>OY720448.1:13103587-13278587 GCA_963082715.1 Harpalus rubripes
ATATAGAAAAAGTATTAATGAAAATCTGAAGAAAATTTAATATTCTTTAATTTTTTTAAAAACATTAATCTCGAAAAAATAACATTTACAGGTATTTTTCGAAGAAAAACTATTTTGAGCTTCTAGTAAAGTGCCATTTCCGGTTATCCAATTTACATCAAAATCTAATGGGCCCTTTCCATTACAAAAAAACTTCGAAATACAAGGTTTCAATATTTTCTGAATGATAGTATTTGAGTTAGAATGGAGGATCCACACATACATACAGACATCATCGTGAAAATGTTAAAATTGGATTCTAGGAACCTTAAAACGTGGTCATTTACCAAAATCTCGATATGCGATTTTTAGCACGATCCCTATACCTCCCTTACCAAGGGTAGCGGGAGGTAAAAATAACAAAATAAAGACAGACATATGCATCGATACATTAATAAGAAAAAGATGCAAATTGTTTCCATAGTTACTAGAGACGATCACTACACTACTGAAGAGTGCTGGATTCGGCCGTATGTTTATCCACGGCTTGTATACGGCTGTCGCCGTTTATCTTTCTTAACCAGACTCACCGAGCTGCAGTATTTCATCATTGCCAGTGCCACAATGATAGGCACTTTAAAGAAATGATTAAAATAAGTTATAACTAAAGTAATTTTCGCAACTAAATTTCAAATCACAGATAAATAACTGTTTTAAATGATAGTGCATACTTTGTTTTCCACGGCCTATCTGATTTTTTATTCTCAATAATTTCAGCATAAACCTTGTAGGTGACCTATGCTTTTGAAAATGAACTTATATTAGATTAGAATATGTCGCAATATCCTGTCGATTCTGCATGACGCCTCTTTGTATCTCCATCGTATGACATCGACATCCCCTCTTCTTCTTCCGTCGTGCATATCTGGCAATGCACCATAGACTTCTTGCCGCATTTCCGACCGCAAATCCGTGCGTCTTCCCTCGCACGCTGATGGATATTTCTGATCGTTTCCCCCGCTGTGGTGCGGTGCGCGGTTTCCTCTCTTTTCCCCACAGCCCTC
The DNA here is from genome assembly GCA_963082715.1 of Harpalus rubripes. Lineage (NCBI taxonomy): Eukaryota > Metazoa > Arthropoda > Insecta > Coleoptera > Carabidae > Harpalus > Harpalus rubripes. Next base: position 13,104,631 of record OY720448.1, read on the forward strand.
CTGCTATCCAGGTTAATGCCTTCGGGAATCGCTCCAGATAGCGCGAGTTAATGGTATCATCCTAGCATTCGCACACTTTCACCCACATGACATAGATTGGGATAGTATTTATAAACGAGTATTAAAATTAATTCGAATGTCAACTGCCAAAGAAAAGATCAAAAATGTGAATATTTTTCGTAATTTCTCTTTGTTTCATACTTGCATTTCATGAGATGGGTGTTGACAGAAAAGATACTTTGTCTTTCAATTCATTGTGTAATAGGGTATTCTCTCATATTTTTTTATTTATTTTTCTTAAAGAACAGTTATATCTAAGAGTACCTGTGAAAACCCGAGTTAAAAATTACTTTTAATAAGCGAGATATTAATTTTTAAAATTATTGTGTCACTTGATAGTGACGTACTAGTTGTACAGTACCAGCTGCGTGCTATCAGTGATTCATGCGGCCTCTTATCACATTCGAACATGAAGTAGGGATTTCAACTGGTCTCCCATTGGCAGGTCATCTAGTACATCAGCAAAATTTAAATGCTTTATACCTTTTGTAACAATCAATTTATAATATGATTTTTTGTTTTTTCCCTGTTGTTTACCTATCAACACTAATATTTTTAATAAATTTTTAATACTGGTAGTCCTCAGAGAATACCCTATTGCTGTAACACCACTATCTACATGGAATATTAGCTGTATTCTTTATAGAATATTTTTGTTCAACTCATTTGATCACTGAGAAAGATGAAGTGAGCTGAGATGTATGTATATGAAAAGAACATCGTTTCACATACAGAAAGCGTAATTCTTACTGTAATATTCGTTATCGTATAGGCATTTTTGTATTCAACCATGAAGACTCAACTTTCATAATATATGTATAACCTACAAATTGACATATCTTCTCACAACTTTGCCATTTCTACTGAAGTTTTTATCGCGGGTAATGCAGGATCGGTAAGGGGGGATGTGAGTACATTCATTACCGCTCAGCTTAGTTGGGACAAAAGAACAACAATTTACTGAGTTTATCTGAAGTGAGTTGAACGAACTGAGATTTCGTCCAAAAAGAATACATTTTGAAATAGGGCGGGCTAAAATACAAGAACCGACCATTTATTGTACAAACAAAAGTAAAATTTATATTAATTTTCCTTATATGGGCCTATTCTGTAACTCAGTGGTTAATTTTTAACAACTGGTTAAAAAATGTAACCCAATCAAGTATGTTGATAAATAACAAAAAATTGGATTTTTAGTTGTCAAATCGATTTCTATTGGTTAAAATTTTAACCAGTCGTTAAAAATTAACCACTGAGTTGTGCATTCACAAATGAAAATTAGGTTTATGGTTTCTGTTTAGATTTACGTAAGTCATTCATAAATGCAAGTTTAATTTAACTCTAATTAGTTTTGTTTGGACTGACATCTATGTAAATGCTTCAAAAACAAGATTAAAATATCGGTAGAGCAAAACTTAATAGATACCCGTGCGCCGTGAAACTGTCATTCGCTAGGCATTATTGGTTATTTTTTTGGAGAGGTGAATTAATGGAGAACCAGTCCTTGAAGAGCAAATTATTTATTGATACATTAACAATAAACAACACCGACGTTTCGGTCACAAATTGACCATCCTCAGGGTTCTGAAAAACATTTATGGGTACAAATATCTGGTTAAGAATCTTTACGACTAAATTACTTATAGTTTAAGTTATTTTAAAATTTCAGATTTGTTAAAATAATAATGATACATAATCAAAAACATAGATTGGTGATGTCGTCAAATTATAAGAAAAAAATGCGTACATTGTATCAGAAGGTCAAGATAGAAAAAATGATTACATTTAAAAAAATACTGTATCGAATGGGCCTAAAAAATATATGCCATTCCATTTAAGCAAATATACAATACTAACTTGAGAACCACTGGTTTAAAAAAAATTTATTCTGTAATGGGATGCCCCCCTTGGTCTCCTACAACTTTATATTATAGTACCTACTTTTTGTATCTCTAATAACTTCCGAGAAAAATCGCGTTTCCTAGTTTCGTTTACACCCTGTGTAAAAATTTTCATTTCTTTCTCTATGGTATGACTTTCTATCTCTATTGTCATAAACCACATTCATCTGGTGTGACGCCCCTGTATATTAGAAGGGGAAGCAAACCCATAGACAACTTAGATCCTTCCCTCTACTGATGAATTATGATAATTGTGTTGAGGCATATACATGTAAAAATTGTTGATGGGTATATTATGCATTTAGGGTACGTCAATTGCGCGCAAACATCCAAGTCATGTAGGAAATGTACGTTTGCAACCAGGGGATGTACTACAAATGGAATTTTGACATTGGGGAACAAATTTCAGTTTAATGACTTCGAATATGACTTGATCATTATTGCTTGCGGTTATATTGTTATGAGGATAACATAATATTTGAATATAAAGCGCGCAATTCGAGAGGAAGGAAGGAAAATAAAATTGGAATATATATCAATAAGACAAGAAAATACTTTTCATTTATAATTTTAATTCATATTTTGAACGATCGGGTTTTTTTACCTCCCGCTACCCTTGGTAAGGGAAGTATAGGGATCGTGCTAAAAATCGTATATCGAGATTTTGGTAAATGACCAAGTTTTAAGGTCTCTAGAATCCAATTTTATCATTTTCACGATGATGTACCTATGTGTGTGTATGTATGTGTGGATTCTACTCGAACTCAAATACTATCATTCAGAAAATTTTGAAACCTTGTATTTCGAACTTTTTCTGTAATGGAAAAAGCCCATTAGATTTTGGTGAAAATCGGATAACCGGAAATGGCATTTTACTAGAAGCTCAAAATAGTTTTCTTCGAAAAATACCTATAAATATTATTTTTTCGAAATTAACGTTATTATAAAAATTAAAGATTATTAAATTTATAAATCAATAGATTTGCATTAATACTTTTTCTATATATTTTATGGATAAATTTATAAAATTATCTATAATTTAAATCCCAGAGCCTATGCTTTAAACAAACAAAACGCAGTTATTCAATTGTATGTAACTGACAGATAAATGTCACTATCAAAGAACTAATCATTTCAAAATAATATTAGTAACGTTTTAAAAAGAAAAAAGTAAATAGAATAGAAAAGGAATTCAATACAGTTTCCAGCATAAGTAAATATGTAGATATGTATTTAGATTAATGAAAATTAACGCTTCACAAAAATGTTTAAGCTACTCCTCATTTTTGGATTAGTGAATTTTATTCTATCCCGGTATTTAAAATTTAATCTTCATTTTATTATAGCTCCGGTGGCTCAATGGTTAGAGCAACGTCTCATGTCATGAGTGCCCTCAGGGCTCTGGGTTCAAATCCCACTAAGGCATGGATGTGTGTGATTGTGAACCCACTCTGTAATTGGAATTTAATCCTGTTGAGGGGTTTTAAAAAAATACTTACTTGGATTAGATTAAACTATATTTCAAATTTTAAGTAATAAACTGTCATAATTGGAGTAAAATTCGCTAATCCAAAAATTAGGATTTACTTAATCTTTTTTGTGACTCGGGCTGCAAATGGCGGGAGGTATTGTGTTGGCTATACCAGATTTTTAATGTTTAACGGTAGGGTTTCCAAGACAGTAGGTTTTATTTACAAATTACTGATCGATAATAGCGGTTTTACACTTAACAATAAATCGTTCAATTTATTCACGAATAAATCAATCAATTTATCTTACAAGTCGTTGAGAATTTACACTTAACGATTTTCTATCAATTTATTTTTGTTGAAGTTAGGAATACCAACTTTTTAACATTATCTTATATATTTGTGAGGTTAGAGTTTAACCTAGCAGTGCTTCAGTTTTCTTGTAGTTTTTTGGAGAGTATAGTTTTTCTTGTAGCGTACTTGTTAAAATGAGTTAAACTAGTGAATGGACGTAATTATAATATTGGAAATAAGCACACATCAAATATAGTTTGAAATACCAAATACTATAGAGTTGGCACTGGAAAGGTAACCAAAAATTCACCAAAAATCGACGGAAAATAGAACTTGTTCTATTTCATCAATTTATTGACCAATTTATTTTCGTAAATATATCGATCGATTTTTCTGTTTTACACGTACCGATAAATTGAAGGTCGCAGTCGATTAAAAAATCGGTCGATTTATCGTTAAGTGTAATACAGCAATAAGTGATTGTGATCCCATATAAGGATGGTTATTAGTATCATAATTGCCGTAGATATTGATTTGAAATACGAGCTCGTAGAGCGCGGATTTTAAGACATCTAAGGGTTGTTATGATTTATAACATCCGTGGATTGTTCAATAGTTTATCGGTTTCAGAAAATTAAGACGTTATTAATAAATATTATTTTTTGAAATTCTCTCATTAATGCTACACATGTCAATATGACAAATATTCAAATTATGTGCTTTATCCTCACGCTTATTATTTTAGACTAAAGTAAACGTGTTAAAAACGATACACTAACGGTATCTGTATGCATTAAAAATGAGCATTATACTTACATTTTATTTCATTTTCATTTTGTAGATCGTTGTTGACATGTCAGTATGATAATAACATTACCGTACAGATACAGTTATTATTAATAGCCTACATTTGTACATGTAAACAACGGATTAATATCCTGAAACCGGTAAAGTAAGTAAAAACAACGATCAAAGCTTACTTAAAAATAATAACTACAAATTTTTTATATGACAAAATAATTTTCAAATCTTATTTTTTAATTTTTTTTGCTTCAATCGTACGAAAAAAGTAATAAGCTTTGCGGTCAGTAAATGCTCTTCTACCGTCTACCGGTATTGGATGTATTCGATCTCCAATACACCCACAACCGGTAGGATTTTCTGCCCTTAATTGATACTTAAATAACTATATTCCCCAAACCAAGTAACTTGATATAATGGAAAAATCTAGCCTTGGCTTTAATATCCACTTTTTAATTTTTTTATTTTGTTTGGCTTAAAGTTCTCAATGGTAATCTTGAATTTCTTGAAATAAATAGTCCTAACATGTGAATTTTTCAAATCTGTTTTATTCTATATTTATTGTGGATAAAATTTAGTTCCTTAACAAAATTAGAATTTAGTCAGAAAAGGCACATAAAAAATGCAATGGTCACCCATGTACATAGTAAATGTATTCATTTTTACTTGATAATATTATTCTTGTTTTAGTTTACGTGTTTCTACTAACGAGGCATAACTTTAAATGTTTTATGGTTTCATTGTAATGCTGAAAAACTTTTCCACAGTTTTTATTATAATTCTTTTTATTTCTGGTGTTTGTAGCGTCCTCTTAATTTTCCCTAAAATATGTATAGAGTTAAGTAGCATAATTAGAGAGAAGTTTTTCTCTATTTCTGCGAAAGTAATATGCGAGGATCGTATGACACGAGCCCAGGAAGTTGCATTTTTGTTTCTGTAAACTCGTGGCTACATTCTATTTCCTGTTCCTGTATATTTCTGCTACACCAGCGCCCCTATCTCGATAGGGACCTTGCTGAACTATCGAACCGTTGCAGATCTTATGTTCGCTAAAGGATAGAGTTATGTTCGTTATGAAACACGTTTGTTTTCTTGCTATGTATTTGTTTCTTCTTTGTCAGTTAGATACGCTTTTTGTTAGTAGTTGTAATTGTTCTAACCAGACGTTTTTGCTAATGAGATATACTGCAACGGAAGCACATTTTCTTTTCAAACTTGCAGGGGAGAGGGGTGTACGTAACTTTGACATGGATGGTACGAAAAGCTTGGCAAAATCTAAAGGATTACAAATCGGATTAAAAATTTTATCAATTGAGGAGCTTTTGGCAGAATCAACCTAAGGTTGTTTCTACCAAATGCCATATTTTTGATTTGATATATCAAAATATAAAGCTTCCTTACTGTCACTTGATGTTAAGTAATAGAAAAATAAACGTAATTTTTATAGGACGTTTTTGTAGAAACACGCAAACTATACAATGTAATAACTTGTGACTGAAATAACTGAAGTGGTAGCAAAATACCGCATCCGGGACCACATGGAGTGAGTCTGCTGAGCACTTGTTGTTAAAACCATATAAATAGACAAATTTGGATATCATAGGCCTGATGCATCGCCCGGCATAAACTAGGACGGAGAGGATACATCTTCTCCGGAGATTCTCTCCTTATGCCAGAGGAAAAACCATCCGCAGAGAAGTAGCCTAGTTAACTAGTATTCATCCAAAAAAATTGCAGTTTATAGCAGCTGGTGTAGCCTTAGCCTGATCATGCATTCCTCTTCTAAGTTGACGCACGTGAGCAGGTAGGCCATTGTTTGTTCTTGACCACAATGACAAAGTGGGTTCTGTTTGGTACCCCCCAGTTGAACATGTATACTGACTACTTGACTTCATAGGCGATTTAAAAATTTCCAAATGGACCATTTCTTGTCATTACCTGGTGGCAGTTTCTCATCTGGATAGATATCCATTGCTTTACCTTCTGGCTTTAATGACTCATCCCATATCAAGCGTCTTGTTGCAGTCGGTCTCTGCCATATAGGATGCACTGAAGTGAGCTGGTTCTTGGCTTAGTCAACACAGATCTGACCTGGAACTGTTTCCGAGAAAGAGACCATTTTGTATTTGAATCGAAGAAAAACTGACAAAGATAGTGATCGAACAAAAATTTTGCCTACGCCAATATGAAATATTTTTTCAATTTCTGATGGTTATGATGTCATTTGAAAATTAAATATTGACCAAGATTGTCACAACATTGAACTTAGTACAATTATTTGAATTTTTTGAAAAACAAAAGCACATCTAAAATGACCTCTGAAAGGCAAAGAAAAGTCTCATTGGCTATTGAAGATCTGACCTACATTGATTAGCCTTTTTACCTCCCGCTACCCTTGGTAAAGGAGGTATAGCGATCGTGCTAAAAATCGCTTATCGAGAGTTGTTTTAAGGTCCCTAGAATCCAATTTTAACATTTTCACGATGATGTCTGTGTGTATGTGTGGATCCTCCACTCTCACTCAAATACTATCATTCAGAAAATACTGAAACCTTGTATTTCGAAGTTTTTCTGCAATGGAAAGAGCCCATTAGATTTTGGTGTAAATCGGATAACCGGAAATGGCACTTTACTAGAAGCTCAAAATAGTTTTTCTTCGAAAAATACCCTTAAATGTTATTTTTTCGAGATTAATGTTATTATAAAAATTATAGATTATTAAATTTTCTACAGATCTGCATTGATACTTTTTGTATATATTTTATGGATAAATTTATAAAATTATCTATAATTTAAATCCCGGAGTCTACGCTTTAAATAAACAAAACTAAATTTAAATTTATGTAACTGACAGATACATGTCACTGTCAAAGAACTAATCAATTCAAATTAATAATAGTAACGTTTTAGAAAGAAAAGAGTAAATAGTACAATAGGAAAGGAAAACAATACAGTTTCCAGCATATGTACATATTTAGATTAATAATAATTAAAGATTCGCAAAAGAATTTAAGCTTATCCTCATTTTTAGATTAGTGAATTTTATTCTATTCCGGTGTTTAAAATTTAATCTTATATTATTATCAAAAAAGGTAGTTACTTATGTTAGATTAGACTATATTTTAAGAAATAAACTGCTAAAATTAGAGTAAAATTCACTAATCCAAAAATAAGGATCATCTTAATATTTTTTTTACACTATTTGGTCAGTACTATATGTCCTCCAAATTTTGACCTCTATTTTTTAAGCACCTGTATATATTATCACTTTCTTATCTAGTTAAATTTGACTATGGTATAGTACCCTATTAGTGCTGTTTTTTTTATTGACTGTTTATCGTATTTTGCGCGGTAATGCGTAATATTACATTTAATAACCATATTCATCACTTTTGTGTGATGTGCCTATCGGTGTCGTATCGTAAATAGGGAAGGTATAGTATAGTGATAGGTTATCCCCGTTCCCGTTCGGTTCCCTATACAGGTCTGATTCGTAGTAAAGTGGCAATTCCTCCCCTGGATAGGCGAAAGAAAGGGCCTGAATCTTCAGTGTCATCTCCTCCTGACGTAAATCGACGCGGAGTGAGGTTATAAAGCCAGACACCCCAAAAAACTATAATTCAACGCTGGCGATTTCCCTCTTTTTCCAATATGCTTTATCGTTTATTTTATATGCCGGCCGCTCGTTAGGTCCACACGTCCCGGATTATTTGCCGCTTGCCTTCTAAATTCTTTTCTGCCCGCGCCCAGCCATTCATAAGCATAGAGGGCAAGCTTTCACTTTCACTCCAAACCCTACGCCTACAATATATTTATGTGTGTATCGATTAACATTCTTACTCTCTATACTATCATCCATATTACGCAGATCTTATATTCCAATAATGGAAAATAATAGCGAAAACGATGTTTAAAGAAATTATTTTAATTAAGTTTGTTTTACATTACACTATTTTGAATAAATTCGATATTCAAATTACTTTTTTGTGCAACCGGACGCGAAATAAGCATTTCGCAGCCGCAATACAGGCCGCAAAATTCAATTTCGCGACCGTTGTTATGGTAAAGGCCGCGAAATTCATTTCGCGGCCGTTGTCATGGTAGCGGCCGCGAAATTAGGTAAACAACCACTTTGACACTTGAGAATTGCATGGTTTTGTTTATCAAATGTTAATCCCATAGCCACCTTGAAAGCTAACTTTCTATTTACATTGAAACTGTTTAAAATTAATAAAATTTGTAATTATATATTTTTTACGGTTGCACAAAAAATATTGTGTACAGCTTGTCCGCCAATTCCTTCAGCGCCCTCGAGATTGTCTTGCCTCGGCCTCCAGCGGCCTCGGCGACAATTTTTCTCTCGGTACGCTAGAGTGATTTCGCGGCCTTGATATACAAATAACTATTTTGACTAAAAAGCGTAGGTATACTAGTTTTCATCCAAGTTAATATGGCGTCTTTTTAACCAGTAGCGTATCTACGGTTTTCTTTTGGGAGGGGCCAAAGAAAACAAAGTATTAAATTATTTTATCAAAACTTAAAATACCTATATATTTTTCTTGATCGTCCAAAAATTGATAACTTTTTAGACCGGAAAATCCTTCTTTACTGAGCTATCTTGGAAAATTGCCTATAAAGGATCGGAAAGTAACATGAGTGTTTCCATGGCGATCAGTTGTTTATGTATTTATTTATTTCCTAGTTTCTCAGTAATAATATAACAAAAGTTTAAGACACAAACGCTGTCTGCGTAATGGTATGGTATTAACATCTGCGGTCGCAGAACACCAACACAACACAGAACATAACATCTTATTTGAAAATTCCCGCATTTTAGCTCCTGTCCCTGAGTTTTACAGACGTAAACTTAAACTCGGCCTCTAGCGTGGTTAACACGTCGGGTAACCGTGTTTAAGACAGTACTATCACCCTTGCTCCTGAAGATACCCCATATGACTGCGGGCGAAACGTTGAGCTCTGACTCAAAATATGACACAGTCCATTCCCGGAAAACGAATATTTCTCAAGAGTTTAAGAATAAATTAAAAATAATTTGACAGATTTTTCGAAAATTTGTTACCCGGCAATAGTCATGAAAGTCAGTAGCGCTTGAGTGGTTTTTGCCAAATGGAAACAAGTTTGAAAAGAAGCTGGAGAATTATTTTCTATTTTATCGAACTCCCGAAATATTTTTCAAACGGAAACAGATTGTCATATTATTGTAGTGCCTTCTTCTGTCGTAATTAACTAGCTTCATTCATTTGCATGGCCCAGTTGAAAATGGAAAGTCTGTTTTGACAACTAGAACACAATTTTAACAAGGCAAAATAAATATAAATAATCAAGAAATATAATTACTCATTATGGTACTTCTAGAAGTGGTTTCTATAATTCTTTGGATTATTTCATTGTCATATACGGCACTGAATTGGTCTTTTTCGCTCATTTTACTTAGATTTGTCAGAAGTCAAAACATCTGACATAGGTCAACAAAAACGAAAGCTACAGAGATTATTCCCGGGATTAATTCCACCTTAGAAACCGAGAGGCAAATCATGTCTTAATAATTACATGGGATGGACAAAGAATTGAATTCAGTAAAACTCCATATTATCTGGGCGTAATTTTGAACCGAGTTCTAACATGTTAATAAAATCCGGAGCAAACTAACAGCAAGGAACAATATTCTTCGAAAATTAATCTGCACCAATTGGGGAGCTCACCCACATATCCCCAAAACATCAGCTCTTGCCCTGTCCTATTCATGCTCCGAGTATGCTGCTGCATTTTGGGAGAGATCAGCTAACGCTAAACATCTAAATCCTCTGCTAAACGAAACTTGTCGTATGATTACCGGTTGCCTAAAACCAACACCAGTCAACCAATTATACCTGCTTAGCGGCATAGCTCCACCTAAAGTTAGACGGTCGGCGAAAAGTATGGTAGAGCACTCCAAACAGTTACATGATCCTCAACACCCAATGTTCGGCCAAGAACCAGCTCATTTTAGTGCATCCTATGACAGAGACCATGACTGCAACAAGATGCTTAATGTGGGATGAGTCATTAAAGCCAGAAGATAAAGCAATGGATATCCTCCCAGATGAGAAACTGCCACCAGGTAATGACCTGAAATGGCCCATTTTGAAATCATTAAATCGCCTATGAAGTCAAGTAGGATAATGTACAGTATACATGTTCAACTGGGGGTACCAAGCAGAACCCACTTTATGTCATTGTGGTCAAGAACAAACAATGACCCACCTGCTTACGTGCGTCAACTTAGAAGAGGAATGCACGATCTGACTAACTGTTATAAACTGTGCAATTTTTTTGATGAATAATAATCTCTAGAGCTTTATTCTCAGTATAATAATGACAAGATTGGTTAAAACGGAGCATTTTATTGGTATTAAGAAATGTCAAAAAATAAATAAAATAATGAATACCTATAGATTCTTATTTATTCTGTTTCTCAGGACCGCGAAAAATTTTTGTTACCCAACATAATCTGAAAGTATCTTCGCTGGGCTCATAAGCTTCTTGTTACGTAATAGTAAACAATCTTTCCGGACCCCTTGGACCCCAAGTAAATACACCACTGCCACTGGTTTTGAATTGAGTTAGCCGTAAAATAAAACAATTTTAAATACATAAAATAATATTTTACGGGGGTCTTTAATTAATACAAATCATAAATTCTCAAAAACTTTTCATTTAATTAAAATATTTCTAATTTATTTTCATCTAAGCACTTGAAGTCACAGTTAACTTTATATGCTCGTCGCCTGCGCGCATGCTGTATTGTTAATTTGTTTTGCCGCGAATTTACTTATTTGATGTTTGTAACTTTAGTTTATTACAAAACAAAAAAATATCTGATACAAATATATTATGTTTGGATTTAAAAATATAGGTACTAAATTAACAAAAACAAGTGGCCATGGCCTTGATTTTGTAACATAAAATTGTACTTGGTTTCAAATTTTTCAATGAAACAAATTCTACTGCCACATACAGTACAATATGTTTAAAATCTACTCTGAGAAAGAGTGGAGAAAAATCTCAATTATAGTACAATTTGAAATCTTGTAGAATTTAAAGATATGAAATCGAGGCCTAGGTTATGTTTGATTCTTTGACTTCCATCTTCTTTCTTTCTTTCTTCCTTTCTTTCTTTTGGGGCGATTACGTCACAAGCAAGTTTATTAATTTATTCTGAGATATTATGAATTTGTTGGAAAAATAAAATAGGGATCTACATTATTTTTATTAAGTTTAATATAAAAAGATATTGGAAATCCCCATTGCGATTGTCACATGTTAGATAGATTACATTAAAATCTCTCATCGTTTTAGTGCAGTACATGACATTCATCAGAATTTACTTTACTGGTAACTGGTAATTGTTTTGGGGGGGGGGGGGTAGAACAAGATTCGGGAGTGGCCGACGATTTCAAAGTTTGCAATTCCTTGACATTTCCATGATTTTTTTGTAACATATTTTTTTGTAATTGGCCCGGGCGCTCGGGGTTAGTGAGCAGAAAGGGAAAATCATTCCAATAACAAAAGGTAATTTTTTTCTCAGTTCAAAGAGCGACAAAACAAAAAACAAAAATCCCTGACAATTGATAAAAAATTCCCTAACAAATCCCTGGTTTTTCTTTGATTTCCCGAATTTATCTGGTTGGCCACCCTGTCGAGTTGTCACAACGCAAACCGGACATTTAGTGACCCCTGCTATTCCCCCATATTTCTGTTAAACATATTTAATTCACCACAGCATCTAATTTCTTCTTGTTATCTTGTTAAGTAATACGTGTGTCTCATGTATTTCGCTAAATTTACCTCTGGTAAAACTCTCGTACGCCACTGGAATTGAAAACAGTACCCAACTGGAGGTTCATTAGTGACATAAGTGCTCGAATGCAGCGGGTAGCGCGGGGGGAGAGAGGAAACCCGTGCTGTATATTTACGTTTGTGTCTGTCGACGTTGTGTTGTGTATATGTTTGTGTGCGTATGTGCGTTGTGTTCCCAAACAACGCTGAAACAATAGAAAGCGCTGCGCATGTTCGCCAATTTGTGCACATGTGTTACACCGGAATTCGACTCGTGCTGCCACCAAATTTCACACCAGAGATATCACTTTATCTTACACACATATACTGCATTATTAACCATTATATGGAGATATTCATTCTAATTATGTGATGGCGGAGGGAGAGAAATAATTATGTTGCAGCTTATTTTAATTTTTAACTCCCGTTATGCCACTTAACAGTATACATAGTCGTTTCTTCAAATATCTGTCATATAAACAGGAAAGAATATAATATCCCGAACGCGGTATAGACCATAATAGGTTATTGTAGCGTCAAGACATGTCATCATCAGACGAGAACTACAGTCAGCTAAATTTTTAAAGTTGCTAGTAACGAACAAAATTGACTGGCCTCAGTTATTGTCGTATATATATATATATATATATATATATATATATATATATATATATATATATATATATATATATATATGTATATATATATATATATATATATATATATATATATATATATATATATATATATATATATATATATATATATATATATTGTTCCGAAGCACATCACACAACAAACACAACACGTCACCACAAACATACAAATCCAAGGGGGACATTTAGGACAGAGGATTATCGTTTTGACATCATCTGTTCTAAATCTCTTCCCATCGCTTTTCACATATCAACATAGTTCACTTATTAATCGTGATCTAAATTAAAAATGTTACTAATTTATGTCATAACACAACCATTTTTTGTTCTTACGACTGCTTTGTTTAAATTATAACCTCAAAAAGTAGTAAGTACTTACTGTGCACATTTTTTAACCTGTGGTTTATGATCATTGTAACCGTTTTTGTAGTTATCCTGAGGATGGAATAAAGTATTCCGAAAGCTTGATAATAACTTAAAAGAGTTTTATTCAAAATTAATCATCATCCTGACTGCTTACCTGTGAATTTCACTTTTCTATATATATATATATATATATATATATATATATATATATATATATATATATATATATATATATATATATATATATAACTATTATAGCGCCTCATAGATTTCTGTGCTACTATCAGGGCCGCTCCGTGGGTATTAGGCGCCTTTGTGCTATGTTACATTTTAGCGCCCTTTCTCATGATGTAAAATTTGCAAATTAAAGTTTAAACTATACTTTTTGTCCTTCAAAAAATGCTTTCTTGTAATCAACAGGTTATAATCTAAATCGTTTGTTGTAATCAACAATTTTACAACAGATTTCAGAATTGTATATGCATTTGACTCTTTGCAAAATGATAATAGGTATTTAAATATTGGATTCATTGTGGGATTCATTCTTGTAATCAATATTCTTGAATTATAATCAATATATTCATTGTTGTAATCAACATTTTCATAGTTATTTCAATATAAAATATAGCAATGCTAGAATAATAACGAACCAATTGATACGATAATTATATTACTTATAATTAGAGCTCTAATGCAAACAAATTAAAAAAATATACTGTTCACTTCTACATGTTAATTTGTAAGCTTTATAGTAATTTTTTCTTTACGAATAAGAGCATTTTATAAAAATTTTCTATTATTCACTTTACTGTCATGAAACGGCGCCCCTCAAAATCAGGCGCCTTTGTGCGGGGCACAACCTGCCCACTCGCACGGCGCGGCTCTGGCTACTATTTTATTTTTGTGTAATAAAAATTAGTTACAAAGAATTCAATGTAAACAAAATAGGGCCATGCGATGTATCCTGAGAGTCAATAGATACACAAGTATAAACAGCATGCTAAATGCGTTAAACTGGATAAATGTGAAACAAAGAATATATTATTTAACATAAATATTCATTTATAAAATTACAAATAATTTTCTTCCTACATACTTAAGTAAATAATGCATTTTTAAACATGAATGTACAAAATATAATTTAAGAAATAAATTTGATTTAATGGTGGAAACAGTTCATAACACTTGTTCAAAAAATTCATTAAATATTAAAGGATTTAAATTGGACAACAGTATTCCAGAGTCAACAAAAAAGGAAGTTAAGTTGTCTAGTTTTAAGAAAAAATGTATTGAATTTATTAAAAGCAATGTATAGTATATTATTTTCTATTTGAAATGTACTCATTATGTATGTAAATAACTTTATGTTAAACAAACTTATTATTATTATTATTATTATTATTATTTGTTTATATGTTTTAAGGTTCCTTTCCAGACAAAACAGGTCTTTCCATTTGCAAACACCAATATCCTGGCCAACTCACTTGTCCATGTGATGTGCCGAAATACCGTCACCACTTATGGTTTTTTTTTCTAAAAAAAATTATTTTATTATAATTTGTTAAATGTTGGTTACATATATATTTTTGTACTAATTATTATTGGTGCACTCTCCACGCCAGCAATGAGTGCCTGTGAGGTGACGCCCGGTATAAACGCCCGCACGGTACAATTATGTCATCATCATTACCGATATCTGCGTACAAAGCAGATTGGCACACCCAGCAATGGATAAATATGCCGTGATAATATATTTATATTTATTTATTTACTAATTATTTCTCTGTAAATTATTTCTGTTGGGAATAAAATTATTATTCATTATTATTAATAATAAATAAGGCAGATATAGAGATCTGCATATGGAGATTTTGAAATTTTTAACATAAACGCTATTTTTGTTTGAAATAATGTTTGGAACCGCAGTTTTCATTCACATAAGAACTTCTTTAAAAAAAAAACAGAACACTTAGATTATTTTACTAATACAGAGAAGGTAGACAATGCATTAATAGAGCGGCGCAAATAATAAATTTGTTTTCCACGGCCTACCTGATTTTCTTATTCTCAATAATTCTAGCGTGACCTACGTAAATACGTTTTAATGTCGCTAGAATTCTATGTTAACATTTTTATGGTATGTGTTTAAAACGTACGATGAAACAGTTTATTTATGCTATTACGCTATTTTATATTGTCCTTCATGTTTATCAAAATGGATTATTCACGTAATTTAATTGAGTTCGTCTTGGTTGTTTGTAGAGTAGGTACATATTGAATTAACTTTATGACATTTTTTCAGTTTTCTTTTTTGCCGTTAAATAAATTTATGTCTCATCCATCAAATCACGGCTAACAGATGACAGATGTCATTGCAAAATTGTGTTTCTGTATGAAATTATTTTAGAGGTGGAAAGTATTGACATTTACCTCCGTATGTATTTTATGATTTTCGAAAAATATAAAATATTTGTTTTTAAAAATTACTTATAAATAAATTAATGTGGTATTCATGGTTTTTATCCTTTGCTACTTTGCGGAGAGTTTACTAAACAGGGTATTATTTTTTTAATATTGCTACAAGCGCTAAAATAAGAATAACCAATAACCTTTCTCATTAAGTAAAATATTTGCAACTATAATGTTGCCTATCAGAAACTCTGTTGTCATTGTGTATGTTTACTAAATATTCTGATTATAATTAAAAGAAAAACATGTTAAAATAATATAAAATTATAGTGCGTTTTACTTAAGAAAATAGCGTTGCTTTAGATATGAAAATAAATTCTGTTCTCTGATTGCTCAGAATTCAGAATGCACACCGATCTCACTATAGCAAACCTGCTAGCTGTTTCTCTAATTTTATTGATAATTAATAAAATTAGAAACACGCATTCATTGTTTTTTTCCTTCTTTTTTACCTCTCGCTAAGAGAGGTATTGAATTCATGTTAAAAATCGCATATCCAGATTTTAGTGAATAAGCACGTTTTAAGGTCCCTAGAATCCGATTATAACATTTTTACGATGATGTCCGTATGTGTGTGTGTGTGTGTGGATGTTGGATCCATGATTTCTCAAATTCTATAAGACTTATGACATTTTTAACTACGGACTCCTCAATCTAACAATAATGGGAAGAATTGATTAAGTTTGGGTAACAATTGGACAACCGGAAGTAGTAGTTACAAGAAAAAAATCATCTAAATATTATTTATCGAAAATTTATGTACATACCTATTATTAAAGAACGTTAAATTCTTTATTCGATAAATATAAATTCATTATTATATCTTCTATAGATTTAGAGATAAAGATGCATATAAAATAATTTGATGCAAAAAATCTCAGATCAAACTACTTCAAGGCAAGAAATTCAAATATTTGTAATTGACACATAAATGTCACTGTCAAAAATATTTGTATGCCACTGTCAAAAATATTTGAAAATCATTATGAAGATTATGAAAATAAAAAAGTCAACAACGCAGAAGAATATACGTAAAAAAGAATATAAAAGGAATTTGCGAAAAAATGACGAATATATTGTACATAATTTATATTAAAATATCCCATAGATTTTGCAAATATATGTGAGAATTATTTTGTAGTGAGACACGAAAATCTGTATTTATATTTAAAAATATTTTTCGTTTTATGCGTACAACCAGGTAAAATATCTGGCGAGAGGTTATGTGCTGGCCACATCAGATTTTTATATATTGCGAAACAATTTTTTGGTCGCCTACCCCATTAATATTGTGTGATTAGTTGGGTATTGTGTACATGAGTATGGTGTTTTTGTTATTTTGTTGTTGGTTAAAGAGCGGAAGAAAAATAAGTGCTAGCGAAAGTAATTTAGGCACGACACTGATCGAGTGAAATAGTCGAAAAGCCTGACACGTCGACGTCGGCTGCCGAGCAATCCTTTGTCCTTTCGGCGGTCAAGCGACGCACGTCAGCAGTGGATTTTAATTTTCCACGAGTTGCCGTCGCTGTTTCCAAATACGCAAACAATGAACGGATTTCTGGCGAGCAGCGTACCTCGACTACCACGTGCGAGTGATGGATTATAGCCGAGCACAGATGACAGGAGAATGTGGAATATGAACGTATGGACCGCGGATGAATGCTGAGAGCCGCGCGCCGGACCAACCATGAAGGGGTACTTTGAGACGGCTGCACATATGACGGATTTGTGGTCTCACGGTACCTACACAACTTTACTTCCCGACAAATTTCAATACACTCATGAACGACGGATGGCGGAGTCTGACAACATGTACTTGGTTGTTCATTTATTACATATCTACGTTAATTTATTACCATAGTCTTCCAAAAGCTCATGGATCCCTTAATATACCAGCAAATTAAAAATACGGGGTGTTCAGATTTCCGTTGCCACCATTACAATCTCGAATATTATGAGGCAGGGTTTCTCATTTCTCGAGGTTTAAGAATTATTTTTATACACAATTATTATAGTAATGTCGATTCCCAGCCTTTTACAGGTTGGAAAGTACCTACGTAATTCCTAACTTTAACCTTTAAAAAGAGGATGATTGTGAATAAAATAGTATACATTAAGGATGTTCTAATAAAACACTAGATAGCTGACACACGTTTAATAAGTAAGGCAAGTGGCGGGGGTACGGCGCCATATGCAGAAAAGGCAAAACGTCAAACGTTCGTTGGTCTATTATTGCATTATATGGTAGTTTTCTTGAATAAAGTGGTGTTTGTGTTGTGATCCTACTGAATAAATACTTTAAGTGATTTTCCTTAATAAAAGGCAATATGCCGTCTTCTTGTAGTGCTTTTGGGTGCACAAATAGACATAGCAAGGATAACCCTCGACAATTTTTCAAATAAGTATTATTGTTCATATATATGTACACATATTTATTCATACTATTGTTTGAAATATTTTACAGATTCAATAATAGTGGTGTATGTATGATTATGTTTGTGGATAGATGCCATAAAAAGAAAAGATTTCACATCTACAAAAGCCTCAAAAATTTGCAGTGATCATTTTCTTAAACTGATTATTTGAAAAGGCCTGGAACATATATAAGAAGATTAAAACTAGACACAACATATACAGCTATATATATATATATATATATATATATATATATATATATATATATATATATATATATATATATATATATATATAACTATAATTTTTAAAATATTCGCAATAAATATAAAAAAAATCTGTTAATTCATCCCATTTATAATTTGTTTCTACATGTAATTTTAATTTTGGCGCGTATTTTGCCTTTTGTGCAAATGGCTGCTTTCCAGTTGCTTGCCTCACATGTGACTACGGGCACAACATACAAGTTAGCAATCCAGTGTATATATTAATATCCTTGATCCCACCTCGGATGTAATATACGAGTACAATATCATTTCTTGAAAAATTTGAGATAGTTTAGTCAAAAGTTGTTTATTGCCAAATCTGGTGAGTATGTCGGGTGTTCTAATACTTTTATCTATTGCTTGGTGCGAGGCTTGTTGTGCCAATCTACTTTATACGCAGATATCAGTAAAGATAATGACATATTAGAAACAAGTGGGCGTTTACCAGCCGTTACCACACGGGCATTCATTGCTGGCAAAGCGAGTGCACCACAGGAGTCACTTTTGTGCTATTTGAAAGTCGAAATAATTTTGGCATCCATCGGGATTGAACCCGGGCTCCCAGATTCGCGATCAGTCACTAAAGCACATGACATGATGAAAAATCGGTTAACTGAATATGGCTGTTCCAAGAATTTTTATGATTTCTAAGTTGTAAGTACTAATTTTTAAAAATATTGGTCTTTAAAGAGCCCCAAATTTGAAAATAATGCACGAAATACCCATTAGATATTTTACAAATAATTATCGACATTTGTGTAATATATTGTATTTCGTGAATATTTTTGGCGCCAAACTTAAAATCAACAATAAATTTTTTTTTTTTATTACTATGTAAAATATTATAAGTAATGTTATTTCATTTAAAATACTTTTTTAAATGTGAATCCGGCTCATTCTATAACTTTCGCAACATTTCGAATGACGTAAATAAATGAATAAAAGTGCAAATTTTGTTTTTCTCGGCCTAACAGATTTTCTTATTAATAATAAGACCCGCGTATTTTATTTTTTGTATTTTTATCTATTAAAATTGCGCTACTTCCAAAATAGTGTAATTTCTATTTTTTCAATTTTATTCCACAAGCAATTTTTGATTAAATAAGAATATGTTTCATGTTTTTGTAAATGAAACCTATACGAGTCGCTAATATTTTTCAAATACGTAATATTTAAAATTAAATTAATTTTTATTTTTGTCTAATAATTTTAATGAAGCAATGTCACACTTTTGAAAACACCAAAACATCATTATCGTTATTTCACAACTTGTACCCCTTTACCACTATTACTCCATTCTATCTTCTATAATAATTTCCCCACTCTAATTTTTCCTGCTCCAAGTTTCTCGTAGAGTTGCCGGATGCATCCATATCTCTGACTCTCGCTATGCTATGCAGTTATCTTCTAGTTGGAGACAACGGACCCCAGTGGTCATTACCAGAGCTCGGCGCTGCCACCAAAACGCTTTCGATGGCTGCGACAGATATTAGAAATGAACATGTTGCGCCAGACACTCATTGCAACTATGGAATTGTTGTCAAACTATGGAATTTTAAGTAGTTGTGGTAGTTGAATTCTGACGGTGATGTATGTATAGAGAATGTATTAAAGCTAGATGCAACATTGGAATATACAAATTGAATCTAATTGTTTAGTTGCGAGGCTGACGCACCGATTAATTTTATGAAATTTTGACATATAGTATATACAGGGTGTTAACTAAAAAAAAATTTGATGTGGCCAGCACATAACCTCCCGTCAATTACATGTTTAAAATAGCAATGAGCTTTAAGTAAAGTATCATTTCCGATTGATCGTTTGTAAACAAAATCTAATTTTTTGTGCCAATAAATAGAAAAATCTGTAATACGAAATTTTTGATTATATATATATATATATATATATATATATATATATATATATATATATATATATATTATGTTTTTTCCTCAAAAATCTGTCAAGAGTTCCAAATTAAGTACAACTTCCGGTTTATCATATAAGTAAAGTTAAAATCGAGTTTTAAATACCAAATATGATAAGTTTTGGATCATGTTTTAATATATTTTTTCAAAGAAATCTGTTTATAGCTTTATGTAAAGTACTACTTCCGGTTTATCAATTTTAGAAAAAATCTAATATGTCGTTTTCATTAATATAAAAGTCTTAAATACCAAATTTGAGAAGTTTTGGATTGTATCAATATATCTTTCACGAAAATATGTTCAGAACTTCAAATAAAGTATCACTTCCGGTTTATCAATTTTAGCCAAAATCTAATATGTTGCTCCCCTTCATATAAAAGTCTTAAATACCAAATTTGATAAGTTTTGGAATATATCATAATATATTTTTCACGAAAATCTGTTCAGAGCTTCAAGTAAAGTATCACTTCAGGTTTATTAATTTTAGATAAAATCTAATATGTTATTCTCCTTGATATGAAAGTCTTAAATACTAAAATTGAAATGTTTTGGATTTAATTTTAATATAATTTTTCATTAAAAACTGTTATGGGCTTCAAGTAAATTATCACTTCCGGTTGTCCAATTTTACCCAAAATATATATATATATATATATATATATATATATATATATATATATATATATATATATCACAGAAACTTTTATTTTAGCCCAAACGGCGCCTCATAGCGTAAGCACGGTGCGGGACACGCTGTAGACTGAAATAAACACAACGTATTATATAAATATAAAATGACCTTTCTTGTATTCTGTCAGGGAACGTCCGGTTGGATTATTAAAATATATTCGGAGTTTTCATTACATTTTTGCTTGAAAAAAAATTGTTAATTATAAATATGTTTAACTGTTGTTCTGCAATATTTAGTTAAGAATAATAATTTATTTATTTACAATTCATATACGAGGAAGATTTAAATATAAAAGTGACCGTTCTGGTCCTAACAGATCCTTCCCAATGAATTCAATAGCTGATTTTAGTGTCTCAACCTGTCAACTGACCTATTTTGACATTTGAAGAACTACTTCTATGAACCCCCCCTCCACCCTCCCGCCCTCTCTCGATATGAATAACGCATAAATCTGTTTCTTGGAAGACAAAGGTAGAAGTGGGTCAGTTCGTACTAAAACCGACGAATCATTTGGGACAGATTAGCAAGGACTGCGCAGTTTCAAAATCCCGCCCTCCTGCGCGGAGAAAAGATATTCCTCTATACTAAGTGTTAACAGAGCCCACACTGTTCAACCTAGAGCTAGTTGGAATGAATAGAAGAAGCGTGGAGAACTGTGAAGCCTATTTAGACAGAAACATATAGCAAATTCTTGGATATGCAGATGATATACGAGTAGGGGTGATAGCGACCGATGAAAAGACTATTATTGATACTTTTGAAGATCATTGAAAATCAAGCACAAGTAGTAGGATTAGAGATAAATAAGGAAAAAACAAAATATATGTGCCAAAGGTTGTGAAGTATAGAACCTAACATCGGTAATGAAAGAGAAGCTGGCCCAATCAAGGACAATGATATATGAAGAAATAAAATGAATAAATAACTCTAAGACGAGTTTAATGAACCCAAATAATAGGGATCATCAAAAGCGCAAGTGTAACACGAGGGGTGCGGAAGATGATGATGATACTACTACTACTACTACTGTTTTCCCCCAACGATGACGCTCTTTATTCTGACTGGTTGGTGAAAAGCAAGAACATACATACACTTATACTTTACATTTGATGAACACTTACATTTATGGACATTGACAAATACTTGTTTTACTGACTAACTAAAGTTTTATTTACATGAGTACTATAATTAGGTACACTACAACCTGCACTAACTTATTCTTTACTAATTAAATCTAAAATAACTAAATCCTAAAGATGCCGTTGCATCTACGCAGAACGCGAGCCAATACTTAAATTCTTACATGTCTGAGAACAGACGTCTTCTCGACGTGACTAACTAATACCGACTCTCTCTCTAAACAAAGCGCTATCTTCAGGACACGATTATCTTAGGGGTACAGGGTGCATAGGCTAGGGTATACAAAGTCACGCACGTATGCATAATAATTTCTAGACCAATTACCACTGATATAGTACGACATGGGTGAACCCAGACGCGACTATCATAATGTGATGAGAATTTCTAAACTGAATTTTGACATTTATAACGTAAATAGATAAACAAATTTACAATATGATTATTGAAACTATAATTTACCAAAATTTATAAAAAGTTATTTATCTGTTATTGCTCTTACCCTCGTCTTATCACACAAGAATAAGATGGATAGGGCATATTGCCAGACGGAATGAAGATGATCCATTCAGCAGTCTCTTTAACAGCAAACCAAAAACAAGTAGACCAAGAGGAAATCGAGAATTAGGTACATCTACAATGTTTTTAAAGACCTTCAGAAACTTAACCTAACCAACTGGAAAAGAGATGCGATCAACGTCCAAAACGGAAATTAGAGGGGACAAAGACCCTTTTTGGAGTTAATTAAGCTCAAGAAGAAGAAGATAAGTGAATAGAGGTGTTCAAAAGATGTAATGCATTTCTGGTTGATATCTCGATAAAACAAATGCAATTAAAAACGTTTATGTAACAGTACGAGAAATGTAAAGAAAAATGACATATAAAATAGACGCCATGAACTGTATAATTTTTATTTGATGAAGCAGTAATATGGTAATGGAGCAGTTGATGAATCAATTTGATGAGTCTTTCGCTTCACAGAAAGAACGTCGCAAACTGGCTATGCGTGTACGTGGGCGTGTACAGTAATGAATTGCGCGAATTGTGCAATTTAAATAACGCGCGTAGCATACGCAATTAGTGTTTTTGTAGTAGCCGCTTGGCGCAGCGCGCCCGTCACATGATAAATGAATTATTTTGGCTTTATTGTGCCTCGGATGGTGTTTATTCAATGCTGCTGCCGGCAAATAGTAAACATCACTGACAAATGCAGCGTTGGAATAATTTCCGTGTATTGGACGCTAAGGGAAGGGGGCAAACTGCGATGATTGGCGCTGACAACGCCGACGGTGTGATTGTAGCGCCTTCCGTTTACTCCCATTACCAGTATATACCAGGCGAAATATTCACACGGAAATACAAAAATCGCAAATTTATAAAACGAACAGCAAATACCAAATCCACCAGAAACAAAACTTAATAACATTTTGTAACGGCAGGAACTAGGATATAAAATTATCGGCTACACTGTTTAAAGGAAAAATTACCCTGGATATTCATTTCCTTCACTGATTAATATTTAATATTAAATTTCTTCCATTGATGTTTTACAAACTTTTGCTATATTTTTCATATTTCGAAATTAAATATCAAGTATACACAGTGTGGCCACAAAGTTTTAGGACTTTCCTTGTAAATAAGACAAAAGCCGGTATTTCATGAAAATCACAATTCAAACTTTTTCGACGCCATCTAGTGAGTAAAAAAGTATTTAATAAGTAGTTATGTAGTGAGCAAGATTTAGCACTACAGTTTGACATTTATCATGTGATCCAGCACGTGATCACAACAACTGTTCTTTCAAAGGAAACATAAACATTTTTATATAATTATTTAAGTATATGATCTACTCGGTGCATACCTTCCAATTAATTCATGTTTATTTCCAATTTTCTTCAAACTTTGGCATTCTAACCATGTTTTCAACTGTCAGACGGAATGATTTCATTGTTTTTAAACACCAATCGTGCCCCCCGTTCCATCATTTGTGTTAAACTCATTATTTATTTGTGAACTTGGTTTTTTAGATATTTCAAATTCTAAAGAACACTACACTTTAGTCAGTGGTCGAAGTGGCATTTTTTTTTTAGTGGTATGCCTTGTCGAAGTTAAAAGAAATGTACATGTATATATGTGTTCAAACACAGGGTGGAGTGCTTTTCTAAACAGCAATATTTTAAATATAATAAATTACATATAAATCGTCACAAATATATTTAACATTAATAACATACACATAAAGAAAATCAACATTGCATATATTATATTATACAGGGTGTCTCACAACTCGCGCCCCATACGAAATTGACACTTGCCGACGACAATAGGTTGCTAACAAATAGAAGAAAATAATTTGCGGCTGCTTGCATAATGGAGTTACAAGACTTTTTAATCCACCAATCCGGAAAGATATCTTGAGGTGTGATAATATTATTACAAAATAAAACTGGTTGCTAGGTTTTAAAAATACTACTAGTGAGTTACAAAATTTGTTTGACTTACTGTAATTTTGACACTTTAGAGTTGACTTTTTACTGTCAACAAATTTAGATTAGCGAAGGTGTCATCCGAGATCATAATTTATATCGTACAGTACGTTGTAACATCCTTGTCTGGCGAAAATCGATTCGTCAGAAAATAAAATCCGCGAAACAAAATTTGGTTCGAGTATCTCTTGATTTAGCAACCATGTACAGAACTTTCTTCTAGCAGGGTAATCTTCCGGATGTAGATGCTATACACAAGTGTAATGATACGGGTGTTGCCGATTATTTTTCAAAATTCGATGTACCGAAGCCCTGGAAATACCTAATTGGCCCGCGACTTCTCTGATACTTCTGGTACCATCTTCCTCAAAGACATTTAAAACAGCTTCTTCGTTCTCAACTGTACGAGCGATTCTGGGAGCACCACCAGTTTCTTTTCGATCTGGCATAACTTAACCGGTCTCATGCGTCCTTGCGATGGCTCTCAATATCACTTTATGATCCACAAGATTTCTATCCGGAAGACGTTCCGAATAGACTCGTGCTGCCTCTCTGGCGTTACGTCCACATTCTCCGAAAATTATAATCATTTCTAAGTAATCAGCGGCTGAATAAGGTAAGAATTTGCCTTTTTTATTCACCTTGTCAAATTTAAATTTAATTTGACACTGACATTTTTCGAAAACTACAGTCGCCCACACATTTTAAAAAAAATTTGATTTATATAAAACCTTAGTAACGTAAAATTACGGCAAACCCACGTTAAAGGTGTAGGTCTCTGATTGGTCAATTTTAAGTCGTCTTTTCTCGAATATCTTTTAAGCTAGATTTTTTTTTCTTCGAAATTACACATCCGAGTGCAGTCTCGTGTTTCCTCATTCGCTCTGGAGCGCGAGTTGAGACAGCCTGTATATTGTATACAAAACATAAATTAAAAAATCTTATAATGAAGACAGATATAAATCCTAGGTAAGTAAAGTAGAAAACAGAAAAATAAATAATAATTGTATAAAAATATACACAAGTCAGTTTTATTAATCTTAATTGATAATAAATGTTAATCTTGAAGACATTACAACAGCATACCGGTATGCAGTATTTTGAAATAAATAGGTTTGGAACGTTTAATAAAAAAATTTTTTTTACTGGTATGGCATACCACCGTATACCACCCCAAATCGACCACTGACTTTAGTACAAGAGATAATTAATAACAGAAACTACACAAAACAACATAACCAAACTTTGCTGACTAAATAACAAACAAATTTAGGATCAACGAGGCGAAGTGCTGAAGGGGAGAGCAAGCAATTGGCTCGGCCATGGTATATCACCTCGCTCTTTCTAAAAATTTGTTGTCCTTTTTTAAATTGTGTGGAGGGAGGTCCGTCGCAGATCCGCAGCGGATGACGTCAAATTTATAAGTCCCCATTTATGTATTTTTCAATGTGTATTCCTTCTAACGGGCTGATTCTGATGTACCTTGTTTAGTAAACAATATTGAAACGTAAGCAAGTGTCTAAAAAAGTTACTTTACAATATTGTTTAATTTTGGTATTCTGATGACTAAATGTGCATTCACAAATGAAAATTAGGTTTATGGTATTTGTTTAGGTTTAAGTAAGTCATTCATAAATGTAAGTTTAAATTACCTGAAAATTAGTTTCGATATGTACAGACATCTACGTAAACGCTTCAAAAACAAGATTAAAATATCGGTAGAGCAGTACTCAACAAGACACTTGTGCGCCGTGAAACTGTCATTCGCTTGGCATTATTGGTTATATTTCAGCAATTTAATTATGACAGTCTCCATGTTCTTCTCGCATTTGTTTAAAAAGCCGAACCCTCCAAGTGAGTAATAAATAAAGATAGGTGTCTATATCGATATCATTTTAGACTCGTTCTCATTGGTGAAGTTTATGACGTCAAACTAAATCATGAACCTAAAGTTTGGACCTTGCAATGTTTAGCATTACGATTTGGATTTAGAGATCCTAAATTCTGAAGTGTAAATGGAGTCATTACGTAATATGCGGCCAAAGTCTTTAAATCTAAAGTATAAACCATAAATCTAAATCGAATTTTCATTTGTAAATGTACCTTAACTTGATAAACAACTTGCTTAGCAAGTAATAAGCAATTTAATAAGCAAGAAGTAGTCAGCTGTTATTAGTATTGTTTACATGAAAGATTGGATTATTTATGCAATCATGTGCTTCAAGAAAAAACAACAAAAAGATAACTCAATGGCACTTTAATTGACGCTCAAAATGATGACGACGATGGAATTATTATTTAAATTATTATTATTATTATTTTTATTTAAATTATTATTATTATTATTATTATTATTATTGGGTAAAGGAAAAACTTCTGGAATTCAGTCAATGGTTAAAAATTATTTATTTTCGGCCTCTACTAGTTTCGGCACCACATGTGCCTTCATCAGGAGCTACAAAATTATTACAGAACTAATATAAATATGTACAGACAATGAGGTTTTTGTTTTAAAAAAATTTACTTACGTGAAAATTTGTTAACATTGAAAAATATATAAATAACATGGAAATACGTGTACAATGGTTGTCAGAATTAATAAAAATGAATGATAATGTTCATTTTGAAACATATGTCGTGTGATTATTATTGAAAATATAAAATATTTTAAGGATAACTTGTTTTCTTATTTCTACACCCTACGAAAAAACTAATGTTGTGACAAGTACCTATGTTGCGAAGGTCACACATAAACCGCCAAATCTTAAGTCATTTATTTCTTCTTCTTGTTACTAATTTTAAGTAAAAACAATTAACCCGCGAATTTTAGTTAGGATTGTATTATACCTAATTTGTGAGAATGGTTTTTAGTACTATTTTTATTATTGTTAAGTCTTTTTATTTTTATTAATAAATTTTAATATGTTTGTATAAATTTTACTAATATTAGCACTGTCTGTTTTTAAATTAATGTTATTGGGATCATTATTAATGTGCAGCATTTCTAGTGTAAGTCTTCTGTGTAGATTATATTCCGTGTCTATAATTTTTACTTCATCAAAATTAAATGTATGGTCAAGTGATTGGACATGACTAACTAAAGCGCATTTTCCATTGATTGTGTTCTTATTGTTACAATTTCTCTTATGTTCATTCATTCGTGTGCTTAAGTAACGCTTAGTTTGTCCTGTGTACTGCGCCGGACAGTCGTTGCATGGTATTTTGTACACGACGTGCGTCCTGTTGTTTATATCTATGTCTGCCTTAAGTTTACTGAAAAGGGTTCCGACAGTTTTTATTTGTTTAAAGCCTACATTAATATTTAGCGCGTTAGAGAAAAGACATTTTAGCTGCATGGCAATGCCATCTATGTATGTTAAGGAGAAATAGCTTTTAACTTTATTTTGTTTATTTTTATCATCCGTTTCACTGGCACCATTATTCTCATTATTTCTGCTATTATTATTGTTTCTGTTTTTTATATCATGAATTAAATTATTAACAAGACCTGTTGGATAGTTATTTATACGTAATAGTAGTTTTACATGTTGTAGTGTGGCGTCCTGATATTGTTTAGAGGTTAGGCGTAGAGCTCTAGAAATGAGATTTGTTGCATTATTAATAAGTTGATTTTTAGGGTGTCTGGATTTATAGTTGAGGTATCTAGAAGAAGCTGTCGGTTTTTTATACCATTTTGTGCTAATTGTGCCATTTTCATGTCTTATTAATGTCATATCTAGAAAAGGGATGGCTCCATTCTGTTCTACTTCAACTGTAAATTGTAGATTTTGATTGTAGCTGTTGAAGATGGTGAGAGTTTCATCTATTTTGTCTTGCGGTATTGCCAGAATAAGGTCGTCTACATATTTCTTTATAAAAGTGACATTAAACCCCAATAATGGAATTACCGTTTTTAGTAGCTTGTCCATAACCAGATTAGCCACAATCGGACTAAGTGATGAACCCATAGCAATACCCCAAACTTGCCTGTAGTAAGTATTATTGTATTTAAAAAAACTCCCTTCCAAACAAAAGGTAACTAATTCAGAGAATTCTTTCCAGGGTATCTCTGTTCTCTGGGAGATTATATTCCATTTATCCTTTATTGCTTCTAAGACCAATTTGAGTGGAATGTTGGTGAACAAGGATATGACATCTAACGAAATGAGTATGTGACCTGTCTGTACTTTAAGTTGTGTGGTGCTTTCCTGGAGCTCAAATGAATTGCGGACATAAAATTCGTCTTCCTCCAACCCTTTTAACATATTTGCTAGAAATTTTGATATTTCTTCCGTGGGGGAACCAATTCCTGACACAATGGGTCTTAATGGGTAATTTTGTTTATGAACTTTGATTAGTCCATATATTCTTGGTGGAATGGCATTGTCTTTTGTGAGTTTCTTTTTAGTGCTAATGTCTATGTAGTTTTTTTCATATAATGTTTTTACTAATTTGTTTGATTTATTTTGGGTTTTTTTGGTTAAATCCTCGTTTATTTTACTATATATACTTGTGTCGGATAACAATTCGTTCATTTTATTATCATAATCCGTTTTATTAATCGCTACTGTTTTATTTGATTTATCCGCTTTAATAATACATATGTCTTTATGTTCATTGAGAAAACGTTTTGTTTTGTTGTATTTATTATTTAAAATAGTATTGTCTTTTTTTTCCCTTCTATTCTGGTTGCAAAAATTGGTAACTATGTTTGTAAACTGTGCTCTAACTGCATTGCGTTGTTCAATATCATTTGTGCTTTCTAGAATGAGTTCTGTATCAGCGATGAGTTTGAAAAGAGGTAGATCGTTTTTCTGATGCGGAATACTGAACTTTGGGCCCATTGAAAGCATCGTCTCAACTTCTGGAGGGAAATTTACTGAAGTTAGGTTCAAAAACCAATCTGTGCCCTGTGCAGTTTGAGAACTGGTGGAATTGTTGGTTTTTATTAGGTTGTTGAATTTATTAATCTGTACTACTTTACATCTACTATTCGAAAAATCAAATTTTCTTTGTATAAAACATTGAATTTTTCTCCAGTGTACAAAACTTACATTTTGTTGAACTATGTTATAGTGGTGATAATATTTAGTTTCTAATTTATTCACATGCCAACATGATATTTTTATTTCTAAATTTAGGGTTTGTTGT
This sequence comes from Harpalus rubripes, assembly GCA_963082715.1. Classification (NCBI taxonomy): domain Eukaryota; kingdom Metazoa; phylum Arthropoda; class Insecta; order Coleoptera; family Carabidae; genus Harpalus; species Harpalus rubripes. Next base: position 13,134,560 of record OY720448.1, read on the forward strand.
TTAAAGGTTTCAATTATGTGATCTGTATAGTTTTTATACGGGTTTTTATGTAATAAAATATTATTAAGACATTTGAAACTATTAGTAATGTGTTTTGGAAATACGTTGTTTTGTTTACATCGCAACAAAAAAATTCTTTTATTGATTGCTAATGACAATTTACGGTTATAGTTAAGCATTTGTTTAAGATGGTACTTAGCTAAATTTCCGTAGGTGCTGGTTACTTCATAAAAAATATTCTCCATTGTATGTATTTAAATTCTAGGTGTACGGTTGGGTGCAAAAATTCCTGCGAGAATGGATGATCGTAGATCTTCTTGACTGGAAATTTGATGGGTAAAGGAAAAACTTCTGGAATTCAGTCAATGGTTAAAAATTATTTATTTTCGGCCTCTACTAGTTTCGGCACCACATGTGCCTTCATCAGGAGCTACAAAATTATTACAGAACTAATATAAATATGTACAGACAATGAGGTTTTTGTTTTAAAAAAATTTACTTACGTGAAAATTTGTTAACATTGAAAAATATATAAATAACATGGAAATACGTGTACAATGGTTGTCAGAATTAATAAAAATGAATGATAATGTTCATTTTGAAACATATGTCGTGTGATTATTATTGAAAATATAAAATATTTTAAGGATAACTTGTTTTCTTATTTCTACACCCTACGAAAAAACTAATGTTGTGACAAGTACCTATGTTGCGAAGGTCACACATAAACCGCCAAATCTTAAGTCATTTATTTCTTCTTCTTGTTACTAATTTTAAGTAAAAACAATTAACCCGCGAATTTTAGTTAGGATTGTATTATACCTAATTTGTGAGAATGGTTTTTAGTACTATTTTTATTATTGTTAAGTCTTTTTATTTTTATTAATAAATTTTAATATGTTTGTATAAATTTTACTAATATTAGCACTGTCTGTTTTTAAATTAATGTTATTGGGATCATTATTAATGTGCAGCATTTCTAGTGTAAGTCTTCTGTGTAGATTATATTCCGTGTCTATAATTTTTACTTCATCAAAATTAAATGTATGGTCAAGTGATTGGACATGACTAACTAAAGCGCATTTTCCATTGATTGTGTTCTTATTGTTACAATTTCTCTTATGTTCATTCATTCGTGTGCTTAAGTAACGCTTAGTTTGTCCTGTGTACTGCGCCGGACAGTCGTTGCATGGTATTTTGTACACGACGTGCGTCCTGTTGTTTATATCTATGTCTGCCTTAAGTTTACTGAAAAGGGTTCCGACAGTTTTTATTTGTTTAAAGCCTACATTAATATTTAGCGCGTTAGAGAAAAGACATTTTAGCTGCATGGCAATGCCATCTATGTATGTTAAGGAGAAATAGCTTTTAACTTTATTTTGTTTATTTTTATCATCCGTTTCACTGGCACCATTATTCTCATTATTTCTGCTATTATTATTGTTTCTGTTTTTTATATCATGAATTAAATTATTAACAAGACCTGTTGGATAGTTATTTATACGTAATAGTAGTTTTACATGTTGTAGTGTGGCGTCCTGATATTGTTTAGAGGTTAGGCGTAGAGCTCTAGAAATGAGATTTGTTGCATTATTAATAAGTTGATTTTTAGGGTGTCTGGATTTATAGTTGAGGTATCTAGAAGAAGCTGTCGGTTTTTTATACCATTTTGTGCTAATTGTGCCATTTTCATGTCTTATTAATGTCATATCTAGAAAAGGGATGGCTCCATTCTGTTCTACTTCAACTGTAAATTGTAGATTTTGATTGTAGCTGTTGAAGATGGTGAGAGTTTCATCTATTTTGTCTTGCGGTATTGCCAGAATAAGGTCGTCTACATATTTCTTTATAAAAGTGACATTAAACCCCAATAATGGAATTACCGTTTTTAGTAGCTTGTCCATAACCAGATTAGCCACAATCGGACTAAGTGATGAACCCATAGCAATACCCCAAACTTGCCTGTAGTAAGTATTATTGTATTTAAAAAAACTCCCTTCCAAACAAAAGGTAACTAATTCAGAGAATTCTTTCCAGGGTATCTCTGTTCTCTGGGAGATTATATTCCATTTATCCTTTATTGCTTCTAAGACCAATTTGAGTGGAATGTTGGTGAACAAGGATATGACATCTAACGAAATGAGTATGTGACCTGTCTGTACTTTAAGTTGTGTGGTGCTTTCCTGGAACTCAAATGAATTGCGGACATAAAATTCGTCTTCCTCCAACCCTTTTAACATATTTGCTAGAAATTTTGATATTTCTTCCGTGGGGGAACCAATTCCTGACACAATGGGTCTTAATGGGTAATTTTGTTTATGAACTTTGATTAGTCCATATATTCTTGGTGGAATGGCATTGTCTTTTGTGAGTTTCTTTTTAGTGCTAATGTCTATGTAGTTTTTTTCATATAATGTTTTTACTAATTTGTTTGATTTATTTTGGGTTTTTTTGGTTAAATCCTCGTTTATTTTACTATATATACTTGTGTCGGATAACAATTCGTTCATTTTATTATCATAATCCGTTTTATTAATCGCTACTGTTTTATTTGATTTATCCGCTTTAATAATACATATGTCTTTATGTTCATTGAGAAAACGTTTTGTTTTGTTGTATTTATTATTTAAAATAGTATTGTCTTTTTTTTCCCTTCTATTCTGGTTGCAAAAATTGGTAACTATGTTTGTAAACTGTGCTCTAACTGCATTGCGTTGTTCAATATCATTTGTGCTTTCTAGAATGAGTTCTGTATCAGCGATGAGTTTGAAAAGAGGTAGATCGTTTTTCTGATGCGGAATACTGAACTTTGGGCCCATTGAAAGCATCGTCTCAACTTCTGGAGGGAAATTTACTGAAGTTAGGTTCAAAAACCAATCTGTGCCCTGTGCAGTTTGAGAACTGGTGGAATTGTTGGTTTTTATTAGGTTGTTGAATTTATTAATCTGTACTACTTTACATCTACTATTCGAAAAATCAAATTTTCTTTGTATAAAACATTGAATTTTTCTCCAGTGTACAAAACTTACATTTTGTTGAACTATGTTATAGTGGTGATAATATTTAGTTTCTAATTTATTCACATGCCAACATGATATTTTTATTTCTAAATTTAGGGTTTGTTGTTTAAAGGTTTCAATTATGTGATCTGTATAGTTTTTATACGGGTTTTTATGTAATAAAATATTATTAAGACATTTGAAACTATTAGTAATGTGTTTTGGAAATACGTTGTTTTGTTTACATCGCAACAAAAAAATTCTTTTATTGATTGCTAATGACAATTATGGTTATAGTTAAGCATTTGTTTAAGATGGTACTTAGCTAAATTTCCGTAGGTGCTGGTTACTTCATAAAAAATATTCTCCATTGTATGTATTTAAATTCTAGGTGTACGGTTGGGTGCAAAAATTCCTGCGAGAATGGATGATCGTAGATCTTCTTGACTGGAAATTTGATGGGTAAAGGAAAAACTTCTGGAATTCAGTCAATGGTTAAAAATTATTTATTTTCGGCCTCTACTAGTTTCGGCACCACATGTGCCTTCATCAGGAGCTACAAAATTATTACAGAACTAATATAAATATGTACAGACAATGAGGTTTTTGTTTTAAAAAAATTTACTTACGTGAAAATTTGTTAACATTGAAAAATATATAAATAACATGGAAATACGTGTACAATGGTTGTCAGAATTAATAAAAATGAATGATAATGTTCATTTTGAAACATATGTCGTGTGATTATTATTGAAAATATAAAATATTTTAAGGATAACTTGTTTTCTTATTTCTACACCCTACGAAAAAACTAATGTTGTGACAAGTACCTATGTTGCGAAGGTCACACATAAACCGCCAAATCTTAAGTCATTTATTTCTTCTTCTTGTTACTAATTTTAAGTAAAAACAATTAACCCGCGAATTTTAGTTAGGATTGTATTATACCTAATTTGTGAGAATGGTTTTTAGTACTATTTTTATTATTGTTAAGTCTTTTTATTTTTATTAATAAATTTTAATATGTTTGTATAAATTTTACTAATATTAGCACTGTCTGTTTTTAAATTAATGTTATTGGGATCATTATACACCTAGAATTTAAATACATACAATGGAGAATATTTTTTATGAAGTAACCAGCACCTACGGAAATTTAGCTAAGTACCATCTTAAACAAATGCTTAACCGTAAATTGTCATTAGCAATCAATAAAAGAATTTTTTTGTTGCGATGTAAACAAAACAACGTATTTCCAAAACACATTACTAATAGTTTCAAATGTCTTAATAATATTTTATTACATAAAAACCCGTATAAAAACTATACAGATCACATAATTGAAACCTTTAAACAACAAACCCTAAATTTAGAAATAAAAATATCATGTTGGCATGTGAATAAATTAGAAACTAAATATTATCACCACTATAACATAGTTCAACAAAATGTAAGTTTTGTACACTGGAGAAAAATTCAATGTTTTATACAAAGAAAATTTGATTTTTCGAATAGTAGATGTAAAGTAGTACAGATTAATAAATTCAACAACCTAATAAAAACCAACAATTCCACCAGTTCTCAAACTGCACAGGGCACAGATTGGTTTTTGAACCTAACTTCAGTAAATTTCCCTCCAGAAGTTGAGACGATGCTTTCAATGGGCCCAAAGTTCAGTATTCCGCATCAGAAAAACGATCTACCTCTTTTCAAACTCATCGCTGATACAGAACTCATTCTAGAAAGCACAAATGATATTGAACAACGCAATGCAGTTAGAGCACAGTTTACAAACATAGTTACCAATTTTTGCAACCAGAATAGAAGGGAAAAAAAAGACAATACTATTTTAAATAATAAATACAACAAAACAAAACGTTTTCTCAATGAACATAAAGACATATGTATTATTAAAGCGGATAAATCAAATAAAACAGTAGCGATTAATAAAACGGATTATGATAATAAAATGAACGAATTGTTATCCGACACAAGTATATATAGTAAAATAAACGAGGATTTAACCAAAAAAACCCAAAATAAATCAAACAAATTAGTAAAAACATTATATGAAAAAAACTACATAGACATTAGCACTAAAAAGAAACTCACAAAAGACAATGCCATTCCACCAAGAATATATGGACTAATCAAAGTTCATAAACAAAATTACCCATTAAGACCCATTGTGTCAGGAATTGGTTCCCCCACGGAAGAAATATCAAAATTTCTAGCAAATATGTTAAAAGGGTTGGAGGAAGACGAATTTTATGTCCGCAATTCATTTGAGTTCCAGGAAAGCACCACACAACTTAAAGTACAGACAGGTCACATACTCATTTCGTTAGATGTCATATCCTTGTTCACCAACATTCCACTCAAATTGGTCTTAGAAGCAATAAAGGATAAATGGAATATAATCTCCCAGAGAACAGAGATACCCTGGAAAGAATTCTCTGAATTAGTTACCTTTTGTTTGGAAGGGAGTTTTTTTAAATACAATAATACTTACTACAGGCAAGTTTGGGGTATTGCTATGGGTTCATCACTTAGTCCGATTGTGGCTAATCTGGTTATGGACAAGCTACTAAAAACGGTAATTCCATTATTGGGGTTTAATGTCACTTTTATAAAGAAATATGTAGACGACCTTATTCTGGCAATACCGCAAGACAAAATAGATGAAACTCTCACCATCTTCAACAGCTACAATCAAAATCTACAATTTACAGTTGAAGTAGAACAGAATGGAGCCATCCCTTTTCTAGATATGACATTAATAAGACATGAAAATGGCACAATTAGCACAAAATGGTATAAAAAACCGACAGCTTCTTCTAGATACCTCAACTATAAATCCAGACACCCTAAAAATCAACTTATTAATAATGCAACAAATCTCATTTCTAGAGCTCTACGCCTAACCTCTAAACAATATCAGGACGCCACACTACAACATGTAAAACTACTATTACGTATAAATAACTATCCAACAGGTCTTGTTAATAATTTAATTCATGATATAAAAAACAGAAACAATAATAATAGCAGAAATAATGAGAATAATGGTGCCAGTGAAACGGATGATAAAAATAAACAAAATAAAGTTAAAAGCTATTTCTCCTTAACATACATAGATGGCATTGCCATGCAGCTAAAATGTCTTTTCTCTAACGCGCTAAATATTAATGTAGGCTTTAAACAAATAAAAACTGTCGGAACCCTTTTCAGTAAACTTAAGGCAGACATAGATATAAACAACAGGACGCACGTCGTGTACAAAATACCATGCAACGACTGTCCGGCGCAGTACACAGGACAAACTAAGCGTTACTTAAGCACACGAATGAATGAACATAAGAGAAATTGTAACAATAAGAACACAATCAATGGAAAATGCGCTTTAGTTAGTCATGTCCAATCACTTGACCATACATTTAATTTTGATGAAGTAAAAATTATAGACACGGAATATAATCTACACAGAAGACTTACACTAGAAATGCTGCACATTAATAATGATCCCAATAACATTAATTTAAAAACAGACAGTGCTAATATTAGTAAAATTTATACAAACATATTAAAATTTATTAATAAAAATAAAAAGACTTAACAATAATAAAAATAGTACTAAAAACCATTCTCACAAATTAGGTATAATACAATCCTAACTAAAATTCGCGGGTTAATTGTTTTTACTTAAAATTAGTAACAAGAAGAAGAAATAAATGACTTAAGATTTGGCGGTTTATGTGTGACCTTCGCAACATAGGTACTTGTCACAACATTAGTTTTTTCGTAGGGTGTAGAAATAAGAAAACAAGTTATCCTTAAAATATTTTATATTTTCAATAATAATCACACGACATATGTTTCAAAATGAACATTATCATTCATTTTTATTAATTCTGACAACCATTGTACACGTATTTCCATGTTATTTATATATTTTTCAATGTTAACAAATTTTCACGTAAGTAAATTTTTTTAAAACAAAAACCTCATTGTCTGTACATATTTATATTAGTTCTGTAATAATTTTGTAGCTCCTGATGAAGGCACATGTGGTGCCGAAACTAGTAGAGGCCGAAAATAAATAATTTTTAACCATTGACTGAATTCCAGAAGTTTTTCCTTTACCCATCAAATTTCCAGTCAAGAAGATCTACGATCATCCATTCTCGCAGGAATTTTTGCACCCAACCGTACACCTAGAATTTAAATACATACAATGGAGAATATTTTTTATGAAGTAACCAGCACCTACGGAAATTTAGCTAAGTACCATCTTAAACAAATGCTTAACTATAACCGTAAATTGTCATTAGCAATCAATAAAAGAATTTTTTTGTTGCGATGTAAACAAAACAACGTATTTCCAAAACACATTACTAATAGTTTCAAATGTCTTAATAATATTTTATTACATAAAAACCCGTATAAAAACTATACAGATCACATAATTGAAACCTTTAAACAACAAACCCTAAATTTAGAAATAAAAATATCATGTTGGCATGTGAATAAATTAGAAACTAAATATTATCACCACTATAACATAGTTCAACAAAATGTAAGTTTTGTACACTGGAGAAAAATTCAATGTTTTATACAAAGAAAATTTGATTTTTCGAATAGTAGATGTAAAGTAGTACAGATTAATAAATTCAACAACCTAATAAAAACCAACAATTCCACCAGTTCTCAAACTGCACAGGGCACAGATTGGTTTTTGAACCTAACTTCAGTAAATTTCCCTCCAGAAGTTGAGACGATGCTTTCAATGGGCCCAAAGTTCAGTATTCCGCATCAGAAAAACGATCTACCTTTTTTCAAACTCATCGCTGATACAGAACTCATTCTAGAAAGCACAAATGATATTGAACAACGCAATGCAGTTAGAGCACAGTTTACAAACATAGTTACCAATTTTTGCAACCAGAATAGAAGGGAAAAAAAAGACAATACTATTTTAAATAATAAATACAACAAAACAAAACGTTTTCTCAATGAACATAAAGACATATGTATTATTAAAGCGGATAAATCAAATAAAACAGTAGCGATTAATAAAACGGATTATGATAATAAAATGAACGAATTGTTATCCGACACAAGTATATATAGTAAAATAAACGAGGATTTAACCAAAAAAACCCAAAATAAATCAAACAAATTAGTAAAAACATTATATGAAAAAAACTACATAGACATTAGCACTAAAAAGAAACTCACAAAAGACAATGCCATTCCACCAAGAATATATGGACTAATCAAAGTTCATAAACAAAATTACCCATTAAGACCCATTGTGTCAGGAATTGGTTCCCCCACGGAAGAAATATCAAAATTTCTAGCAAATATGTTAAAAGGGTTGGAGGAAGACGAATTTTATGTCCGCAATTCATTTGAGTTCCAGGAAAGCACCACACAACTTAAAGTACAGACAGGTCACATACTCATTTCGTTAGATGTCATATCCTTGTTCACCAACATTCCACTCAAATTGGTCTTAGAAGCAATAAAGGATAAATGGAATATAATCTCCCAGAGAACAGAGATACCCTGGAAAGAATTCTCTGAATTAGTTACCTTTTGTTTGGAAGGGAGTTTTTTTAAATACAATAATACTTACTACAGGCAAGTTTGGGGTATTGCTATGGGTTCATCACTTAGTCCGATTGTGGCTAATCTGGTTATGGACAAGCTACTAAAAACGGTAATTCCATTATTGGGGTTTAATGTCACTTTTATAAAGAAATATGTAGACGACCTTATTCTGGCAATACCGCAAGACAAAATAGATGAAACTCTCACCATCTTCAACAGCTACAATCAAAATCTACAATTTACAGTTGAAGTAGAACAGAATGGAGCCATCCCTTTTCTAGATATGACATTAATAAGACATGAAAATGGCACAATTAGCACAAAATGGTATAAAAAACCGACAGCTTCTTCTAGATACCTCAACTATAAATCCAGACACCCTAAAAATCAACTTATTAATAATGCAACAAATCTCATTTCTAGAGCTCTACGCCTAACCTCTAAACAATATCAGGACGCCACACTACAACATGTAAAACTACTATTACGTATAAATAACTATCCAACAGGTCTTGTTAATAATTTAATTCATGATATAAAAAACAGAAACAATAATAATAGCAGAAATAATGAGAATAATGGTGCCAGTGAAACGGATGATAAAAATAAACAAAATAAAGTTAAAAGCTATTTCTCCTTAACATACATAGATGGCATTGCCATGCAGCTAAAATGTCTTTTCTCTAACGCGCTAAATATTAATGTAGGCTTTAAACAAATAAAAACTGTCGGAACCCTTTTCAGTAAACTTAAGGCAGACATAGATATAAACAACAGGACGCACGTCGTGTACAAAATACCATGCAACGACTGTCCGGCGCAGTACACAGGACAAACTAAGCGTTACTTAAGCACACGAATGAATGAACATAAGAGAAATTGTAACAATAAGAACACAATCAATGGAAAATGCGCTTTAGTTAGTCATGTCCAATCACTTGACCATACATTTAATTTTGATGAAGTAAAAATTATAGACACGGAATATAATCTACACAGAAGACTTACACTAGAAATGCTGCACATTAATAATGATCCCAATAACATTAATTTAAAAACAGACAGTGCTAATATTAGTAAAATTTATACAAACATATTAAAATTTATTAATAAAAATAAAAAGACTTAACAATAATAAAAATAGTACTAAAAACCATTCTCACAAATTAGGTATAATACAATCCTAACTAAAATTCGCGGGTTAATTGTTTTTACTTAAAATTAGTAACAAGAAGAAGAAATAAATGACTTAAGATTTGGCGGTTTATGTGTGACCTTCGCAACATAGGTACTTGTCACAACATTAGTTTTTTCGTAGGGTGTAGAAATAAGAAAACAAGTTATCCTTAAAATATTTTATATTTTCAATAATAATCACACGACATATGTTTCAAAATGAACATTATCATTCATTTTTATTAATTCTGACAACCATTGTACACGTATTTCCATGTTATTTATATATTTTTCAATGTTAACAAATTTTCACGTAAGTAAATTTTTTTAAAACAAAAACCTCATTGTCTGTACATATTTATATTAGTTCTGTAATAATTTTGTAGCTCCTGATGAAGGCACATGTGGTGCCGAAACTAGTAGAGGCCGAAAATAAATAATTTTTAACCATTGACTGAATTCCAGAAGTTTTTCCTTTACCCATCAAATTTCCAGTCAAGAAGATCTACGATCATTATTATTATTATTTAAAATACTGAAATTCTAATCAAACTTCGAAAAATTTATTTGATTAAAAATTCAGATTCGATACCTGTAGGCTAAATAAAGCATATACTCGACTTCCTACCTTGTGAAATTCTGCTGTGGCAGTGAATTGTTACTTTTTTCCTTGTTAAACAAATATTATTTTCTATGTCCGTTTTCAAGCTGTCAGTTTCGAACAAAAAGTTGAATTTTGCAGTTGGCAGAACGATTTGCAGATTTTTTTATTATCTTTTTGGTAAAAATTACCAGGAGCGTAAATATTAATATAATTTTTTTGTGATTTAAATTATCTATAACATTGTAATCACACTTGCAGTCTATGTTTCTTACATACATTTTAGATACAAGATTGATATACATATACAAAAATAACTGACAAATAAATGTTGCTGTCAAAAAATGATAAACTGATTAATTTTTATTTGTTAACATTGTGAAATGTTTACATAACATAAAAATCCGATGTGGCCAGCACATAACCTCTCGCCAGATATTTTACCTACCTTGTTGTACGCATAAAACAAAAAATATTTTTAAATACAAATACACATATTCATGTTTCACTATAAAATAATTCTCACATATATTTGTAAAATCTATGGGATATTTCAATATAAATTATGTACAATACATACATTTTCTTTATATTCAATATCCTGAAATTTTCTTTCTCTACTTTCCTTTTCTTTTTTCTTATATTCGTCATTTTTTCGCAAATTCCTTTTATATTCTTTTTTACGTATATTCTTTTGCGTTGTTGAATTTTTTTTATTTTCATAATCTTCATAATGATGTACAAATATTTTTGACAGTGGTATACAAATATTTTTGACGGACACTTATGTGTCATTTACAAATATTTGAATTTCTTGCCTTGAAGTATGAAGTAGTTTGATCTGAGATTTTTTGATTAAATTATTTTATGTGCATTTCTTTATCTCTAAATCTATAGAAGATATAATAATGAATTTATATTTATCGAATAAAGATTTTAACGTTCTTTAATGTAAGTATTTACATAAATTTTCGATAAATAATATTTAGATGATTTATTTGTTGTAACTACTACTCCCGGTTGTCCAATTGTTACCAAAACTGACTCGACTCTTCCCATTATTGTTAGATTGAGGAATCCGTAGTTAAAAATGTCTTTAGTGTTATATGAGAAATCGTGGATCCAACATCCACAGACACACACATCCACACACACACATCCACACACGCACATACACACACACACACACACATATATATATATATATATATATATATATATATATATATATATATATACGGACGTCATCGTAAAAATGTTATAATCGGATTCTAGGGACCTTAAATCGTGCTTATTCACTAAAATCTGGATATGTGACTTTCAGCATGAATTCAATACCTCTCTTAGCGAGGTAAAAATTAAATGGCGGAAGATATTATACCGACCACGTCAGATTTTTTGTTGAATTAATTTCAAGAAACGTTGGTGTTGGTAAAATTGTTTGAAAGTAATTGGAGATGTACTGAAAAAGTGCATTTATAAATGTTTAAGGTTTCTAAATTATGTTTATAAGTTTATAAAGTACAACAAAGTTTTCCATTCCTCTTTAATTAAAAAATAGGAGTATCAGATAACTGCATCTCGACATGAATATATAAAACTTCCTGTTTCTATTATGATCGTTTTTATTTTTGAACTGTTCGATGTTCGCATCGCAAAGAATGTAATGAAACACCGCTGTAATATCCAGTTTAACAAATAATCAAATTAGCACTGGTTGGAAAGCAAAAACAAATTCATAATGTAACTGATACTAGCACAATCTGCGGATCATCAATTTAACGGCAGGCGAGTAGACGCTGATGCTCAGACGTTGGCAACAGCGTCGATCAACGGCTTCTTTTAATTATCTCCAACGATATGAAATTTAAACTCGAGAAGACGAAGACGAGGCACTAAACAGAGCCACCCAAACAAAGGCAAGACATGATGTTTAAGATGAAATTTGACGAAGGAGACGAAAAGAAAAAGAGGATATAATTTTGTTTTCATTCAGGGCTTATTTTACTAAATCCAGTTTTAATTTAAATAAAACGCTTCCAAAATTTATGTAATTTTTATTTCTGCAAGAACAATGAGTGGAGTAACGTATATCAGTTTATTTTTCGAAACATTAAATGTTCTATTATAAATATTTGATATTGACTAAGTTTATCTCGATAATTCAAGCGCGGCTTCAAGTATATTATGACTAGAAACTCCTATTCGTTTATCCTAGCGGATTGAAAATAGGATTGAGTTATTTTCAATCTTCTTTAAATTCGTATGGACTAAAAAAAGATAGTTAAATTCTCGATTATGCAGACAGACAGGGAGAGGTATATGATCTAATTTCATCCTGGATATATAACCCCAAAATCTAAAAATTGCCATGTCTTTATTTGCCTTCACTTTCAAAAACATTAAAAAAACATTTATCACTCCAAATATTTCGCTTTTCGACAATTTTACTAAGTTTTATGGCGACTTTTATAAAATGAGGTAAAATGCAAACAACCAACAAATGATATGAATTTAGTAACACTGCAACATATTGCGGATGTGCGCATGCGTAGTTATATTATTTGAAGCTTCACTGTTTATTTCGACAGAAGTCATGCCGCTTCGTAAGTCCAAGCCTGTTATTTTATAGGCTTGACTTGACATTTTCAAGCGGCTTCAAATATTAATCTCGATCGTTTATTTCGAAGATTGAAAAGGGATTTACTAAATTCAAGCGGCTTCAAACGTCGAGATAAACGTAGTCATTGATATTTTGAAATACCTACGAAGAATATGACTTACATAAAGAATTGTCTAGACATGTTGATGTGTACGCTAAAACCTCATCACCGCTTAGATGAAGGCATCTACTTGTAACGCACAACCAAATGAATGAGGTTATGTTTGAGTGTTAATAACAAGATTCTAATAAAACACTAGATAGCTTACATACGTTTAAAAAGTGAGGCAAGTGGTGAGGGTATGGCGCCATTTGCAGAAAAGGCAAAACGTCAAATGTTCGTTGGTCTATTATTGCATTATATGGTAGTTTTCTTGAATAAAGTGGTGTTTGTGTTGTATTCTTAGTGAATAAATACTTTAAGTGAGACATTTGCATAATAAAAGGCAATATGCCGTCTTCTTGTAGTGCTTTTGGCTGCACAAATTGACATAGCAAGGATAACCCTCGACAATTTTTCAAGTAAGTATTATTGTTCATATATATGTATACATATTTATTCATAGTATTGTTTAAATATTTTACAGATTTCTTTTAAATAATAGTGGTATATTACGATTGTAGATAGATGCCATGAAAAGAAAAGATGCCACACCTACAAAAGTATCAAAAATTTGGAGTGATCATTTTCTTGAAACTGATTATTTGAAAAGGCCTGGAACATATATAAGAATATTAAAACCACACTCAGCACCTTCTGTATTTCCAAATTTTCCACCACATATGCAAAAGGCATCTTTTTAATAAGCAAATATTATTTTTAAATTCATAGTCCTATTTTATTGTGAATTTGCTATATATGTAATAAATGTATATTATATTATTAAAATAATTATATAATTTTTAAAATATACGCAATAAAAATAAAAAATATGTTAATTCATTCCATTTATAATTTGTTTCTATTTTGTAATTTTAAATTTGGCGCGTATTTTACCTTTTCTGCAAATGGCTGCCTTCCAGTTGCTTGCCTCACTGGTGACTACGTGCACAACATACAAGTTAGCACTCCAGTGTATATATTAATATCCTTGGTTAATAACGAGTTTTCTGCGTTAGGTTGTTATTACATTTAGAGAAATATATTATTTCAACCTAAAAATTAACGTGCATGGTGTAAATTGTGTACGGAATTATAAAAATACACGTTAAATGCCTACGTAATAAGCGGTGATGACGTTTTAGCGTGTACCTTCAGATTAACGTCCCGCTAGACACAGCCTCTACAAAATTGAATATTTTCTATTTTGACTTCCCGATCTCATGTCGAAATTACGCACGTTTTAAGGCCCATAGCAGGCAGCAAAGTTATATGGGTAACCATGAGACTATGTTCTTAATTAAAATTCTTCCTAATGGATGGTGTTAATAGTCTTCAAATGTAATTAACTACTACATTTAGCTATAATATCAGTAAATAGCCGTCACTGTAGTTGCACTTGTGTGTTATTATTATGTTATAGCGTTAAATAAATTATTTTAATGTAAAAAGTGTCCCAATAAGAGCGCGGGATTTCATTTTTTGTTTATCAATGTAATTATTATTGATGTAACCCTTTTTGATAATAGTAACAATGACTTTTTGGCAGAAATGTTATTAATAACACGTTGGACTTCTACCTCGAGCACAGGAATTGTCTGCGGTTTATTGGTATAGACTTTTGATTTCAGAAAACTCTACAAAAGTAGTCATGGTGGCAAATCACAACATCTTGTTGGCCAATTAATTATGCTGGCATTTCTGGCGATGTTTGATAGGTTGCGCCATCTTGCTGGAACCATATGTCACTGAGATTCGTAACAACCAGTTGATGACAGAAGAATCTCGTAATCATGTTGTACCGTTATATTACAGCGGTATCAGTCTCATTTTAAAAATTTATTATACGTTTGCACAATAATAACTCGTTTTTTAGTGAAGCGTTTGAAAAAGGGCGCCAAACTTAAATATTTTTTTATACTGTTACATCTTTTGAAAGAGTTATTAATGTCCATATACTATTGCATACAGAAAACTAATTCAATACAACAAAAATTTCAATTCCAATTTTATTTTTAATAATACATTTTACAATGTGATCTGTATCAAAGGCAATTAATTTCATTGTAGATACTATTCCGCTGTTTGTTGCAGAATTTAATATGTATTATTACTGACAATTTAATTCAATCATTAATTATTCTTTGTGCGTTTCAAAATGTATAAAGTATTGGGACAATAAATAGTTTCATCTTAATAATAATAAAATGGTATTATTTGGTAGTTTCAAGTAATTATAAAATTTAGAATGCAACGTATCTCTCGAAAAGATGAAATACTTAACTAATAATCTAAACTAATGCACATATCCGCAACCATGTCGAACTTGTGTATATTAAAGCAAAACGGACACCGGCTACCATTTAGTATTCTCTAGGCAATAAAATATATTCCTCACTCTTAACATATGAAAGTGACCGAATTATGGTAGCGAAATACCGCAACCGGACCACAATAATAGTTACGAAACAATCATCCTTCGCCACACATTCCTGTCTAAGCACACTTCTTTCGCCTCGGCCACATTCATAATCGCATTCATACACGCTCTTCTTCTCTTCCCACTCGGAATTTTTCTCTCTTTTAGTACCTTATCAATCACATCCATCCACTTACACACTGGACGGCCACGCAAACGAACACCCTCAATTTCACCAAGATATATACGCTTTACAAGACGTTCACTCTTCATTCTCGATTAGAGACAATTAGTTCTTCCAATTAATTCAAGTTGTAACAAGGACTTATCACTAAATTTGTTTCGTATATATTTTGTCGTTAATTAAATCTACCTTTGTATCAGCTGAGTAAAAATATTCTGCTTTCAGCAAAAGAAGCATTAAATATCAAATAGTACTCGTACATTAAAAAACAAGGTTAACGTATAAGTCTATGTAAGGACGAGTGCGATAACTGGCCGTATGAAACATGTTTTTTATATAAGTTTTTTTTTATTGAGGAAATTTTATAATTTTATAAAAAATTTAAAAAATGCGATTTGTCAAAATATGTCTTGGTGGTAGTGCTTCCTGCTAACTTCACAAATGAAAATGATTTATTTTTAGCTGACAGCAATTTGAGGTTATATGTCATTCTTATATCAGTTTTGAAAGCAGTCATAGTCATACTACCTCTAGACAATGAAAAGCGCCAAACAGTGCGTTTATAGATCTTCTTAACGACGTGTTTTCAGTGCATTTATACTTATAAAGACACCGAAATATAAAAACTGTACTAAAACATTACCTAATCTATTATTCACGAAAGATGACAATTCAAGGTCATTTGTGAGTCGTCTGATATAATATTACTTGCAGATAACTTCATTGCATTTCGTATGCATAGGTGTGCAACTTGAAATATTTATGGACACATTTTAATTGAAAAATAAGTGTAATTCATTTGAAAATTATGTTTCTTTCTAAATAATGCGTTTCTGAAAGATTTATGTTCTTCACTTATTTTTTTGCAAAATACATAAACATAGACTTAACTTATAAACCAAGGAATAATAATTTGATTTAAACATCAACGCCACTGGGTAAATATTAGCACAGAGGGCAGTGTAGTAGATAATTAGGTATCTGTAATTCTACGACATATGTCATTATTATTTATAGTGTGTTAGAAAGTAATGGCACTATTTACGTATATCTGTTACACCACATAAATAGGTGAAATAATCTTTCTCTCTGTCTAATAAAAAAATTTGCTAAGCTACTGCTATAAAGTGATGTGTATTCTTCTGATGTATACGGTAAGAGACCTTGGTGACGCTGAAGTAAGTAAAATCTGAACGTGTACTACTTAGGGCCGGTTGTACAATCATAGTTTAAACTACGTTTATTGCAAAACCATGGTAACACGCAAACATCTTGTTGTACATCAACGGTTTACTGTTTATACTTTGTTTAAACCACTGCACATTTGTTAAACGCTCGTGATCGGCCGTTTAAACTACAGGTAAACTTAGTTTAACTTTAATCTGCCGATATTTTAAACTGCAGTTAAAACTGTAATTGTACAACCGGCCCTTATAGTTATAGTTCTTTTTTTAAACCGTGCTGGTAGTGAATTTTCAAACCATTAGATGGAAATATGTAAAATAAAATTTAGTGACAAAATAACCCTGTACGCAGAAAGGGACTATGTCTCCCAATGGGTCATAAGTATGGTATACAGAAATAAACATATCACAGCTGATTAGTCATTTCTGGGTAAGCAAATTTGCTTTTATTCACAAATTTTGGTAATGGCGATATATGTATCTGTACCTTTGAGATCACTTTCCAAGCGTCACATCACGGGTCCTTAAAGCAGCACAGTGACCACTTTTGTGATATTTGAATTTACAGATAATTTTTTTAATTGGCTTCAGTCAGATTCAACCCCGGGCCATCAGAACCACATCTACTCCGGAATTAGCTTATATTCTGAGTTGGGTAGTAGATGGGGATGTATAATGCAGGGCGGAGTTTTTCCGTTGCGCGGTGGTTTGCAACGTTTCATAAAACTTTAGAAAGCCACTAATTACGAGCAGGAAATGAAATTGAGATAATGGCATATCCCAAGCGGAAGTAGGAAGCAGCAGCACAACAAGCTGAAGAAACGAATGGAAGAAAGAATGCAGCCAGCTAAAACCCTGGAGACTTTACCGCCCTCTGGCTCGCTCGGCGAATAAATTGTTTCAACTCTATTCTTTACAAAGTCTTTCACATTTAAATAGATAACGCCTTATCTACTCTGTGACCCCTTAGGTTAACGACTCAAATAAATAATTTACTTCAGCTAAACAAAGGAATATCATTATGTGGAACGACGTTCATTGCATTCGCAATAGCGCAAATAAAGACAATCAAGATCTACCATCGCATTCGATTTCAAACATTTCGAATGTTACTAGCAATATCAAAAAGAAATATAAATCAGATCAATATCAATTTCTACAAAACAAATGATATATGCTCTTCAGATTATTTCCACAAGTTTTAATAACCTTTTTGATAAATATTTTCCGAAACTATATTATATGACAGGTTGTAGTTTCGTTGACCCAGTTTCGAGAACGACTGAAGTCAACTTGAAGATTATTTTCAATTTTCAAACTGTACAAAAGTGGCCCTACAGTTTTTTTTTCTAGTCGACCCGTCGACAGCGGCAACATCCTATAAAGTATACATAGATAAGTAGACATATCTTGTGTATGACTGTTGAATACATACGTAATTGAAATATCTTTCATAAGGTGACGTATGTCGTAACTCTGTTCAGGAAATAATTTGGAACTATCAACGTGTTGTTTGTGATTGCTTGAGTTAAAAGTGTTTCGAAATGGACCCTGGTTATACCAATAACGAGAGCTGTGACTTTTCGATATTCGTTTTATAATTTTTTAGGTTACAGCCAATCAATATGTCCAATTTTCAGCAACGGATTTCAACTGGAGAATGTACAGAAATTTTGCTGTAAATGTTTATAATTGTTATTTTATAAATACACCTACATCAAAATGATCTTCACAACAATACAATGTTCTGGTTTTGGTAATTTCATTGTCATCATATAGACCGTACACTGCTTCAAACCATATTTTTCTAATTGTATGTTTACTTAAAATGTGAAAAATATATTCGTAGACGTATTAAAACAACCAGGTACAAAACTATTACGTATTGCAGACATTATAAAACACTGGCGAGAAGAGCACAAATCTCTTTCGTCATAATAAATAAACTAACCTCTCTGCAACAGCTCTCTCTCTCTTTTCCGTCTCTTTCTAATGTCTGAGATTGTGAAGTCACAGCTTTCAAGAACATTCTATAGAGGCCAAAAATAACAGTTTTCGGAAATTAATAAAATATATCAAGAAATTTATTTGAATAAATTTTAAGCATTTTCTTACATAATTTAGATGTGAACTAATACATTTTACTATTACAAACACTAAATTCGTTTATGCCCCCATTCTGTTAGGTATTGTATCCACAGACCCTGCACATTCTTCAGTTACAGTTTTGTCCCATATGTCTTGCAAGGAAGCTATTATTGTATATACGCACTTGATTTTACGAAGTTGTTTTTCATATTATGCCAAAAGTAAAGGGTCTCGGTAGATGGTAGAAGAAAGAAAATAAATTTGGACTAGAATATGGCCTTTTAAATGTCGGTCGAACTATTATCGCCCATTATTTAGCTCACAGTTTATATTTAAAGGTAGTTTTAGAGGATCAAATAAATTGAACTTTTATTGGACAACACAATTTTTGATTAAATGATTACACTTATACGTTCAAATTATATGAACATTATTTGCTTATAAGTGGGCTACATAATTACATTCATTTCGGTTTGACATTTCATCTGCGCATTTGTCGTTTGGTTTGTCTGTTGTGTGAGTTTAAATATTGTGCGTTCATTTTTCTTTACTGAAAATACTATGAAATTTAGTCAAAACAAAAACAAATATGATATTTATCAAAAATCCAACATTACAAAATACAGTGCATGTCATGTAACATAGGATGAAATAATCCCTTGAAGTAACTAAAATTTGAAGTAAATAACCTTGATATTTAGAACATGCCCTAAGTTGGATTTTCTTGATCAAATGGTTCAAATTTCTTTGAATGTGTAAAGTTCCAGAATCTTCTAGTACAATAAGAAGTTATGTAAATCTTTGATCGTCTAAAGCCACCTTAAATTACCTAGTCAAAATAGCAGAAATTTGTTGAAAATGTAAGGCGGTCGAACTATTGTGAACCTAGGCTCGTATTGTACATTTGGGAAAGGGTAAAACGTTCCAAAGAAGTATTCTGTAAGAATCTTATCAGTTGTTAAAAAGTATTCAGTTATAAATGGTATTAGTCCAGATAAAATCATCATATGATGCGATCATTGAGAGCGAAATTGTTATTATTGTAGTAATAAATTTATTTATTTTTTTTAGTCAAAAATATCTATTTATACAACTTCATACATATTTTATTAAAAATATATAATGGCCAAATAATTTTTTAAAATATGAATTACCTAGTAATGGCATATCTGGATCTACCAATCTGCTTCTTATGCACACATTTTGATAATAGGAATATAAATATATACCGTTCGATTCTCACGGGGTGCCAAAGCTGTCGTGGAGAGAGCACCACAACATAAATTACAAATTCATGATTAATACATAGCTCACTATAAAACACATTCCAAATTTTATTTGGTGCAGTTTTTATAAACGAAACTAGACGTGTTCCATTTGAAAGCATCTTTAATTTAATCTTGTGATAAAGATTTCTTTCTGAAAGTGAGTCATTTTGTTCTTCATTTTGTCGAGAGTGACAGACAGTATCACTTGGTGATGTGCGCAGTGGTTGGTAATCAAGACGCCAGCATCTCTTCACATGCACGTAAACCGCCGTTCTGGGGAAATTAATCAGCGTTGGTTCACGAGTAATTTTATACGGAATGATCGGAGGAAAGTTTGGCTTTGGCGGAACCAACTGACGGTAAAACACGACGTCTTACAACTGGAAACTTGTCCACAACTTCTCCAGATGAGATGCGCTCAAGGCTCTGCACTTTGTAATTAATAATCCACCTACTGCAGACTTTTGCAACCGCCGTCATCGCGATTTTATTTGCGAAAGATTATTATCGCAATAACGATGGATAAAATGAGATATTTAATAGTTCTTTTCACGAGTTTTAATTAATGTAGTGGCAAAATTCTTTGAATATGAAATGGGTATTGTTATTTGCGATGGAAATTAAGAATGAGACATCTGGTGTCCAATTTTAAACAAATAACAAATGTGTTCTTGGTTAATAAGATGATGACGAATTATTGAGAATAAAATACTTGGTTATGAGGTCTCGTGACCCTGGGCCTGAGTGTCTAGTCACGAATCTGGGAAACCGGATTCGACCCCGACCGACGCCAAATATTTCGAATTTTAAATGGCACAGGAGGGACCCCTCTGGTGCACTCTCCACGCCAGCAATGAGTACCCGTGAGGTGACGCCTGGTAAACGCCCGCAAGGTACAAATATGCCATCATCATAACCGAAATCTCTGTACAAAGCAGCACACCCAGCACTGGGTAATATGCCGTGATGAAATATTTATTTTTTGCACGATCGGATTATTTTTTATATTTACCGATAGTGTTTCCAACGCAATTGCTACTGTGCTTAATATATACAGTAATTTGAACAAAAAATCATATTTAATAATACTGTAGAACATACGAATTTCAGAAGAAAAAAGATATGTTAATTTTTTTTGCAACACCTCATCATAAGTTGTACTATAAAATAAAAAAAGTTTTGCTTTTGTCACAGATATTTTGTATTTTATTAATTTTAAAATCATATCGTTCCTATTAGTAGGGATATATGATGCGTTCTTAAGCACCCTTCCAGTCTTATAAGAGAGTGCTTAAGGAAGCGGGAGGTTGTTAGCTTAAGATAAAAGCAGAGCGCGAAACAGCTTTAAAAACAGGTTCTAAACAGCTTAGAAACAGCTTGCTGTTTTCAAGCTGTTTATAGCTGCTTCTAAGCTAGTTATAGCTGTGCTAAAGCTGTTTCTAAGCAGTTTATAGCTGTTTCCAAGCTGTTTATAGCTGTTCTAAAGCTGCTTCAGAGCTGTTTAAAGCTGTTTTGAAGCTGTTTCTAAGCTGCTTAGAACCTGTTTTTAAAGCTGTTTCGCGCTCTGCTTTTATCTTAAGCTAACACCCTCCCGCTTCCTTAAGCACTCTCTTATAAGACTGGAAGGGTGGTAGGGTGCATTAGAACGCATCATATATCCCTACTCTTATTGGGAAACCCTTTACTTTTGACGGCCCAAATTCAAATTCAACCAGAGCTAACTTGAAAATTATTTCAGATTTTCAAATAGCACAAAATTCACATTTTTAACTAATTTTTCAATTAAATTTTACGGATTCGCATTTGGAATAATCCATGTTGTACAAAATGCCGTGGAAGCGAGTGTGCATGTAGTAAAAAATAAAATTAAACTTTTAATATTTAACTCGTAATTTACAACTTGTGAAAAGTACGTATGTTGCAATAAAAGCAACAATTAAAATTAACATTAACACATATTCATAAAGAGACTATACACTTGCAATAAAATTATCGCGTAGTTAAAGTGGAAACAATCGACCAGCACGCACCAGTAAAACATATGAAGCTTTCATAGCCTCCTTCACATTCTCGTTCACGTTCGCGTTACCTCTTCCGGACAAAACGTAAAAACCACGTTAATTAAACTTGAATCACTGGCAGTTAATCCTCGTTGCGAGAGCCCCATAAATTCTGCACTAACGCGCTCCGGACGCATAAAAATACTTCGCACGGAATATAAGATAGCTACGCATTACAATAAAAATATATTAAAAAGGGAAAATGGCAGCAGCCTTTAGCGTTCGTAATTAAACCCTATCTCCCCGATGCGGACGCCGCGGTAGACGTCTGATTATGACGACAAGGTATGACGCTGAAGCGTCGAATATCTCGGGAATATCGTTATCGTGCACCAAGGGAATGGAATTGACGGCTTCTTAGGTTTCAAGGGAATGGAATTGACGGCTTCTTAGGTTTCTAACTGGCCAGTGACCCGCGGTCAGCAGTCAGCTGGATTTTCTCCTTCGTTAACTCCCACGAATTCTTCATACCAGAATATTATTATTATAATTATTATTATTATTATTATTATTATTATTATTATTATTATTATTATTATTATTATTATTATTATTATTATTATTATTATTATTATTATTATCGAGAGGTGGTTCATCTTTGTCCCTGTACTGCCACCTTTCTGGTCTATTGTACCCTCCGTGTTTTACTTCTATTTTAGAAGTCCTGTTTGTTTTGAGAACTCCAGGATTTTCTTTAGACTGATGTCCTTTAGTGTCTCAGTACGCAATTTCTTTGCTCCTAAAAGACTATGTCTGCTTGTCATAAATGTTTCGCAGTGACATATTAGATGTTGAGGAGTTTCATCCTCTTCTCCACATCCTCTGCATGTTGGTTCTTGTTTAAGGCCCAACCTGTGCAAATGTTTATTTAATTGACAGTGTCCTGTTACCAGTCCTGTTATTAATCTAACATCTTGCTTGCTCATTAAGAGTAAGTTGTCAGTTCTTTTCTTGGATGGCTCGTTCAGGAAGAGCTTGGAGTGTCTCTGGCCTGATATGGCTGTCCAGTGCCGTTTGTGCCATTGCCTGAGCAATGAATTAATTTCCTGTTTAACTGTTTCCGCAGTTATTCCGCAGGCAGGTTCGGGTCCTATGAAAGGTATATTTGTCCCGTCTTTTGCAAGACGGTCGGCTACCCGGTTTCCTTCGACATCTGAGTGCCCGGGTACCCATATCAGTCTTAGTTTGTTACTCGCTCCTAAGGCATTCAATCTGTGGATGCAGTCCAGAATTAATCCTGAGCATACCTCACACGAGTTTAAAGCTTTGAATGCGGCTTGGCTGTCTGTAACTATGGAGATTCTTCTATTGTGGTAGTTCTTCTCCAATAGTAATTGCACGCTGGTTAATATTGTGTGTACTTCCGCTTGGAATACTGTTGCATTTGTCCCTAGTCCAACCGATTGGTTGTGCCTTAGTCCCTTTGCCCCATGTATTCCAGCTCCGGTTCCGTTGGTTGTTTTGGAGCCGTCTGTATAGATGACTATGTCATCTTTTTCAACCGGACCTTGAGAATGTTCCCATGCATCCCTATCAGGAATTATTATCTTGTAGGTTTTGTCGATGGTATACATCTTATTGATTCTATCAGACACCATCTGTAAAGTGGAGTGCTTGTTCATCACTAACGCACTAACGCGCTCCGGACACATAAAAATACTTCGCACGGAATATAAGATAGCTACGCATTACAATAAAAATATATTAAAAAGGGAAAATGGCAGCAGCCTTTAGCGTTCGTAATTAAACCCTATCTCCCCGATGCGGACGCCGCGGCAGACGTCTGATTATGACGACAAGGTATGAGGCTGAAGCGTCGAATATCTCGGGAATATCGTTATCGTGCACCAAGGGAATGGAATTGACGGCTTCTTAGGTTTCTAACTGGCCAGTTACCCGCGGTCAGCAGTCAGCTGGATTTTCTCCTTCGTTAACTCCCACGAATTCCTCATACCAGAATAACACGCGTATTTGGTCACAATACACGACAAATGAATTCCACATAGTACAGTGCTCCCCATATGAAACGGGCTAAAAGGAAATGCTGAGTGTGGCAGAATTCATTTCTTTATACAATATTAAATTGTAAATTTGGTAGCATATTTTTCGTTAAGATACTAAAAAACATATTTAAAAATCTGATGTGGCCAGCACATTACCTTCCTTCAGTTATATTTACGAAAATTCTACCGTTGAACTGTTACCGGTAAACAGCTGTTTATCAGGTTATAGCTATCGGAATAGATATTTTAAGAACGCAAGTGGTAAACAGGGTATATCCATAACCTATAAAAAAATTGAAAATTTGAAACAGGTTAGAAATTTGATATAGTTACCAAATTTTTAACGCGCGCGCTTCGCTTTGCATCACTACCTTTTTTTGAGATTGGATTCTTCATGAATCCGGCAGATGGATCTGGTAGATATTGTACAATTTTCGAACATGGTAACTTTTTACCACTCGTGTTTTCGAACAGTCAGTAGATGCGGCATCTACCGGTAGAATTTTCGTAAATGCCTATGTATTTTCTATAAAATTTATACATAAAGTTCCTTACAAAACATTCTAAATTTCTTGTATGTACTTTACTTTTTGGCAGTTGTATGTATTTTATACAAATTCCATACAGAAAGTTTCGAGCAAAAAGACCCTATATTTCGAGTAAAATTATAACAAATATACTACGAATATGTCATTTGACACTGACATCTTTCAATCAGGATTTTCTTAATATAATAGCTGTTTCTAGCATAGCTAGCTAATTTATGAAGTATAAAATGCAGTCAAATCGTATAGAGAATACAATGTTCTTTAATATTTATAATAACATTAAATGTGAAGAAATGATATTTACAATCATTTTTTCAAGAAAAACTGTTAAAATCTTCCAATGAGGGTACTTCCGGTTGACCAATTATAACCAAAATCTAATCAGCTCTTCATATGGATGCAACGAAGAGGAGTACGAAAGAATTATAATTTTTGGAATTGTAGTATTAGAGTTATCGTAGACGAAAATTATGTTACACACACACACACTTACACACACACACACACGCGCGCGCACACACACACACACACACACATACATACACACACACATACAGACATCATCGTAAAAATAGTAAAATCGAATTCTAGGGACCCTAAAACGTGCTTATTCATCAAAAACTCACAACCGAATTTTTTGACCAAATACCTTCCTTACCTAAAGGTGACGGAAGGTAGGCAAAAAAGGATTTGCAGCTTTCGCCCTGAATAGGCATAAAACTAACAGCCAAATTCAGATCAACGTTTGTTCTAATTAACCAACTTGATTTCTGAATCAAGAAATCATGGTCAACAGATTTACAGTTTTGTTTAGGTTTTTGGAAGTTATACTAATATTCACGAAGGATGACTATTCAAGGTCATTTATGAGCCGTCTGATATAATATTACTTGCAGATAACTTCATTGCATTTCGTACCCATAGGCGTGTAACGCGAAATATTTATGAGTAGATTGTAACTGAAAAAATAAATTTATTTTGTTTGAAAATTTTTAAATAATGCTTTTCTCAAAATTTTATCTTCTTCACCTACGTTTTTGCATAAAACAAAAATATAGACTTGACGTAAACTATAAAATAATAATTTGATTTGAATGTCAACACCACTGAATAAACATTAGTACATAGGGCAGTGTAATAGATATTTACAAGTCTGTAATTCTACGACATATGTCACTGCTATTTTTAGTGTGTTAGAGAGTAATGTCGCCATATACGTATATCTGACACGTCACAAATTAAATAGACGTACGTCAACAATTTTTTTTCTTTCTAATACAAAATGTTGCTAAGCTACTGCTATAAAGTGCTGTGTATTCTTTCTTCGAACAAATGACCTTGAATTGCCATCTTTCGTGAATAATACTATAATGTAACTGTCTTGTAATTTTATTCGTGTTAAATGTAATTTCCGTTAATAAAGTAAGAATATGTAAGTTTTTAATTTATTTATAAAATATATTTTACAATTTTCTTTTAACAATAATTTGATATAGGTAGAAATTAAATTGATTCCATTAAAGGAGTATTTTTAAATACACATAGTGAAAACGGAAGATACAAAAAGTATATTTGAAAATAATGAAACCAATGCGGTTTTATGTAAAGATAAAGAAGTAGCATGAAGCAAAGCTACAAATGAGTACAATAGCCAGAATCCTGGTACAAATATAAATGTGAAAATTAGGATCAAAAATGTGACCAATGCTTGATTCTTGATTCATGCAATATGGCGAATCAGTTGATCATTGATTTTGATTAGTAGATTATCTTGATTTTTAATGATGCATTGGATTGATTCAGGAATCAGCGTTGATCTGTGAATCAACTTTTTATTAAGGAACGATTAATTTGGTCGTAAAGGTTACAATTTAATGTTTTTAAATTTAGTTTTTGTTTTGTTTTGAATGATACATACATTTTTATTTTTAGCCATGAGATTCTTTTGACACGAGGGGGTGAGTGTATAACAAATGAGTGTTTGTTAAAGAGTTTAAAACCCGTCAAGTAGGTACTATATTTTTTCTTCGACTGCAAAACTGCAGAAATATATAAATGTACTTTTAAGTTACATATTTATAGACAGTGACAGCTGTCAGTTATATCAGCTAACTTCACGCCGTGTCCAATACGATCGAAGCCACATCTTGTCAAATTGTGGTTAAGATTTTGATTAGCACCATGGAAACTAGTACGGTAAGTCACAATTTAACAATGGGAGTAGAAAATGATTATATAGTACATGGTTAATGTCGAGGTTAATGTCTTGTTTGTAAATTAAGGTATAATAACTACAAAACGAATTTTTAAAGATGTAAAGTTTAAAATATTCGAATCAAACTTACATTAAAGATTTCTCCTCATAATACTTAGAATTTGGACTCACCTGAAACAAAGAAAAATAATTAGAATTATAAGTTTTATACAGTGTGTTCAATAAAATTCCTAACTCGGAGTAGGCTATGAACAGAGAAACGTATGTCTGGTCATTATTTTATTCAAAAGTCAAGATGTCAAAATTGATCTTGAAATGTTATTTTAAAGAGAAAAGACAATAAAGAAGGATACAGTATATTGACATTCGTTGTTTTCTAATTTGTTTCCATTTCTAAAATAAGATTCAAGAAGAAAAGCTTTGATTTCTTTAGATAACATTTTTGACAATATCTCATGTCAAATTGACATTATACTGTATCTGGTTTAAGAATGCAGTGGTGTTAAAATAGTAGTAGTTTGATCTTGTTATTTGATTGGTTAATATTGGGGTATTATCCAATCAGGAAACAAGATTAAACTGCGCTTATCTTCGCACCACTGCAATCTTAAACCAGATACAGTATAATTAAATATTTTTAAATTGACATACATTTCTTTGTTCATAGCCTACTAAACTTTTGAACAATATACAAATATGTGACATAAAACAAAAACAAATATTGATTCTGTTTTACCAAAATGTGACTGTGAACCAGAGACAACTATCTAAAGAGAGATTGGACAGACTTATGGGTGGCCTTGTAACAAAGTGTTTGTCGATGAGGGGTAAACGGAGCACGGGGAAAATAGTTCCTTGCATATTTCTTCAGAGGGCAGCAATATCACAAAAATAACGAAGAGAACATAGAAGGCAATGCAAAAAAATTTAATGGAAAATTTAAACGTCAAACTGAAAAATGTTTTTATTTTATTTTGGAATCATAAACTTGTTTATCTGCTCTCAAAAACGGGCGCAATTCGGCTTTTATCGCCCGTGAGCTTATAAAGTTGCCAAGCAACAAATAGTCAAACGTCAAAATCGTTGTTTTCATATAAATGTCAGACAACATAATAAATTCGATAAATCACATTTTTTATCACCGCTGCTCGTAAAACTATTCGTGTACGTCTTTTTACTTCTAAGGAATCAATTTGCTCTGAGCAGCGTAAAATTCATTCGATATTTCTTTTGAATAATCAATATCTTCCATTTTCATTTGACACTAAATTAAAATTTGTTATAAACAAACAATATAGCTAGAAACCACAGCATACTTAAAATACACAGCGCCCAGCACAACGATACCAAATATATACACATTGAATCCTTGAATTTCGAGAACCAAAATAAAATAAAACGTTGTATGTACCACGGGCATAATCAAGATTATAGCACTCGGGAAAATTAAAGATCTCCGCTACGCGTTGAGCTTTACACATTCCCCCGTGCTACAATCTTTTGATTATGCCCTTAATACATAAATATCTATAAACATACAGAGAACTCGTAAGGTATCTTTGGACATGAATTACTTTTTATATAATAATATTTTTATATTTTGCGTTCATAATGAAGTCATTACGATACGCAATTGCGTATCGTAATGACCTTCATTTCGATACGCAATTTTTTGTTTTAGACGGTTGGTACTAGATGACGTTTCTTTAACCCATTTTTACCTAATTTATTTTTAGTTAATTGACAATTCATTTTAATAATATAATGTCGTTATTATTATTATTTTTTATTTAGGGAAGATTATTTACATGAAAATGTACAAATATAATCACAAATTGAGTAAGTAAATGTTAATATAATGTTCGAATTAGTCCACATAGATGGACCTAGTGGTACTAAAAATTTGTAGATTGAACCTTTGAACGATAGAAAATTATTTTTAATTAATTTTAAAGCAAGTTTTAATTCAAATATAAGAAAAAATAAAAATTTCCTGTACACTGAGGCTGAAAGGGTTAAATTGTCAAACGTCAAAGCTGGAAGATAAGAAATTTCAATATAACCTCAAAATTTCTTTTACTTAATAAATCACTTTATTTAATGAATTTAATAATAATAATACATATTTTCGTCTTACTTTGCATTTCAAAATAAGCAATCAAAACATTCTCTGTTACGCTTTTGACATTATTTTCTTTACACCATGTGTCAAAATTTGCAAATTCTTTCTCATAAATCTCGCGCGATTTTTTAGGAAGTAGATTATTTACTGTAGTCTGAGCTATATTACGTAGCTCAGGCGGAGTGCAACTGATTTCATCTTCCATGATTACACTAAATTCATTTAAATTTGTTCGTAAATATTGAAATGACATGAACTTTCAAATAATAATTGAATGTGGTCAATTCAATGTTACCAACTACAACATTTAACTTACAAATTTCCCTAAATCAACTCGGTTTAATATTAACAGTTTTTTTAAAATATCTTAGTTTGTAGAAGGTGCAAAATATAAAAAATAGTATAAAGAACTCATTTTATAAGACTTTTTTTCGCACTTGTCAATTAGAAAACTCGCTGACGCTCGTTTTCTAAATTTTGACGCGTGCGAAAAAAACATGTCTTATAAAACACGTTCTTTAATATACTATTATAAATTTTTCTTATATTTGTTTCTGTAGAATTTCATGGAGAACAAATTCTTAATGTTTGTATATCGAATGATATAACACTTCCCGAAACTTACAAATTAGGAGATAAATATTCTGTTGAACATTCATCTAATGAACTTGATCATTTGCAATTCTTCATAAGAATTCTATATGAGAAAAGAAAGGAACCAACGCAAAAAGAACTGAAAATCCACAGTAGTTTAAAAGCTGACTATCGTTCATAAAGTTACGATTATATGAATTATGTGAAAAAACTATGAAGATGTTGGAGGTTGATATTCCTTAGCTCCCAATTTTCGTTTCTTTTTTTTTTCACCTACGTACGTCTCTTTTCAACACATCTTTAAATAATATTTTAAAATTCTTTCAAATAAATAATACTAATACAACGATGTACATATCCGATTGTGTTGCTTGCAAGTGTTTAAGTTTAAATCACATACATAGATGTAAAAATATGGCTCAGATATTACAGTACACAAATTAGAAATTTAATCTCGCGAAGAGGTGTGGAAATTGCAAAAAAAATATACACATACAATTATGTTTTTCACTATACCTCAAAATAATTATCTGGATACATATTAAACTCTCTTATTAATATGATTTATATACCTACTAATTGTTCTTTTGCAATTTACAATTTGTACACTGTATATTTTAAATAAATATTCATAATACATATCAATATGAGTTTTTCTTTTAAAAATTAAAAAAACTAATTTTAAAAACACACGCGGTCAACATTTTAAAGATCTAGTTACCGTGGTTTAGTTAGTTGCATATGTTGATAGATGACGAACTTTATGACGAAACAAAAACATTGAGTTTCCAATCTCTCTTTAGATAGTTGTCTCTGCTGTGAACCAACGTCATGACATAAAATAAAAATATACTTATTGCACAATAATAACCATCAATGTAGACATGTCAGTAAAAGCTTGAAGGGCGTTAATGCTACAGACAGTTTGAATTACAAAATTAGTGACATTTGTAGTCAAAATATGTGTAGAGTAGTGTAAAATTTCAAGTTTTACAGTAAGGTATTGTACTTTCACTACACTGAATTTTCTTTTTATTTTAAATTACTTATTCTCAAAATTACAAAATGTTGATATTTGATGTTCTTGCTTAAAGCCGCAGAAATATTCAAACATATAAGTAAATTAAAATATCTATAGAAATATTGAACGAAGATATCTGACTAAAGATATCACGGGAAAAATGTTCGAGAAAGTTGGGGTGTAATTCGGAATGGGATGTACCTACAGAAGGTAAATGATTTAAAATTCGTAAAAATCGTGAATGGTCACAGGGCGGGAAACTAATTTAAATTTCGTGCAGGATCAAAGGTATTATAAAAAATATTCCGTATAAAATCGGCTTTGAAAAATCATATCACATCATGATCTGGTGGATATATGAAATATTCTATCTGAAAAATAGAATAAGCCGAAGGAAAAAATGAAAATCGCAATGCGAGGTGAGCAATGGCATTGCCATTGCCCGAGGAAGGTGGAAATCTCACTCGGAGGAATTCGATGTCTATCTTTGTTCCTCACAGTGTCTTGCAATGCGCTGTCTCCGTCCCGTGGGGCCGAATCGCAAGGGAGACATTCTGCATTAATGCTCTCGGCTTCCGATATTTGAAAAGTTCCCTTTATCATCGAGGCCGCGAGACGTGCGGCTACGCATTCAAATATATACAGAGTGTTCGGCATTATAATTTATTGCCTGGCTCATATCTCCGCCGTAAGACACTGTGGAACAGCATGAATCTCCTAAACTTTGCTTCCACTGTCACCGACTACAAACTAAAGGTTTCCCTCAAAGACAAGATAAAAATAAATTTTATTTAACATGGTATTAGTAAATTGTGAGGGGTGTACTGACAACTAGTTGTTCAAATATTTAAATAAATAAACAAAGTATCATCTCGGATTATTTCTGAATGTGCTAATTTCAAGGCTGCCAGCAAAAAGTATGGGCAAAATAGTTAGGAAAGTGACCATTTCTTTGAAAAAAGTGACTAAAAAGTGACCAAATCTTAAAAAATGTCTAAAAGGGAGACCATATTTAATAATATTTTTTATTTGAAATAATGAAATTTCATTATAAAATTTAAAAGTAACATTCTCATATTATAAAAGATAATATAATTATAACCATAGTTTTAGAACATATATAGGTGTCACTCGAAGTCTGTTACAAAAAAGTTTAACATGAAAAAAGTTTTTTTTTTAATATTACCCTTCCCGAAAATGTTAATGAGGTGCATTGTACATGAAGATTTAAAGACTAAAATTTTGAATTTATGAGTACCAAAATTTTTAAATTTATGCTTTTGGCGCCTGAGAAAATTTAAGACGTGGTGAAAATGGTTTTAGTATGTGATTCCTGCAAAAATTAACGTCGAGTGAACTGTCAACTCCAGTCATATGCCGCAAATAAAAAGAACACTTACTATACTCTGTTATGCGCTATGCGCTGTCGTCAAGCGCGGTTTACACAAACACAATTTAAATATTTTGGCATTTTTTGTAAATTCTGTGCGTGTTTGTCAAGTTTTACATGGCTATTTTCCTGTATTTATTCTGTTACGACTTGGAGCATCTTTTTAAACATCGAACAGGTTTCGGCGTAAAACAGACAATTAACTGTCAAAATTCTTTCGTTATTGCAAACAGAGTATACTTAAATCCGTTTTTACTAAGTCTTTAAATTAAGTTTACTTGGTCTTGATCACTAAAGTAGTAAAACTAAAAAAATCAGTATTATTATTAGAATAAAATATGTAAATGATTAAGTGACAGAGTAAATAATAGTGATAAATAGTGATCAAACTCCAAAAAAGTGACTTTTAGTTAAAAAAGTGACTCACTGGCGGCCCTGTTTGCTTTTTATTCGCAGATTCCGGTAATAAATAGACAGGAAGTCCGGATTTTAAAGACAACCATTGTGATCTCGGAAAAGGACATCTTGTGTGACAAGCTATTTTAGATGTACCTTTGTTTTGCTAAAATTCTTATAGGCTAAGAGATAATGAAGATAATTAATTTTAGTCGACAAATTTATTTCCAAATAACTCTTAAATTATTAGTAATTTAGAAAACTGTTTCAAATAGGTAGATATTTTTTTCGAAATAAAACAGAATAATATATTAAGAACGGTAAGGACAGTTTAGCGATCGAAGACAATGGCTCAGTCCCCAACTTTGTCTGAGCTCGGTAATTCCTTAACGTTCCCAATGCTTATATTATTTTTTTGCTTGATTTAAATTTAAAGAAAAGTAAGATTTGAAAATTATTTTGACATTAAAATTTTTAAATATGTATTCCTCGACTGGATCAAAGTAATACTGGGAAAACTTGGAGAAAACAGTCTGATGAAAACGTTTAAAAATTGTTTTAGTATATAGCCGACGTTTCGGCACCAAATATGCCTTCTTCAGGGAAATGTAAACTTACTAAATTGAATTTAAAAAAAAATGTAGTATTATAAAAGTATATTGTCAAAATTATTTTTAGAAAAATGTAAACCACACAGTTCATTTTCAGAAACAAGTGAAAAAAAAACTTGTTTCTGAAAATGAACTGTGTGGTTTACATTTTTCTAAAAAAAATTTTAGAAGCCAAACTGTTAAAATCACAACTTAACATATAATGTACATTACTATTACTAGTAAAATGGCATTAAAGGTACCTATATTTAAAACAAGAAAATTTTAGCCAACAGTCTGACGTCTGAGCACTAAATTGGCGGTAAATATGTTTTAATAAATTAAAGCAAATGTTGCTTTTATGGAAACTTCATATAAACATGTAAAGTTTAATATTAGAGGATTCAATTATTTTGAATTGTAATTTTCGTAAGACGAGATATCGGATAAAATTTTGAATTCTGAAAAAAAAAGTTTTGTCATCAAGTATTTGTCTTGAAAACGTTATTGGATTGTGAAATGTTTACAATAGCAGATCAAGTTCCTTCCTTTAGTGCCTCAAAAACTAGGTTGCGGATTTTAAGTGGTTAAAAAGATGAGCACAAACGTAAAGTCTGATATTTGTATAAAAAAAAATATCGATGCAATTCATGATATCATTTTGAAAGATTGACGGATTAGCCTAATGCGAATATCAGAAACATTCAAATGAAGCTATTACATCTGTTTTATTTTGGTTGTGTTTACTATACACTGACAAATATCATTTATTTTCGATAGGTGTTATTTACAGTCAAATAAGGTTTAAAGGTTAAACGAATAATATGACAAAAATATATACGAATTGCGAATCCGTTGTTGATTTGAATTTGAGTTTAATGTTGACATTATTTTTGTAGCTGTAAATAGTCCCTTTATGCTCGTTTTAAATGAGTTAGAGTTTATATCATTATAGCTTTTTTCCTATTGTTCGACGTAACAGTTAGCCCACATTTTTATAATACCAAATATACAGGCTGGACGAAAAATAACGGGCAATATTTGGGGTCATTTTTAGTAAAAAATAGCATGAAACATATAGTATTCTTCGTTTCGTTTATAGGTAGTTCAATTTGCTCTATAATTTGTCCCGACACCTATTAGGAAACTATCTTGTTCTGCATTAAACAACGCACATGCAGATATTTTCGATAGTTTTTCTCTAACATTATTGATAAATTCAATCCGAAACAAAAAATACTAAAATACACGCTAATGTATACGAACTATGTTGTCAGTTCCAAATAATTATTTCCTGAACATAGTTACGACATACGTCGCATTATGCACAGATTCTATAACCTATGTAGCAAAAAGAAACTACTACATGAGCCGGTTTTACATTTTTTAAAAAGTATTTTAAATGAAAGTATATGCAATATTTTTCATAGTAATATAAAAAATAATAATTTATTGTCATTTTCGTAAATAATTAAATAAAAAGATTGACGCCAGAAATAGTCATGATAAATAAACCCCCATTACTGTGACGTTGGATCACATACAGTACGTCATTCAAAGCTAATACGAAAACAGTTTACGTTATTTATGCAAATAAAAGTAGGCGATAATTTGTCACATGTTAAACTATAATATGTGCTCTGACATAAATAAATAAATATATCATCACGGAGTATTACCCATTGCTGGGTGTGCCAATCTGCTTTGTACGCAGATATCGGTAATGATGATGACATATTTGTATCGTGCAAGCGTTTACCAGGCGTATATCCTACCTCATATATGAACATTATAATTGTATTTTCATCCCCGTTTGAACTGTTTTAAACTGTGATTAACTTAACTTTTACTTACGTATAAAAAAATGTTGGACCCAAAAATAGATGTGTGTAATAATTTCTATATTTCATAATCTATTGTAACGTGTGAGCTCCACTGCTACGCTGAACAAGCGTCTAAGTATAGTGCAATCGCGCTAGCAGCCGGACTACGTAAACAAACAAGCCGCGACGTGTTTAATTACTTCCGGTCGCCTGAACCTTTTGTGTTCAATGTTATTATGCGGTCGAACATTCTAGAGCTCTCTGGCAGCTGTATAAAAGGGACGCAGCTATTCTCGGGAGTTAGTTAGTTACATGGAGAGACATATAGATACATTCACATAGAGTGTTAGTGAAACACAGTAGTATCGTGGTGAGCGTATGCAGTGTAGTGTGGAGTGGAGGACTCGGGAAGTTACTGGTTAACTGGGATAGCTGTGGAAGTGAATACTCTGTAGTATTGAAGAGTATTGGGAAGCTAAGTATACGGGGACAGTAACGGCAAGTGGATGTGGATACTCGGCAGTGGTTTTGAAGAATTGTGACATACGGACAGTCGGTGATACTGAGTCTGTGGAAGAGAGAGAATTACATAAATAGACAGATAGTAAGGTGAAAAGTGTGACTTCTGTCCGAGCAGTTGAATATACAGATGCTGTTGAGTCAGTTGAGTATATAGACGCTGTCGAGATCGGTAGGCGGACAGTTGAACGTGATATAAATAAACAGTGATAGAAATAATGGAAATAAATAATTAGTAAGATCGTATAAACAGTCGTGTTAATTGTTAAATAAACAAAATATTGTTAGTGTTATCTATTTAATTATTTAGTCTCAATTAGTTTTTTTAATAATTGTTTAATATTAGTAATAGTCATTTTCATTATAAATTGTACAAATGCGAGAGAAAAATCAGCTGACGCCGGGGTTCGAACCCGGGACCACCAAATCTCTAGTCTGGAGCTCTACCAACTGAGCTACACCAACCCTAGCGTCAACTGAAACATTATCTCTCACTTGTATAGTAAAGTCTAAGGTGGCATCGTATCAAAGACTTCTCTTAAAGAGCTATTGACAATGATTACGTCCACGAGCGACTTTGATAATTTAAGGATAATTATACCGATGGTTAAATTGAATTCAATTTAACCATCGGTATAATTATCCTTAAATTATCAAAGTCGCTCGTGGACGTAATCATTGTCAATAGCTCTTAAAGAGAAGTCTTTGATACGATGCCACCTTATACTTTACTATACAAGTGAGAGATAATGTTTCAGTTGACGCTAGGGTTGGCGTAGCTCAGTTGGTAGAGCTCCAGACTAGAGATTTGGTGGTCCCGGGTTCGAACCCCGGCGTCAGCTGATTTTTCTCTCGCATTTGTACAATTTATCTTAGTAGTAATACTTTAATTACACGCTTCTATAGCATCACTCTTCAATTTTCATTATAGTTTAATAAACACCTATTTTAATTAATAATAATTGTCTAATATTTACACTTCACCCAAATAAATAAAAAACGTTACACTATAACATCGAATATATTTTTCTTGTAACTGAGAGTTAAGTTAACAAACAGTTTAACCAGAGATAAATTGGGCCTTAGGGTTTAATTAACATTTTAGACTACATTTAAAAGAAAAAAGTTTTTTTATTGATATACGATAAAATGCACCGTTTACGAGATAACTGAATTTAAACAAAATATTTGCTAATATTACCGAATTATAAATTTTTCGAACATAGCGATTTTTATATTTTATTTCAGGACTAATGTAAGAAAACTTCACAATTTATTCCTTTGGTCGTTTTGAATAGAATAAATCACAAAACATACTTAGGTCCTACGAGTATTTCTTCTAGTAATGTAACTTAATAAAATTTGATAATTACATAGTTATTTATAAAAGTTTAACTTCTTTTATTTTGTTAACTACAGAGAATGGGAATTTCATTTTGAATAATGAATATTAAAAAAAGACACATTTTATTATACCATTTTCATCTCATACGTGAGGGTATATTCAATTAACTTGGGTTTCGTCTGTATATTAAGGGATGTAATGAGAAACACGATATGTGTTAGAATAATGAAATATGATACTAGTTATGATTTTGTAATCAAGCTTATCTACCCGTGTATAAATATAAATATATTTAGGGCAAAAAATATTTGGAACACCAGTAATTAGAATTTTCATATTTGAGATAAATTCGTAAACAACATTAATTATTTAGCGCAAGTTCGGTATAGTGAAATGAAGCATAACAATATAATATTTACGAGTTGTTGTCGTAACTGTCAAAGCTAAAAAATATTGAGGTCGGATGTTAAAAAACAAAACCTACCCTACACAAAACAAAACACAAAGGAACAACGGTCGTTTTTGCTTCGCGACAGACCTGCAAAGTTGAGGAGATTCATGTTGTTTCTACAGTCACTTCCAGTTGTAAGATGTCTTATGTCTGGCTATAAATTATAATACCGAACGACCGAACCTTCTCTATACATTTGAATGAGTACATGTTAACAGATTGTTCTTATTTTCGTAACCTGCACATCCATATGCTTCGTTAAAACAATCTTCCGTTTTAAGAGTTGCTTTAGACTAGAGTTAAGATCTTTCCCAATTATTAATGGTATATTATACGCCTAAGCAAATTGTAAAACTAATATAACCTATCACACAAAAATCACGTCTACAAAATTTGGGCCTTGTTAATTATGTTGAGGTATATTTAAAGGAAACTAGTGATTTTGAAAATGCCTAGACGTGTTACAAAAAGACTGGTTTTACAATCAGCATATCAAAATAGTAATGCACGCGAGGCGAGACGAGACGAGAAATATAAAATATCGATCTCGTCTCGTTTTCGGATCTGCAATCTCGATCTCGCTCTCGTTCTCGCACATCTTTTTTGTAATTAAAAGTTTCTACCCTTTATCATTAACTATATGCCACTATTTAAGTAAGATTTACTCATAAAATAGCGCTACAATGGAAACCCGCTGGCAACGAATCACTCCGTTTCACTCCGTGTTGACTCCTATCGACGCTTAATATAAGATCCTTAACTTTTCAGGGACGACAAGAATTTTATTAACCGTAGTTTTAACTGGGATGAATTAGGGGCTAAAATGTTGAAGAAAACTATTTCTATTAGACGCAAAACCGATTTAGTCTTTAAATCGCATTTCCTTACTCTGTGACCGATATCATTCGACTCTAGATAGACCGAAAAAAATATAGTCAATTCATATAATTTTTACATTCACGGGTTCTATGCACGAATTACCGTTGACTCCACTCCCTGTACGGTGCATTCTGCATTGAATTTATGAATCAAAGCTATAAAGTTATAAATACTTTTTATTGCGAGACTCTCGCAGTTGTTATATCGATCTCGCCTCGAATTTTGAATTGCAATCTTGCTCTCGTTCTCGTCTCGCATAATGCAAAAAGACGAGACGAGATGCGAGAGTACTCTCGCCTCGTCGTGCATCACTATATCAAAAAATCTGATGTGGCCAGCACATTACCTTCCGTCAGTTATATGACGTATTTACGAAAATTCTGCCGGCGAACTGTTACCAGTAAACAGCTTTTTATCAGGTTATAGCTACCGGAATCGATATTTTAAGAACGCAACTGGTAAACAGGGTAGATCCATAACCTATGAAAAAATCTGAAAATTTAAAACAGGTTGGAAATTTGACGTAGTTAACAAACTGAGCAGAGCCCTACTTTGAACACATTTTCACTTTTACCGCGCGCGCTTCGCTTTGCATCACTACCTTTTTTTGAGATTAGATTCTTCATGAATCCGGTAGATGGATCTGGTAGATATTGAACAATTTTCGAACACGGTAACATTTTACCACTCATGCTTTCGAACACAGTCGGTAGATGCGGTATCTACCGCTAGAATTTTCGTAAATGCGTATATATTTTCTATAAAATCCATACAGAAAGTTCCTTGCAAAAGATTCTAAATTTCTTGTATGTACATTACCTTTCGACAGTTGTATGTATTTTATACTAATTCCATACAGATAATTTCGAGCAAAATGATCCTAACACAAATATACTACGAATATGTCAATTGCACTTGACACTGACATCTTTCAATCAGAGTTTTCTTAATATAGTATCTGTTTCTAGCATAGCTGGCTAATTTATGAAGTTTAATTTCTTTATAATTTTATAACTCTATATCCATTTAATATGAAGTACAAAATGCAGTCAAATCGAATAGAGAATACAATGTTCTTTAATATTTATAATAACATTAAATGTGAAAAAATGATATTTAACATCGTTTTTTCAAGAAAAACTGTTAAAATCTTCAAATGAGAGCACTTCCAGTTGACCAATTATAACCAAAATCTAATCAGCTCTTCATATGGTTGCAACGAAGAGGAATACGAAAGAATTATAATTTTTGGAATTGTAGTATTAGAGTTATCGCAGACGAAAATTTTGTTACACACACACACACACACTCACACTCACACACACACACACACACACACACACACACACTCACCCACACCCACACCCACACCCACACCCACACCCACACCCACACCCACACCCACACCCACACCCACACCCACACCCACACCCACACCCACACCCACACCCACACCCACACCCACACCCACACCCACACCCACACCCACACCCACACCCACACCCACACCCACACTTACACCCACACCCACACACACACACACACAAACACACACACACACACAAACACACACACACACACACACACACAAACACACACACACACACACACACGGACACAAATACGCGCACACACACACACACACACACACACACACACACACACACACACACACACACACACACACACACATACAGACATCATCGTAAAAATAGTAAAATCGTATTCTAGGGACCTTAAAACGTGCTTATTCATTAAAAACTCACCACCGAATTTTTTGACTAAAGACAATAACTTCCTTACCTAAAGGTGACGGAAGGTAAAAAAGATTGGTCGGGAGCTTTTGAGAGGTGGAAGGAAAGAATGGTGACATATATTATTGTTAAAGGGAACAATTAGTTTCCATGGCAGTCAGTCTCATTTTATGCTTCCCTGTGTTGTCCAGGAATTCGCCTAAGTAGATAGTATTTGCTTAGGACAACCCTATTTCCTTAAAATAGCTATTTGCTTGGGACGACCTAAATATTCTTTGGATAATTTTTCTTTAGAAAAGTCATTTGCTTTTATAGTTATAAATGAATGCGTGTAATCCTTGATAATATTTCTTTGGTTGGATTTTGTTATGAAATCTTTGTCACGACGGGTCCATTAATCTGGAGCAGAAGTGAAGTTCAGTCGGCAGATCAGTTCGCGATTTTCGATCTGGTAACTAATCTAGGTGGATTGCACCCCGGAGACTCGGCGAGCGCTTCTCGATCAGGCTCCTTCGCCATTCGGGGTATATTGACCGTCCGTACCTGACGGGTTACGTACAGCATATAGATCACCCCCTGTATGAGCATAAGGTTTCCTCTATGGAATTCCACACAGAAAAAGAATTAGCACGCTCTCAACCAAATATTTATAGACATTAAATCACTAGGTTAATAATTAGTGGATATGTTACAGTAAATATATAAAGTGGCTAGTGGGATGATGTGCACACTGTCGGTAAATGTAGAGACTTGCTAAAAACTACTTTGGCTAACGCACAAAATTCACTCGGGGCGGGTTTTGTGCCATAGGTGAGGTTATCGTTGTTATATTTAGGGCCGGTATTTCCATCTCCGGATAAAGTTCAGGATAACTATCCGCCAGATAAATGATAAAATATCGCATCGAAATAAGAGCATAAATGAGGTAAATTATATTGAATGTCATTTTTTGATGCGATATTGTTCATTTATCTGACAGATAAGTTATCCAGCACTTTATCCGAAAATGGAAATACCGGCCCTTAGTTTAATTGCAAGCGAAAACAATTGTAAACGAATCTCTATATTTGCCTGGCAACGGACAATATGCATATCATCTCACTGTATAATTTTACTGTAACAGTTACACCAATGTTTTCAATTTTACATGAGGCGTATTCCATTGGCCACTTGGATCAGATCTAACTTACACTTTTGAATCATTTAATTTATTTTGTCATTCCATTTGCACGGATCAGTTTACTCCCACCACTATATTTACTGATCCTGCTCAGCACGAAGTAATCCTCAAAAGACTTGGTGCAGTTTGTTCAGTTACGGATCAGTTTGGTTCAGTTTAATAAAATTGTGGGTGATTTGAATACAATTTCTAAACATGGATACATTACAAGTATAATGGAGAAATAATACAAAGTATATATTAGAATAAAAATAGATACCACAACTGTATTTTTAACGAAGACTGAAAAGCTAAAAAGTATTATTTAGTTTTTACACACATATATGCATCATTCAGGAAGTACCTGAGAATTAATTTTTCTTTTTATTAAGTAGTTCTTTCTTTATAACTTACAAGTTTATAAAATATTTTATTTAAAATGCGTTTTAAGTTCGTTTTTTTTATAAAATATATTATTGAATTATTTCACACTTCGTAACGTTCAAGTTTTGACAGATAATACAGTGTTGTCAAGTATTGTTTTGCTTAAAGGTCATTGTTAGTTACCGTAGGTCATTTACTGACAGTAGCATAACATCAACTCTAAACACTAAAGGTCACCTTTAGCTAGAGACCATCTCTAAGCTATTTTAAAGTTGACACAATAATGTCTTTATTATTTTTTAAACAAATAGTGACATTAACCGTATGATGGTTGTTCCATTTGCACATCTGAACCACTATTAAGTGATCTGAACTATCTGAACTGAACAAAGTGAACTAATCTAAAAGCTTGGCAATTGGAATACTACTATGATTATTATTAGCCTATTAACTTCCTTAGGACTGCTGCATTAAATTGTTGACAGTTTTTTTTATAACAGTGATTTTTTTGTAGCTTGTAAATGGAGATGAGATGATAAAGATATCCTAGTTTGATTCAAATCCGAGACTTTCGATATACCAAGCGCCAATACTACCAATGTAGTTGGTACTTTTTCATGTTAATCAGTTTTACATCTTGTTACATCTTGTTTTATTAAAGAAATTGGGTCAGACACAATAAACATAGTAAGAAACAGGTAAGTTCAAGAATTAACGGAAAATTACTTTCTAACTATCGTTAAAGAAAATTACTTAGGATGTATCCAAACAAAATGGAAAAGAATATTAATAAAAGAAAAAGTTGTAGTTATTATTATTTTGTGCAAAACAGTTCTTGTTTAACTTAAAAACACAAAAATTTATTCTGCACTATATAGTAATGTCTTTAAATCCTAACTTCTGCGAAATAAAAAAAGAAGATCAAAGATAAAAATAAATGTTCATGTATCTGCAAAGTTTCCTAATTTACATATATGTATTTAGTTTAAAAAATGATTTTTCTTTTCCTTTAAGTATTTTACATTTTATGGCTGCATCAAAAATAAAAATTATGTGTAGATTTTTACTTTCAGTTTACTTTTATTTAGTAGCTGCATTCGCTAATGTAAATATAAATTACTTTTATTTCAAATGTGTTTTACTCTCAAACCATCATATTTTGAATTTATTAAATTTATATAATTTCTAAAGGGTAAAAAACAATTTGATTAACTTCTTTCATCTTTTTATTTATTTCAACACTCTTTTTCCCTTAAAATAAACTTTTATTTGCTGTCAAAAAATTCTAAATTTGGGGGATATGTGAATGATTAGATTTGATTATATTCATTTAATGTCATTAGAATTCAAACCAAAAGTATAGAAAAAATCTAGTTAATTACGTAGGTAAAGTCCGTTTCCGCGACTTGATCCCCACGTCATCAATGTAAACATAATACGTTTACTATGGTTCAAATCGCCAGGGGTGGGAGGGAATCGATGACGTCATATTGTTACCATGGTTTTATTATAAGGATTTAATCTTCTAGTTTGATATAAGATGGAGTATGACAGGACTATGGCATGTTTTTGTTGTTCGCTAATATAACACATACCTACTATGTGAATATTATTACTCATCAAAATTTGAAGTGACACTTATTTTGCAATTTAATATAGTTATGATATAATGTCAAAACTAGTAAAAACTGACAGTATGAAACACATGTAGTGTGAATTTCGTTATTCATCAAAATTCCAAATGCAAATAGTTATTTAGAAATAATAAACCAATTGAATAAATGCGATATAAGTATAATGGATGAAATATACCTCTTTTTATTGTCCAAAAGCAATAGGTGCAATACTTGTCAGAAATCTTAGAAACATCGTCTTTGCAATAGCAAAATGCACAATATGTATAATCCCAAGAATTGACAAAATTCCCAACACACAACGAAGCACTAATTATTATCGACGCCAAAATTACCTTAATTACATGAATGACAGATGACATGAATATTCAAATAATTCAAATATTTGAAAATGACACTCGTTACCGCGGTTACAAAACAGT
Source organism: Harpalus rubripes (assembly GCA_963082715.1). Lineage (NCBI taxonomy): Eukaryota > Metazoa > Arthropoda > Insecta > Coleoptera > Carabidae > Harpalus > Harpalus rubripes. The sequence goes on from OY720448.1 coordinate 13,178,163, forward strand.
TTCTATTTCTTTTATTGCCGTTGGTAAGACGGAGATAGCGTATACAACTCTGAAAACCCGACGACAACGAGATAGCGAGTAAAAGTCCCATATATGCCATGTGTGTACGACAAAGATGCTAGAAAAAGTTTTGTAATTCTTGCATCAGAAATTGATGACGTGGGGATCAACTGGGTGATATAGAGTGTATATCAGATATTCAATGATTTAGACGTATCTTCATTAATTCATGTATATAGTAAAAATTACCTTAAATGAGGTACTTTATTATATATTTTTTATAATACCATACTGTTAAATGTGCTTTAACAGTACTGTATGCTCAACCGATATATGCATCAAAACAGCCACGGCCGTTATTTTTTATAACAGTACAATTATTAAAAATCATGTGTTCCTAAAAAAAATCTCAGCATCATGAAATTGTCATGAAGAGCTGTCACCTGTCAATATGCCATAGAAAATAGAATTTTAAGAAGATATTTTATGTTATTATGAAAAATACTGAACGTCACACGGCTGATATACAAATAACAGACACGGTTGATTATAAAATCTCGGCTATCGCCTCGATTTTACAACATTCAACCTCATCTGTTATTTGCTACGTAAGTATCAGCCTTATGACGTTAATAACTATTTCATAATACCATACTGTTAAATGTGCTTTAACAGTACTCTATGCTCAACCAATATATGCGTCAAAACAGCCACGGCCGTTATTATTTATAACAGTACAATTACTAAAAATCAAGTGTTTCTAAACAAAAATCGCAGCATCATGAAGTGTGTCCTGAAGAGCTGTCACCTGTCAATATGCCATAGAAAATATAATTTTCAGAATATATTTTATGTTATTATGAAAAATACTGAACGTCACACGGCCGATATGCAAATAACAGACACGGTTGATTGTAAAATTTCTGCTATCGCCTCGATTTTACAATATTCAACCTCATCTGTTATTTGCTTCATATCAACCTTATGACATTAATAACTGTTTCATAATACCATACTGTTAAATGTGCTTTAACAGTTCTGTATGCTCAACCAATATATGCGTCAAAACATCCACGGCCGTTATTTTTTATAACAGTACAAGTATTGAAAATTATGTGTTCCTAAATAAATCGCAGCATCATGAAATTGTCATGAAGAGCTGTCACCTGTTAATATGCCATAGAAAATAGAATTTTCAGAAGATATTTTATGTTATTATGAAAAATACTGAACGTCACACGGCTGATATACAAATAACTGACTCGGTTGATATTCAATCGCGTTTTTTATTTGCTTCATATCAGCGTTATGACGGTAATAACTATTAAAGAAGTTATTTATACAAAAACGTTTAATTGTTAGCCTTTTAAAATATAAGAGAAATAGATAAATAAATAAATATATCATCACGACTGGGTGTGCCAATCCGCTTTGTACACAGATGTCGGTAAAGATGATATATTTGCACCGTGCGGGCGCTTACCAGGCGGCATCTCACGGGCACTCATGGCTGGCGTGGAGAGTGCACCACAGGGGTCAATTTTGTGCCATTTAAAATTCGAAATATTTGGCGTCGGTCGGGATCGAACCCGGTTTCCCAGATTCGCGACCTGACACTCAGGCACGCGGCCACGAAGAAAAAAGAAAATTATTACCATATTAATGTTGTGAGTGATTTGCAAAGTGCAACTAATTTTTATGTTGTTCCGAATTATGCACAGCACTGCAAGTTGTGCAAGTTAAACCGACTTTAGTTCTTGTATTTGTGCCATGTGGTGATTCGTCCATTGGGAATAGTTGAGTAAGTGAAGTGTAAATTTGAGGGTAAAACAGGAAAATGTGCCTGCTGTGATGGCTAGTGTTATATTCCCTCAGGAGCAGTTAACGGGAGTTAATACAGCAGGAACACCAATAACCAATATACAATTTTCCATTTTGATTGTTGTAGGATTCAGCGGAATTGCTTTGTGATTGTGGATTGCCCATTTCAAAAATGGAGTTTATGTTTGTATTTACAACTTATGATAAATGTAAATCCTAACCTTGTCTTCTACCGCAATAGAAATTACAGTCAATTTTGAGACATTGTTCAACTTAGAGCAACTGTTTCTAGGGATTTTTAAATTTAATTGTGAAGTGAAACACATTTTTGTGTCAGTTAAAATTGAAAAAAGCTTACAATGTTACAGCATATTTTCTAAAATTGCCTTATAAGAATATTTATTTAAAAATATATATTATGAAAAAAAAAATCTATAAAATGTAACAAATTAATTGGGTTACCACTGGCGATGTTGTGCAGTTTTGAGTGCTCATTCGGATCCCGCTAAGAAAAATTTAAAATTCCGAACAGTTTAACAGTTATTAAAAAAAAAAAACAGAAAATCGCGATTTTAGTAAATGTCAAATTACTCTGTAATTATAAAAGAGATAAAAATATGTTTAATATAAAAGTTTCATGACTTGATGAGACAATCTTAAAAATGATGTCAGAATAAAATTTAAGATGGCGGTTTCCAAGATATACAAGTATATGTATATATATTATTACACGTTTGATTGGGTGGGGTCTGTCAGGACAAAATGACTATTTGAAATTTTGAAAAACAATTTTGTATAGGTAAAACAGTAGCTATTAGTGTTTCTGATGAGACGATCGATCCGAGAAACTACATTGTCTCGTCTCGTCCCGTCTAGAAGACAAAAAAATAACTCTCGTCTCGATTTTTTCTCGTCTCGAACAATGGAGTTCGTCTCGGCCGAGAATCTCGACGAGATTTCTCGATTTTTTTAATGGATCCAATATGTAATTTATTATTATATATTTACCGTAAAAATATAAATAATATTCAGGGTTATTAAAAAAATTGAGACAACGATTTTCTTCAGTATCAATTTTATACCTATACAACAAATTACAAAGTTAGAGACAGAGTAATTTGATATAGCACTACTGTAATAATAAAATAATTTTCTTACTCATGAACAGTTACAAATAAACAAGTTAACAAAACTTATTTTAGAATAATAAAATGCATAATATAAAAATAATGTTAATTATTAATATAAACATTAAGTAAGGGCTTATGAATTAGTTTAGAGAAAAATACTTCAAATAATAGTTGTAAAAAATTTTAATTATATGCATGTTTTATTTGAAGTATTTTTCTTTAAAATAATTAATAAGCGATTGATGCTAATCAACTGCTCGCTGTAGTGTTCATACTACCAGCCAGGCAATTTGCACCACCAAAAGGCAAATTTTATGCTTTGCTTAAATAAAATAATGAAAAGCGAAGTTAGATATCATTTAAAATAATGGACATTACTGTCAAACATTCGAACTTCTTTTATTTATTTAAATCAAGTTTAAAATTTAACGTCTGGAGGTGCAAATTATTACATTATTTATCCAGTTAAAAATTTTGCTGTTAACAATGATTTTAAAAATGCTCTTTGCAGAATCTTCATTAAGCCGATGTTTTCGTAACACTAGACCAGCTTGCGAAAATAATCTTTGCGATGGTACGGAAGTAGCTGGTGTACTTAAAAAATCTCGTGCCATTTTGGTTAAATTAGGATAAATAACTTGATGCTTATTCCAAAATTTTAAAATGTCCTCTGCTTTATCTGATCGTTTTGTAGCTAAATATAGATAGTTTTATTTAAGAAATTTTAGCCCGATCCTGTATTAGATTTATAATTTAAAAAATATGATAATTTTTAATACAAATTTACAAAATGTACCAATGAAAATATAAAAAAACTGTACTTTTAAAAATACAAAAAATTGTCGAGAAATCTCGGAATAATTGTCGAGAATCTCGACATGTAAGTATCGTCTCGTCTCGTGAGTTTAAAAAGCTTTCTCGTCGAGACGAGACGAGTTTCGGGAATGTCTCGTCTCGTCAGAGATACTTGAAAGGTACTGTGGCGGTAGAAATTTTGAAAGAAATAATAAACAAATTATTTAGAAAATTTAATTTGTCGTGGACTCACAGACCACACCCGAAAGACGAAGGGTTAAAATTTAAAGTATTTATTTTTGGGTTGATAATCTTTATAAATGCTAACTCTAATCGTCTAATCTAACCTCAGTCAGTGTTACTAATTTTGAAATTTTAATAAATGTATTTGGTAATAATTTTGAAATAAAAGTTAATTAAAGGAAAAAAGTTTTACAGATCTTTAAATATGACAAAAACGTATCTATTTTTTTTTTATTAAGCTTCGTTGCGATTGTATTCATTACTCACAGATTTACACATCTGTAAGGCTTACAAATTTGTTCAGAATAGAATCCTTAATAAAGTCAAGATCATGTTTAAATATTAGAAAATTAGCTCTTCAATTGTAACACTTGACTGTCAATATAGTATTATGGTAGAAGCGGAAAATTTAGTACATTTGGGTACACCACGTATGTGCTAATATCCGCAAGTCTGTAAAGGTGCATTCACAAATGAAAATTAGGTTTAGATTTATGGTTTATACTTTAGATTTAAAGACTTTGGCCGCATATTATGTAATGACTCCATTCACACCAGAATTTAGGGTTTCTAAATCCAAATCATAAAGCTAAGGTCCAAACTTTAGGTTTATCATTTAGTTTGACGTCACAAACTTCACCAATGAGAACGAGTCTGAAATGATATAGATATATACACCCATCTTTATTTAGTATCCACTTGGAGGATTTGGCTTTTTAAACAAATTAGAGAAGAACATGGATTAAATTGCTGAAATATAACCAATAATGCCAAGCGAATGATAGTTTCACGGCGCACAGGTGTCTTGTTGAGGACTGCTCTACCGATATTTTAATCTTATTTTTGAAGCATTAACACAGATGTCTGTATATACAAAACTAATTTACAGGTAATTTAAACTTACATTTATGAAAGACTTACTTAAACCTAAACAAAAACCATAAACCTAATTTTCATTTGTGAATGTAACTTAAGTCTCTCGGTTGGAATACAAAAATTTTACCAACCCCTACATACTAGACACATTTTAAGTAAATTTAAAGGCGACATTTGATAAATACGTTAATTTTTAGAATTAAAGTAAATTTTGTTGGTAGCTATATGGATAAATCGATGGATTGAATTTTTTTTTATGTATTGTTACTTTCATAACGATATTTCATTAAATAAAGTGTCATTTTATAGGAATAAAAAGATTAATAAAACAATTTTTTAAACAACATTAATATAAAATGTAATAAATTAAAAAGCCGTTAAAAAGTTAATTAATTTATGGTTAACTTTTCTTTATTTTGCTTTTATTAATGTAACATTTTATATTTTATTACCACAGCAAACAATTACAATGGTTTCTAACAATTTAATTTAAAAATAAATTCATTTCTACTTCTATATTTTATCCGCAGAAAAAATTTAATACTTGTAGAGATAAAATGAGTTAATATAAGAGAGCCGTAATTAATCTAGGAAATCTTTTCGTCCAGAGCCATCTACGATAATAAATCTAGACTAGGCGCGGACTGTTATAACTCCACCGTACGCTAGGAACAGGATGCATATAGTAACACTCCCATACAGGCAGTGGCGTACCTAAGTGAAATAGTACCTAGGGCAAGGGTCGTAATTGCGCCCCCTGCCAACAATGTAAAATCAAGATTATTTCTTTCTCGCTTTAGTGTAGCGAGATATTTGCATTTGTATGTTGTTGAAATTACTTAAGAATATATATATATATATATATATATATATATATATATATATATATATATATATATATATATATATATATATATATATATATATGTTCTTATAAGTAACTTCAACCATGAATGAATCAGCACAATAACAAAATAACTAACAATATACGGGTGTTCCGCGACTCGACCGACAAACTTACACCATGTATTCCGGAGGACATTACGATCTAAAAATGTTATATGACCTATAGTTGAATTCCTCTTTGTTTCGGTCTTTGGTCTTGTTGTTTAGAGAGTTGATGTGCGGAAACATAAGCATATTCGGCGACGGAGAGTGGTGGAACGAGATCTAACAAAACACTTCCACGAATTTGGTCTGCATGACATCTGCATCTTCCTTGCCTTCACTGATGCAAAGACATTAATAACGTGTTCGAAATCGGTCTTTTCAGTTTCTTCCCATTGAACGCTCAGAATAGCAAGATCACTTAATTGATCTTGACCCATGGAGACTTTCAGATAATTTAAGATCAGTTTTCATTTGTTGAAAGATCTTTCACAGCTAGCGATGGAAACTGCAATAGTCAACATTATTTGTATGGCTATTCGAAGATTTTTCGCCGTTGTCGTTTTTCGGTTTCAGCATCCCAGTCCAATTTCCAGAGCTTTAGTCATTAAAGTATCTCTTTCATTGCGAAAATAATCTCTTAAACCTTTCAAAACTAAGGCGGCATCATGAAAGTTCATATTTATATCTTGCAGTCTTTTCTGAACTTTATCAATAGCAATGAGTATTCTTGTCCAAAATCCAAGTAGTCAGAAAATCAAGTGTCAATATACGGTTGTACAATTGCCTAGCATCACTTCTTGTTTCTCTCGTTTAATTTGCATCATCCATTATAGTCTCGAGAACTTGGAGTATGCCATGAAGGTAATTGTTTACGGGCTTCACAGCTTACACTTCTGCACTCCATATTGTTTTAGATTCAGATGTAATAACTATGGGCATAGCGTTTTTGAGTATTTTCCAGCGTTGAGTAGACGAAAAAACAGATAGAGAGCTTCAACATTTCCGAAAAATGTCAATACGCACAGTAATCAACAGTTTTTACACTTCAAATTCTGACACTTAAGTTACATACGGATACCAAGGGCTCTAAGCGGCGCCCCGTTGGTTCTGGCGCCCAGGGCACCTACCCTGTTTGTCCCGCCCTAGGTGCGCCACTGCATACAGGAGGACAGATAGTAAAGATAGAAGGAAGGCTTCGCGACCTTTGAAATAATTGTGGTTTTAGTTGTGCGGTGGGTTTTATGAGCCAGAGAGGATAATTGTTCCCGGTGGCAAGCTCGATATTAGTTATGAGCCGCACTACTACCGGTTATGGTTCCCAACGGTGCTCCTGTGCGCGAAACCTTTTCTTTGCACGCCTGAATTTTTCAAGTCGCGTTACGTTAACGGCGTTTGGTGATGTGAAGAAAACTTCTCGGCAAATTTAAATAATAGACTTTTCGTTCGTGTTCGCTTGCTCGTTTTTCCGCTGAAATTCACTGGGAAGATTTTTTCCGCTCTCTACCTGACGATTTAAATATGCACTACTCCGGTTATATCACCGGACGTACGTGGGAGACAGGCTTCTTAAAATTTAACGCCAGATTTCTCAATTTTATTTCTATTTTTAGTACCTATGTAACAATGAATATTAAAATTGAAAATACCTTAATCTTGACTTCCTTCCTTCTTTGCTATATATTTTTGATTATAACATATTCTAAGTAAGTAATTAAATACATATTTCAACATTTTTTACCTTCCATAACCTCCTACAACAAATGACCAATAATAATTACAAACACATTATTATAGGTATAAAAATACAAAATATATAGCAATTTTTATTTCGTTTTCATTTATTTATATTCAAAATTCATATGCGAAATATAATTTTTAAAAAGTCGAATATTTGAACAGGCCTTTGGTTGTTCCGCATTTAAAAAACTTTTTGAACTTAAAAATGACGCAGAAATTATAGTTTTTAAAAATTTACGCCCTGTACGTAGATCAGACGTTGGCAAAAATGTTGTAGTATCAAACAAATTAAATCAACTGAAGGAATGAAACAGACGCATGTACTTGATATAGGAGGTCTGTTCAATAAATACGCGAACTGAGTTACTAAGGTGGCTTTGAGGTGATGGTATGTCGAGGTAAGCGTACAACTGGAGGTGAGATTTTTTTTTGTGGCGCCCTTTTTTGCTCTTGTCGACGATGGAGATTGATGAACAGATGGAACAACGACTCAACATAATTTTCGGTAAAACTTGGGAAAAGTTCTCAGGAAATTCATGAAATGTTGAGGGCTGTTTTTGGAGATAACACACTGAAGAAAACAGCTCTTTTCAAGTGGATCAAGCGTTTAAGTGAAAACCGTGAAGACTGTAAGGATGATTCAAAAATCAAGGTCATGCTGCTCGTTTTTTTTTTTGACATTCATGGTGTTGTCCATCATGAATTTCTTCCTGAAGGACGAACAGTGACTGCTGCCTTCTACGTGGAAGTTCTCAAGCGCCTGAGGGATCGTGTGCGACCAAATTTGTGTGACGGTGATGGATGGCTGCTGCATCACAACAATGCGCCTGCACATTCAGCAACGATTGTCCGCCAATTTCTGGCCCGTAATTCGATCACCACGCTAGATCACCCGCCCTACTCACCAGACTTAGCCCCTTGCGATTTCTTTTTGTTCCCGAAATGCAAAAAGATCATGCGTGGGCGGCACTGGGATGATGTAGAAACGATCAAATGCGAAACGACGAGGCAGCTGAAGAGCCTCACTTATCAGGACTTCCAGGGATGTTTTGAAAAATGGAAACGGAGATGGGACAAGTGTATTGTTACAAATGGGGAGTATTTTGAAGGGGATAAGATTGATGTACTCTAAATTTTGGAAAATATAGTTTTAATGATCCCAGTTCGCGTATTTATTGGACAGACCTCGTACGTATGTGAAAAATGAAAGACTTTTTCAGTGTAATTGTTTCACAATAATTGTAAATAATTGTTAAAAAAAAGTTAAAACCAGGTTTATATTTTTGAATGAAGGATGTAATTCTTGGCGATTAACTGGTTTGAATTGAGAGGAAACATTTAAAAAATGTAAAGTGTGTATCAGTGAAGTGTAAATAAATTTAGCTATAGGAGCCAGCAGTAGTGGTACTCGTTCAGTGATAGAGCTGGGTAAGCCTTGCACATTAATTTCCTGGTGTTGCATTCCCGCTCGCAGTACGCGACGCGAGCAAAGAGCAAAACGCTAATCCCGGACTCCTGCCACTGCAATTATTTATCTTCAAAATCCATCGAGGTAAACCGTTATTGCCGTGTTTGTTGTTGTTGCTGGTGCGCCGGATTTAAAGATTTATGGCGTGTATTTGTACATGTCAGAGGCGCACGGGGCTTTTTCAATCCGGGCTGCAGGCTCCGGGTCACACGTGTCAATGACTGATACGCACTGACACATCAAAGCTCCCACTTAAACAACTTTAATACCCGCAAACTAATAACAATTAAATTGGATCTACTTTTTATAAATAATAAAATGTTATTGCACCCATTTACAACACAGGCAATTTTAAATCCTGGTGTATATTTTATTTTTATTTTTTGTAAAAGTGCTCATAATTCAAATACTTTAAAATGATAGTAAAAATAAATTATGTAGAATAAAACCTGATGTGACCAGCACATAACCTCTCGCCAGATATTTTACCTGGTTGTACGCATAAAACGAAAAATATTTTTAAATACAAATACATATATTCATGTCTCACTACAAAATAATTATTTTAATATAAATTATGTACAATACATACATTTTCTTTATATTCAATATGCTGAATTTTTTTCTACTTTCCCTTTCTTTTTCTTTTATTCGTCATTTTTTCGCAAATTCCTTTTGTATTCTTTTTTAGGTATATTCTTTTGCGTTGTTGTCTTTTTATTTATTTTCATAATCTTCATAATGATGTACAAATATTTTTGACAGTGACATTTATGCGTGAATTACAAACATTTGAATTTCTTGCCTTGAAGTAGTTTCATCGGAGAATTTTTACATCAAATTATTTTATATGCATTTCTTTATCTCTAAATCTATAGAAGATATAATAATGAATTTATATTTATCGAATAAAGAATTTAACGTTCTTTAATATAACTATTTACATAAATTTTCGATAAATAATATTTAGATGATTTTTTTCTTGTAACTACTACTTCCGGTTGTCCAATTGTTACAAAAACTTAATCAACTCTTCCTATTATAGTTAGATTGAGGAATCCGTAGTTAAAAATGTCTTAAGTCTTACAGTATTTGAGATATCGTGGATCCAACATCCACACACACACACACACACACAAAATGGTGGAATGTAAAAGTGTAGATCAATAAATTGTTCGTTTAAGTATTTCATTATTTAAAGAGTTTTATTTATGATAATAACTAACACGAAACAGCGATCCCGATTCGTTATTTGATAAATATATCTTTATTACAAGATATGGTTCATTAATAAACCGGTGGAGTACATTGTAAGTATTGTTTTTCCTCTTCCATAATTATATAATGCTTGATACAATGTTTTAATGTAAAAAATCTGATGTTGCCAACACATAACCTCTCGCCAGATATTTTACCTGGTTGTACGCATAAAACGAAAAATATTTTTAAATACAAATACATATATTCATGTCTCACTACAAAATAATTCTCACATATATTTGTAAAATCTATGGGATATTTAAAAATAAATTATGTACAATACTTACATTTTCTTTATATTCAATATCCTGAATTTTTTTTCTACTTTCCTTTTCTTTTTCTTTATATTCGTCATTTTTTCGCAAATTCCTTTTATATTCTTTTTTACGTATATTCTTTTGCGTTGTTGACTTTTTTTTATTTTCATAATCTTCATAATAATATACAAATATTTTTGACAGAGGCATACAAATATTTTTGACAGTGACATTTATGTGTCAATTACAAACATTTGAATTTCTTGCCTTGTAGTAGTTTGATCTGAGATTTTTTATATCAAATTATTTTATATGCCTTTCTTTATCTCTAAATCTATAGAAGATATAATAATGAATTTATATTTATCGAATAAAGAATTTAACGTTCTTTAATATAACTATTTACATAAATTTTCGATAAATAATATTTAGATGATTTTTTTCTTGTAACTACTACTTCCGATTGGCCAATTGTTATCACTCTTCCCATTATTGTTAGATTGAGGAATCCGTAGTTAAAAATGTCTTAAGTCTTATAGTATTTGAGATATCGTGGATCCAACATCCACACACACACACACACACACACACACACACACACACACACGTACGCACGCACGCACACACACACAAAATGGTGGAATGTAAAAGTGTAGATCAATAAATTGTTCGTTAAAGTATTTCATTATTTAAAGAGTTTTATTTATGATAATAACTAACACGAAATAGCGATCCCGATTCGTTATTTGATAAATATACCTTTATTACAAGATATGCCAAGTCAGCTGGTTCATTAATAAACCGGTGGAGTACATTGTAAGTATTGGTTTTCCTCTTCCATAATTATATAATGCTTGATACAATGTTTTAATGTAAAAAATTAGTCAGAATCACACAATACACAAACTGTCAACATGTGAAATTTCAAATGTTAGCGGGAAGCGCTACCAACATAACAGACAAAAAAAACACCAAGACATATTTTTGACAAAACCTTTTTTAAAAAATCTGATGTGGCCAGCACATTACCTTCCGTCAGTTCTATGTAGGTATTTTGTATAAATGTTATACAGAAAGTTCTTTGCAAAAGATTATATTTCTTGTACATTACCTTAAGGAAGTATTTTATACAAATTCCATACAAAAGATCCTATATTTCCAGTAAAATTATAACAGAAACATACTGTCAACTGCACTTGACACTGACACCTTTCAATCAGAATTTTCCTAATGTAGCAGCTGTTTCCAGAGTTATAGCAAAGCTGACTAATATATATGATATTTAATTTCTTTATAATTTTTTAACTCTATGTCCATTTAATATGAAGTATAAAATGCATTCAAATCGTATAGAGAATAAATAATTCTTTAATATTTATAATAACATTAAATGTGAAAAAATGATATTTAACATCGTTTTTTCAAGAAAAACTGTTAAAATCTTTAAATGAGGGTACTTCCGGTTGACCAATTATAACCAAAATCTAATCAGCTCTTCACATGGATGTAACGAAGAGGAATACGAAAGAATTATAATTTTTGGAATTGTAGTATTAAAGTTATCGCATTAGAAAATTTTGTCACACACAGACACACACACACACACACACACACACACACACACACACACACACACACACACACATACATACACACACACACACATAAAGACATCATCGTAAAAATAGTAAAATCGTATTCTAGGGACCCTAAAACGTGCTTATTCATCAAAAACTCACCACCGAATTTTTTGACCAAAGACAATACCTTCCTTACCTAAAGGTGACGGAAGGTAAAAATCTAAATGTAAAATTACCTCAATAGAAAAAATAGTATAAAAAATATGTATCATAAGGCCTGTTAACGTACGAGTCCAAGTTTGGAAAACGAGCCGCTAGGCGAGTTTTACAAACTTGGACTCGTACGTTAACAGATTGCCTTATACTATTGATACTATTTAATAACCATAACGTGACCACGTGAACCTCAAGAAAACTATAACCACGGTCGTGGTTAAGTTACGGAATATACTATAATGTATATAACAAGGACAACACGTATTTATAGAAAAATTAGTGGCGTTACATCATGTTATTGACTAATGAGAAGACAGAACTTGGTTCCCTATCTAAACCTATGATCCATTCCTAACTACAATGAAGTATAGTTGCACATTATACAGAGATATCAGTTGATCCTCTGTTGACAAGACGAAATATGCGATTCTCAACACATGTCAGTAGAAATGATACAACGAGGACGATGTTAAATATTAAACAGGCCATCGAATTTACGCGGCAATAATTAACACGGCGAACAACGACAGCGCTGATACCCGGACACATAAATTTAAATATAAGTTGGTAAATGCTGCGGCGACGTGCATAAGCCACCCTCGTTCAGCGAGGGAGGAATGAGCAATTCCTCCTCACACCTCTAGTCTGGAAATCAAATTATCCGACCATAATGCTGCGATCGGATTAATCTCTAATGTGCATTGCAATTATGCTAATTAAATACGAAATTATTGTTATTCATTGCGGCAGGCACTTCAAACCAAAATCAAATACAAGAATTAGATTATGATACTATACAATGCAGCAATATGACAATCATTAAATATACGATTAGTACAGGTAGCAAATGATCTATATTGGGTAATGTTAATATTAACTTGATAATATTCAACAAATGATTATTGTTTTTTCGGCAGATTATTACCCCATTGTTCCTTAGTGTAAAACAAGGTGGCAGACTAGAAAACCTGATTTGGCCAACACCAAACCCCCCGCTATTTAATTTTTTAAATTTAAATATACATACATATATTTAGTTATTGCGGAAACTGTATTAAGATCCATTCCATATAACTATGGTTCTATTTCCTATTTTCTTTTTAAAACGTTACTATTATTAATTTGAAATGTTTAGTTCTTTGACAGTGACATTTATCTGTCAGTTACATACATTTGACATATGAACTGTGTAACCAAGGAGTGAAAATGTTAAAATCGGATTCTAGGGACCTTAAAACGTGGTCATTTATCAAAATCTCGATATGCGATTTTTAGCACGATCCCTATACCTCCCTTACCAAGGGTAGCGGGAGGTAAAAATCTTACAAATAAACAAATACAGGGTGTCCAGGATAACTTGTCCAACATTGGGATCTCGAGAACTATTAGAGATACAAAGTCGGTTAAATTAGACAACAGTTTCCTCATTAGGAGGCTATTTTAATGGTGCTTGGTGTTTTTCAGTTTTCTTTTTACAAATATCTTCCAAGTGCGAAATAATATTGGATTTTAGTTTGCACATTTTTAGGGCACTTTTATGTTCTTGTAAATGACGATGCGCAAATTTTTTATCCTTTGGATTTTGAGTTATACGCGCCAAATTTAAATTACATAATACAAACAAATTATAAATGGAATACGAATTAACAGATTTTTTAATGTTTATTGCGTATATTTTAAAAATTATAGTTATTTAATATAATATACATTTACTACATTGCTACATACGAGTATATAGCAAATTCATAATAAAATAAGACTATGAATTTAAAAATAATATTTGCTTATTAAAAAGATGCCTTTTGCATATGCGGTGGAAATTTTGAACTACAGAAGGTGCTGAGTCTGGTTTTAATCTTCTTATACATGTTCTAGGCCTTTTGAAATAATCAGTTTCAAGAAAATGATCCATTGCTTACTATAACGACCATATAAAAATATTAAAATTAATTGAAATACACAAAACTTTATAAAATAAATAAAAAATAAATTTAAACAAGGAAATTAGCAAAGAACATAACCAAATTATTATTTTTAATTGTGTTTGTCAATTGTGTTCTTGCAACAACCATTATTTTTAACCTATAAATTTAATAATTGTTCGCTTTTTTGCTTTTAAGACAAATGAACATAGATAAATTACACATCGTTGGAAAGCAAAAAAAAAAAAAAAAAATCTTTTCAATAATGTAACTTTCCAATATGGCGCCCATATAATAATTAAACTTTGACCTCATACCCATAACTGATAAAAAATTGAACATCGTCATTCGAAAGAAAATAAAAAAGTGTCCCAAAGAAGTGCAAACCAAATATCGGTTAACTCTAGTAACATTGTAATCGTTTTTCATGTTATCAGAGGATTACCATCGATGCCATCTCTCTTTTGTTCGCAATAAAGTATAATATTTTCTCTCTGTCACGTCAAGTTTTATAAATGAAGTTCCTGCTACCGAGTGAACTGCCCGTGCGCTTTGTTTTTCTAAACGGTACACGTTGTTTAAAATTCGAATGACTGTGTGTGGTTGGTTATATCTGCGGGCAGCTTTCTGCCTTTTCCGTGTTCGTGTTCTGACTTTGTGTAGTTGGCCTATGTTGAATTATTTTCCCTCGTATGTGTAAAACTTTTCATGCACTTATTTTATTTCTACTTTATATACTTTATTTTTTAACAAGCCCCCGTTTAATTGTAACCTACATTTTTATGAAAAACGTCCGTTGCTCTACTGCACTAGCTAAAATTTCTTTATTTCTCACTAACAATCCAATACGTTTATTTGTTTTCAAACAAAATGTAATCTAATTTTAATTACATTCGAATCTAGTGGTACAAAAATATTCACTTCAAAAAAACTGCACTTATTTTTGTAAATTTCAATAGAAATCTTTTTTGCCGATTGACAAGTGCGATTTTTTGACAGATATCAGTCTGTAAAATGTCACCGCTTAACAAACGCATAGCAACCGTTCAACAAATGCCATAGCAACATAATTTGATGGCGATAACTTTCAAATTAGATATTAAAAATAACGGGATGAAATAATAGCAGGATTGCAGTCTAAATATTTATTGTTTAGTTTGAGGCCAACGTTTCGCTGTCACAGATTCATCAGGGCAAAAGATTAAGGCGTTAACAAGTAATAAATAAATATATTTGTCAAAATTAAAATTGTATGAAAATATTAACAATTCAGAAGACAATTTCACTTGAAATAGCTTTTTACCTCCCGCTACCCTTGATAAGGGAGGTATAGGGATCGTGCTAAAAATAGCATATCGAGATTTTAGTAAATGACCACGTTTTAAGGTCCCTAGGATCCAATTTTAACATTTTCACGATGATGTATGTGTGTGTGTGTGTGGATCCTCCACTCTAACTCAAATACTATCATTCATAAAAAATTTTAACCTTGTATTTCGAACTTTTTCTGTAATGGAAAGAGCCCATTAGATTTTGATGAAAACCGGAAATGGCACTTTACTAGAAGCTCAAAATAGTTCTTTTTCGAAAAATACCTTTAATAGTTATTTATGTATTAAGGGCATAATCAAAAGATTGTAGCATTAATTATGCCCGTGGTACATACAACGTTTTATTTTATTTTGGTTCTCGAAATTCAAGGATTCAATGAGTATTTATTCGGTATCGTTGTGCTGGAGTCGTGAATTTTAAGTATGCTGTGGTTTCCATCTATATTGTTTGTTTATAACAAATTTTAATTTAGTGTCAAATGAAAATGGAAGATATCGATTTTTCAAAAGAAATATCGAATGAATTTGACGCTGCGCAGAGCAAGTTGGTTCCAGAGAAGTGAAAAGACGTATAAGAGAAAGGATACGAATAATTTTACGAGCAGCAGTGTTAAAAATATGTGATTTAACGAATTTATTATGTTGTCTGACAATTATCTAAAAACGACGATTTTGACGTTTGAATAGTTGTTGCTTGGCAACTTTATAAGCTCTCGGGCGATAAAAGCCAAATTGCGCCCGTTTTTGAGAGCGGATAAACAAGTTTATGATTCCAAAATAAAATAAATGTTATTTTTTCGAGATTAATGTTATTATAAAAATTAAAGATTATTGAATTTTCTATAGATTTGCATTAATACTTTTTCTATATATTTTATGGATAAATTTATAAAATTATCTATAAGTTAAATCTTCGGCAGCATTCATTGCCGAGGCGAAGCTGTGAACACATTTTTTTTTATTGAAAATTAATATTAATTTAGTGATTATTTTTAATATATATGAACGGTCGCTATGCGTTTGTATAGCGGTTGCTAAGCAATAATCAGTAAAAATATTTTTACTGTCACGGCAGGGTCACGTTCCTGGCACATAATTGTTTCTACAGAGTGATAAAAACCATCTAATAGTCACGTGACCCGCAACTTCCCTTATTGACATCAAAACTAGACTTCTAGGAAGTAAAGTTTAGTATCCATGTTCATGGGCTTGCGAGTTTTTATTATAAAGAATTTTTATTTTAGTAATTTTAATGTTCTTGAAATTGCAACTTTCATATGAATATACCCATTTATTATTTTCGTTGCGTACTCCTGATTGAAAATAAACTTCGACAATAAACTTGTATTCGTTCGTTAAATCCATTTCGGGTGATAACTTATCTAAAAAAGATTCATTGATTAATCTACTAAAATTATTTTTATAACTCATTTACCAAGCAAATAACGAAATACACTAATAAGGGTATTGAAAAAAACTGCTGTCGCTAATGTAATTATAAAACGCAAGAAATATAGACCGTAATAGGAAACATAGAAAGTAACAGATATTTGAAAAAATATTTGACAGATTGACAGAACAATACACGCCTATGAATTGCACGCAAGTGCTAATATTTTTTTAAAACTATGGATACTTGTATCATAAAAATGCAAGTCCATTCGACAAAACAAAATATTGCTACTTCTTTCTTGTTTTGAGAAAAGTAATCTAATTACAATTCTATGTCCTTTGTTATAAATTCAAATGTGTGTTTAAAACAATCGTACGGAGCACTTCAAGTAAAGTACTCTGGAGAATATTTTAGTGTATCGTAGTCTCTGCAAAGTTGTTCAGTGATTACCGTTGGAACTGTGGAAGTTTATCATTCCTCCGAGCATTGATAGCATCATTCCGATCATTGACCACGTACAAAGGTAGGGATATGTGACCATAATGTTACAACCCTCGAGTTAATAACATGTCATACTGCTGTGTTCGTTCAATGTTATTACATTCAAACTTTCAAAAGAGATTCTCCAAAGTTTGTTTTCGTTGTATTAGCAGGGAAGGAAATGTTTTATTACTCGTTTTATATTATATCCGTTTTCGTATCGAATGTTTTGAATTGGAAAGTCCACTTGAATGTTTCATTACTTCAGAAGTCGTACGGACTGTTATTCTGTATAATTAGAGATTGTGCTGTTGTTGTATAATTGAAACTCTTATTATATTTTAATTACGATGAAAATAGGCTATTGTTCTGCCTTTATTTCGCCATTATATTTTTTTATAATTTAAAATATGCAAACCTCTTTTAAATAAGAACCTGGCATAACTTAAAAAATCTGATGTGGCCGGCACATTATGCAAATTCCATACAGAAAATTTATAGCAAAAGATCTTACATTTCCAGTAAAATTATAAGACAAATACACTATGTCAATTTCACTTGACATCTTTCAATCAAAATTTTCTTAATATAGTAGCTGTTTCCATAGCTATGGCTACTTCATGAAATTTAATTTCTTTACAATTTTTTAACTCTATATCCATTTAATATTAAGTATAAAATGCAGTCAAATCGTATAGAGAATAAAATATTCTTTAATATTTGTGTGAAAAAATGATATTTAACATAGTTTTTTCAAGAAAAACTGTTAAAATCTTCAAATGAGGATACTTCCGGTTGTCCAATTCTAACAAAAATCTAATCAGCTCTTCACATGGATGTAACGAAGAGAAATACGAAAGAATTATAATTTTTAGAATTATAGTATGGAAGTTATCGTAGACGAAAATTTTGTTACACACACACACACACACACACACACACACACACACACACACACACACACACACACACACACACACATATATATATATATATATATATATATATATATATATATATATACATATACACACACACGCACGCACGCACGGGCACACACACACACACACACACACACACACACACATACATACATCATCGTAAAAATAATAAAATCGTATTCTAGGGACCCGAAAACGTGTTTATTCATCAAAAACTCACCACCGAATTTTTTGGCCAAAGACAATACCTTCCTTACCTAAAGGCGACGGAAGGTAAAAACGTAGGTAAGAGACAATATTATGTAGGTTCTGTTTTTGTAGGTATACTAAATATGTTTTGTAATATTCAAAACCGTGAACAATTCAATTATTAATTAAATAGATACGGAAGTAAGATTTTTTGTAAAAAGGATCTTCCTATTCCTAGAAGGATATTATACCAAATGAGCACGCCTGTTATTTAGAAGACTCAATAAAGACGTGTAAAAAAGGTAAAAGATTTACTGACCTCAAGAGGACTTCGTAGCACAGTTGGTATATCATCCTAGATATATGGAGGTACTGGTTCAAGTCCCGGTAAAATCAATGAATTTTTCACAATAGCTCTTTGTGTATTAAGAGCGCAAAATGGGACATTGTCGATTGAGAGGTTGTTGACGAGCGACGCAGGAGCGCGGCATTCTCTCGAAATCGACAATGTCCATTTGCGCTCGAAACATACACACATAAGATTTTTTCTACAGTCCTCCACCATAATAAAAAATAATAAAATATACACTTTGCACTTACAGTACTATTCAATAGTTTTGTAGTGAAGATAGGAACGTATTGAAATATAACTTCAAGATATTGTTTGGGCATTCGTTTTTACAAAAAATTAATGCCAATTTTGTAATGAATATTATAAGTTTTTGTATAATTTATTTGTTTCAAGTATATTAAACTAGTGCAGTGGAAAAGTGGATGTCTATTGGGAGCGTTCACGCCAAACTTTTGCAGGTGGCAGCACAACTATACACGCAATTTATTTTACACTTAATTTTAATTTATCGTTATTTTACATTCTTCTTGAGCTATTGCTTCAATCTAATATAAGCATTTTATACTTTCGTTTTTGTAAATAAATGCAGAGAGCAGTTATATGTCATGTTGACTTGGGAAGGTGGTAAATGTGTAATTACAGTGCCATTTCCTGACTAAAAGTTTCTATTAAGAATGTAGACAAGCGACATTTCTCAACATTGTATAGGGCGAGAGCAGACACGTGACTCAAGCGACCTTGACTTGCTTCTGATCATCTGATTTGTGTGCGCATGTCATTTTGACAAGAACATTGTCAATTTGACGAGACCTATGTTTTGACTTATTTTGATTTTGAATTGCTAAAATGTTAATATTTTATAATTTTTAGGCAGTAAAACACATGTAATTAAAAATAATAACATTTTAGTAGTTAAAAATCAAAATAAGTCAAAACATTGGTCTTGTCAACATGACATTGTTCTTGTCAAAATGACATGCGCACACAAATCAGCTGATTCTAAGCACGTCAAGGTCCCTCGAGTCACGTGTCTGCTCGCGCCCTATAGTTAGAAATTTAGACAACGAGCGTTTTTTCTACTTTGTCGCGCATAAGCGGCAAAGTGACATTTTTTGTTGATAAAAGAGATCGCAAATGGCTATTTTGTATATGGACTGTAGAATAAAATCTTTTTTCACCCCCAAGGTGTCACAATTAGCTAATGACTACGATTTTTAGAATACGAGTATATAAGGTATTCTATTAATTGCTTTCAATGATAAAGGTATTTCAATAACTGGGCAATATTATGCTGATTTACCTACTGAAAAGTTTATTTAAAGTCATAAAGGCAAAAAGAAGAAGAATATGTACCAAAAGTATACTGCTTTTGCAACGTACTCGTGCACAACAACAATGTTGCAATGGCTGCTGACTTCTAAACTTCAAACCACCCTCCCTACAGCCAGAACCTGACTCCGTTCGATTATTATTTATGGGATCCGGTAAATTCACCGCGGAACATTCACCGCGGAAAGTTCACCGTACACAATTCATCGCGGAAAGTAAAACAGGATTAATTTTTGTATTGTTTCCACAAAAACATCCAATTTTACAAAGAAAACCACTGTTTTAGTATGCATACATAAAATCACGCATTTCCCACTTAGTGGGTTAGCACAAACTCGAAACAATAATAGTAATAATAACATCAACCACAAAAATAATCACTCTCTCTTTCAACAACATATTAACCTGACATCATACAACAAATCTTCCTCACTCTTAACATTTTAAAGTGACCGATTTTCGGTAGCGAAATACCGCATTCGGACTACAATAATAGTTACGAAACAATCATCCTTCGTCACACATTCCTGTCTAAGCACACTTCTTTCGCCTCGACCACATTCATAACACACGTTCTTCTTCTCTTCCCACCTTGTCAATCGCATCCATCCACTTATACACTGGACGGCCACGCAGTCGAACACCCCCAACTTCACGCTTTACAAGCCGTTCACTGTTCATTCTCTCCACATGATCAAACCACAGTATAAAAAGTATTATATAGTAGCGAAACTCATGATTCTCTGTCACAGTGCGCATGCGTCAATCAGCGCAACAAAAACATGGCATCCCTTTAATTAGGAACATTGGCGTATAGAGTTTAACTTTAATCACACAATTAAATTATTCAAAAAAATAACTTATTTATTTGCACATAAAATATACTGAACGGTCATATATTTTAAAAAATGTATTAGGGTTAATGGGGAAAAGTAACCATAATAACTTAATTAATTGGTCAAATTTATACTTTTCACCTCCTGTACTTGAGTATACTCATTCAGCCACAATGCCATAACCCGGATAATAAAATAATAAAATTAATGTTAATAAAACTCAAAATTATTTTACAGTATTGGTTTTGAAATAATATCAGCCATAACAATTTGATTGCACTCCCAAATTTACGTCCTCGTTTTATTGTTAAGGTGTCTGTAACTTAATGAGTAATATTTCATTTGCCTTTAATAATTAAAGAAGTAGCAAACGGTTAGCTCGTTAATATTCGAATGGTTAATAAATTCGCAGGTGTATGAATATAGTATTGCGAGTTCAGGGCACGTTGGCAGCACTTTACGAGACTTGCCACATGCGATATAATTGCCCTGGCGTATAATACTCCGTTTATGACGTCGAATGTATGGCAGGTACGACAGCGGTGTTGAGACAAACCGGTCGTCTATTTAATTTAATCTGCATATAATTACTCCAGAGATGCTGACTATATGTGAACTGTCACAGTAGGGGTTTATTATCCTATAGTTATTCATTGCTAAGTTTATTGCTACAACTCTATTGGTAGCAATATGTGCAGCTGCCACCATATTTTCTACATACATGAGGGGAGTTTTTTATGTTATCTATCTAGCTATGAAAACAAAATACTATCGCGACAATTTTCTTATGTCAAGTTTCTGTGACATCTTTTAGTGTCATCTCCAAATTTGGCTCCAATCGCTTAACATTTGTTATTTTTATATCAGCTTAAAGAAACGTAAATGAGTGATTGGAAACTATCGAAAGAAGGCAAGTAGCCCGAAGAATATTCATGAGAGAATGGTGACAGTGTATGGAGACAATAGCCCGTCTTATTTCCAAGTTAAATATTGGTGCAAGCAGTTCAAATGGGGCACGGAATCCATTCATGATGACCTCTGGAAGCACGAATTGAAGGAATCATCAACAAAGTTAAAGATTTGGTGTTGACTGATCGCCAAGTAAAAGTTCCTTCTACACGATGATTTGGGAATGAGCAAAGTGTCGGCACGATGGATTTGCAGAGTGCTCAGTCCCGTACAAAAACTATGTAGACGACAAATTTGCGAGGAGAATTTGACTGCTTTATCCAAAGATGAAAACTTTTTCTACAGAATTTTAACCAGGAATGAGACCCGGGTGCACAATTTTGAACCTCCTACGAAACAAGAGTCCAGCAATGGATTCATAAGGGCTCTCTATCACCCAAGAAGGCGAAAACACAATATTCTGCGAGGAAAGTGATGGCCGCAGTTTTCTGGGATGCGGAGGGTATTCTTTTAGTTGAGTATATGCCAAAAGGGACTACAATAACGGGGAATGTCTCCTAAGAAACTATTAAGAACTTGAAAGCGGCTATATGCGAAAAAAAGACCCCACAATTATGATCAGAAAACTCTGCTTTTGCACGACAACTGCAGGGTGCATAAAGCAAGAATTGTTCAAGCAGTAGTTGGTATTTCACACAGAGGGAGGTAAGTTCAGCTCTATGGAAGTAAGGATTGTTCCAATATCATAAGTAGGCTATTGTGACATTGTTTGTAGGGATGTATGTTTATTTTACTCTCAAGATATCGGTTTCTATTAGCGACGGGAAGTAAGGATTGTCCTTACTGCCCTACAGCTGAACTTACCTCCCTTTTTGTGAAATACCAACAGTTAGATATTTTAAACTTGTGTCAAATATTTATTCATTCTTATAATTTATAATTTTTAATTTAATTTCTATCAAATTGTCCTTATTTCATAAATATTTCCATTTAAAAGTTACCGTTTACATGACAAAGGTGACAGATGACAGCGTTTTTCTTCTTAAATTTTCCATGGAATACTTAGATTCTTTTTTTTTAATGTATCAATATTCAACTGTATTCCTGGACAGCCTTGACATATCTGACAGTGAAAATGAACAGGTAAAAAATAAATCATCGGGAGTGGAAAAAATCTTATATTCAACACGAGATGTAGGTACATTTGACCACTCTCGAACTTATTTGCTAGCCCTCGCTATCGCTCGGACGCAAAATCGTCCTCGATTAGTAAATAGTACCTACATCTCTTGTAGCATAAATAACTATTTATATGTTAAAGTCCTGTTCCGATATCGCGGTTAACACCTTGTATATTTATTTAGGTATTGAGTTATATTATAATAAATAAAGCTTCATTTAAGAGAATTAAATAAAAGAAAAACTTTGTTCATAATACATATTTTTTGTTATAGTAAAAATTTACACTACCTTTATATAATAAACAAAATCTTCAACATGGTTAAATATTAGTAAATAAATATTGGATCCTAAATACATAAATAAATAAATATATCATCACGGCATATTACCCATTGCTGGGTGTGCCAATCCGCTTTGTATGCAGATATCGGTAATGATGGTAATATTGGACCCTCACTTTTTTATTTTGCAAACAAAATTATAATGCCCGAGAAATAATGTAAAAATGCCCGTAAATGAGTGAAATATTATTTGTCCGTTGTTGAAACAGAAGTAGAATCACAAAGAAAATAGAGTGAATACAGCGTGAAGGTAAAAGCGCGCAAAGTCAAAAAATCAAACATAAACATAACCTAGGTGACCAAGTGTTTTTGTTTATTTTGTATATTTTAAATTCCATGCAGGATATATTTACATCAGGTCACCTGATGTAAATATATCTGAATGAATTTGCAATAAAAGGAAGATGCACTTATATCAACAAACAACAAATATCAAACAAGTTAATAATAAAAAAAAACTAAGAAGTGTACAGCAAAATTTCATTATTTCATATTTAGTTATATTAGTTATTTGTTATCAGTAAAATATAAATTTTTCTATTTACCTAATGATTTTTCGGGAAAAACATTAGATGTCGCTAAAGAAAAATATTTCTTCCACTAAAGTTTGTGGTTTAATTTTATTTTTGTTTGTAAAACATATTTAATATTTGTTGTGGAAAAACTCAAAGTATTTCCAGTTTTACTCGTATTATAGAAAATCTGAGAAAAATTGAAAATTTTGTTTGCAAAGTTAATTTGTTTCATCGTTTATTCGCTACTATGGAAACATTTTTTATTTGGAGCATATTTTACTCGGTTCATTTCCATTTTGTACATCATTCTATTGATCGCTTTCTAATTAAAAATACGGTCGGCTTTTGTCAAAGCATGTTGAACAAAATAACGGGAACTTTTATTAATTTATTGTGCAAATAATGAAAATGTAATTTTTAACATATTTTGTGTAAAAAAAATAACGTTACATTAAACTGAACATGCTGTTTGCTATGAAATTAAAATTTATATTTAATTATATTTCGCTGAAAACCAAAAATGAAATATTAATCATTTTACACATACCACATTTATGTATTTTAAATTGGAATTTATTTTCTCAACTAATAGAAAATATTTTTGTATATTTTTACCTCCCGCTACCCTTGGTAAGGGAGGTATAGGGATCGTGCTAAAAATCGCATATCGAGATTTTGCTAAATGAGTACGTTTTAAGGTCCCTAGAATCCAATTTTAACATTTTCCCGATGATGTCTGTGTGTATGTGTGTGTGGATCCTCCACTCTAACTCAAATACTAATATTCAGAAAATTTTGAAACCTTGTATTTCGAACTTTTTCTGTAATGGAAAGAGCCCATTAGATTTTCGTGTAAATCGGATAACCGAAAATATTCGTAGTATATTTGTGTTGTAATTTTGCTCGAAATATAGGATATTTTTGCTCGAAACTATCTGTATGGAATTTGTATAAAGTACATACAACTGTCGAAAGGTAATGTACATACAAGAAATTTAGAATCTTTTGCAAGGAACTTTCTGTATGGATTTTATAGAAAATACATAGGCATTTACGAAAATTCTACCGGTAAATACCGCATCTACTGACTGTATTCGAAAACATGAGTGGTAAAAAGTTACCGTGTTCGAAAATTGTACAATATCTACCTGATCCATCTACCGGATTCATGAAGAATCTAATCTCAAAAAAAGGTAGTGAGCCAAAGCGATGTGCGCGCGTTAAAATTGGAAATGTGTTCAAAGTAGGACTTTGCTCAGTTTGTTAACTACATTAAATATCTAACCTGTTTCAAACGCCCGCACGGTACAAATATGTCATCATCATTACCGATATCTGCATACAAAGCGGATTGGCACACCCAGCAATGGGTAATATTCCGCGATGATATATATATATATATATATATATATATATATATATATATATATATATATATATATATATATATATATTTATTTATTTATTTATTTATTTAAGCCGCCTCGGTGGCCGAGTGAGCTGAGGCAGCGTGTTTGTGCAGCGCTCGAAGCGACCATCACCGCTCGGTTCTCGGGGTCGTGTGTTCGATTCCCAGCAGGGGCTTGGATGTTTGTGACTGTCCTTTCTTCATCTCATCGCCATTAACGCAGTGCAAATTGGTAAAATGATCCAAAAATTAAGGTTAAAACTGACTCACCCCCATCAACATCAATTGTAATACTTGTAATAAAAGTTAAATACAATAAAGAATTATTATTATTATTATTTATTTATTTATTTATGTATTTCAATTTTTTTTATAGGTTATGGATCTACCCCTGTTTATCACTTCCGTTCTTAAAATATCGATTCCGGTAGCTATAACCTGATAAACAGCTGTTTACCGGTAACAGTTCAGCGGTAGAATTTTCGTAAATGCCTCATATATCTGACGCAGACGGAAGGTAATGTGCTGGCCACATCAGATTTTTTATTATTGTTTTCTGCACATACAATAATAATAATAATAAAAATAATAATAATAATAATAATAATAATAATATTAATTACAATTGGTAGGAGGTAACATGGTTCTATTGTAACACAAGTATTCGTTAAAATATGTATGGTATTATTTAATTTAAAAGTGAAAATGCTGTTTTGTCAATACCAGATGAGTAAATAGTTTGACGCACAATACATGCGAAAGTACTTTTATATAAATTGAAAACCATCGCATTTTATGGAATAATTAAATTTATTGATTTGTCTGACGATAGTGCGAATTGATCCATTTGTATGTATAATAAAGCATTGAATTTGTCGAAGTTCATACCGGTATGAAAATGAAAATGCAATATCACATATCAGAATAGAGTGCAGTATCGCAATTCATTGCTCGTTCGAGTTCGGATTATTAAAGGTAATTTATTTAGTGACGTTGATACGATACCAAATCGCAAATCGCTGTAACAATGAACAAACGACGCAGAAGTATTCTGTATCATAATTATGCAAATATAACCGCAGTCTTATTGCTTGATTTTCTTTGTTCAATAAACACAAACTTTAGCAACAAAAGCGTGGTCGGGCCGCATAATTAAGTGCAGTGGCGGAGCAATTTATGCTGACAGCTACGCAGGGGGCCACGGGATATATTTCATTGGGGTGCGAAAGAATTCCGCCGAGTTCGGGAAAACATTCGCTATAATTCCTCCCTCATATATTCATACTTTGTAGCTTGTTTAGAAATTACTTTTTATTAAACGTCGGTGCGATAGATGTGAACTTTAAAACGGTCTCATTCAATGGCGTTGGCTTCCATTGTTACCTCCCGCTACCCATGGTAAGGGAGGTATAGGGATCGTGCTAAAAATCGCATTTCGAGATTTTTGTAAATGAGCACGTTTAAAGGTCCCTAGAATCCAATTTTAACATTTTCACAATGATGTCTGTGTGTATATGTGTAAGTATGTGTGTGTGGATCCTCCACTCTAACTTAAATACTACCTATCATTCAGAAAATTTTGAAACTGTATTTCGAACTTTTTACCTCTCGCTAAAAGAGGTATTGAATTGAATCCAGATTTTAGTGAATAAGCACATTTTAAGGTCCCTAGAATCCGATTATAACATTTTTACGATGATGTCCGTATGAGTGTGTGGATGTATGTGGATGTGTGGATGTGTGGATGTTGGATCCACGATATCTCAAATACTATAAGACGTAATACATTTTTAACTACGGATTCCTCAATCTAACAATAATGGGAAGAGTTTGGTAACAATTGGATAACCGGAAGTAGTAGTTACAAGAAAAAACTCATCTAAATATTATTTATCGACAATTTATGTAAATACTTATATTAAAGAACGTTAAATTCTTTATTCGATAAATATAAATTCATTATTATATCTTCTATAGATTTAGAGATAAATATATATATATATATATATATATATATATATATATATATATATATATATATATATATATATATATATATATATATAATGGATAAATTTATAAAATTATCTATAATTTAAATCCCGGAGCCTACGGTTTAAACAAACAAAACTACTTGGTTGCTCAGTTATTCAAATTTATGTAACTGACATAAATGTCACTGTCAAAGAACTAATCATTTCAAATTAATAATAGTAACGCTTTAAAAAGAAAATAGTAAATAGAACAATAGGAAAGGAAATCAATACAGTTTCCAGCATATGTAAATATGTAGGTAAGTATTGAGATTAATAAAAATTAACGATTCGCAAAAAAGTTTAAGCTAATTCTCATTTTTGCAATAGTGAATTCTATTTTAGCCCGGTATTTAAAATTTAATCTTCATTTTATTTTTAAAAAAGGTAGATACTTGGATTAGATTAGACTATATTTTAAGAAATAAACTACGAAAATTAGAGCAAAATTCGCGAATCCAAAAATAAGGATTAGCTTAATCTTTTTTGTGACTCGGGCAGTACATGGCGGGAGGTATTGTGTTGGCCGCACCAGATTTTTTATTTTTGTTTTTGTTTTGTTAGGCTGGTAGCACTTAACAACATTTATTTGAGGTTAGAATTTTGATATTATTTTCTTTTTAAAATTAGAATACTATAAAATACATTGAATTATTCAATATTTAAAACGTTTTATTTAAAATGTTTACCTTGTTGTCAGCTCGGCAATTTGACATCAGTTTTATCCCAAATTATTTTCTTTCAAAATAGTTCTTGCTCTTGTTCAGTATACAAAATAAATAACTTACAACACATGAACGATAGCCGCATTTATTATTTATGACCTAATGTCATGTCTTAAATTGCTAATTTGTTAAATAGAAATGATCCGATACTCATAAAGTAAATTTTTGTTTGTTAAAATGCATTGCAATAATAGCTGTTAGAGAAGATTGTGAAAAAAGTATACAGACCGGCCAACAATCGCCGGGATACAAGTTGATATTGGTGTTGTCAAGATGTAGGTATACCTCAACATAGCAACAAGTTTATAAAAACTCGTCAACATCGTGCGGCCTGATATCAAAGAAATTTGTTGCATGTTACTTGTATACGTGTTACCCATTTCGAATGGAAAACATTGCTCAACGTGTACGGTGACGGTATTAAAGCACGATGGATTGTATTCCTTTTGGAGATTTTAGGAGCTACCAAACAAAGAAATTCTTCGAAATCAGATTTTGTTAATCTGACGAAATTGTGGACCGCGCTACTATCGTTTAAAAGTAATTCAGAAATTAAGTTTTCGCCACAGCTTGTCCCATTTTGCAAAAACTGTCTCTGCCACCATATTCTTTTTCATTTTTGGGCTAATATGATGAAAGCAGCACTAGAACTACTAGCAGCAGTCGGATCCATTTTTACTTCAAAACTGAAGTTGGTTTAGATCTTACACCAGGAATAGAGGGGAGACAAGGCATAGTCACGCGTATGTTTTCAAATCATCTGAGCGATTTTGAACCTTATTGCAATGTCAGAATCAGCTGCAAAAGGCTAGTCGACCAGTTAAATACTGTTATGTTACAGTTGACCAAATTTAAATACACTTGATTATCCATAACATAAACTAAAAATGTTTAAAATATTTTAAACGCATCCCTGTTTTGATATTCAGTTACCCTAGTCGGCCACCTATTTTCAACCAGTCATAGTAATGTATTTCTGTGCTTTCCTAGTCCAGTATTTAAATGGGTTCATGCAAAAATTTCATACCTAACTACAACGAGGAAAGAATATTCATAAAAAAAACGAAATGTAATTAACGCACAGGTTAAAAGGATAGGTGATGCTTGTTGATATTTAAAACTTATTCTGTCGACTGCACACGTATGTAATACATCTAATAGACTAGCCCTTTGCAGCTGATTCTGACAATGCAATGAAGTGGAAAATCGCTAGGATGATTTGGAAAGTCGTGTTATCGCGAATTACATAGCATGCCCTGTCTCCCCTTTATCCTGGTCAAAGGTTTAGATGAGCAACTGGTCTTGGTTTAGACGCACGATACTGTTGACTACATGTATCCAGGCACAAGTTGCTGTACCCAACAGAGATGTTGCCAATATTTTGTTGGCCGGCCTGTATTAAACGTCACTGGAAAAAGGTTGCTAAGATCTCCCCAATTTCCCAGATTCAACTTAAATAATTTGTAAGCATTAATTATTTTCTTTTGCTATAAGTTTTCCATTTGTGGTTTTCTGTATGGTTATCCAAATATTATGGATGAGAAAGTCAAAGACATGAACTATTAGGTCTGCCCTATTGTAACACGAGGGGGGTCTCCTTAGAAGTTTTATTTACATGCTTATTATAGTTACACTACAACTTGCATTAACTTAATAAACTTATTCTTTATTAATTAAAACCAACATAACTAAATCCTAAAGATGCCGTTGCAACCTTAGGCCAAAATACTCGCGTTACGCAGAACGCGAGCCAAAACTTAAACTTTTACATGTTTACTATTTGAGTACAGACGTCTGCTCGACGTAACAAACTACTACCGACTCCCTAAAACAAAGCGCTATCTTCAGGACAGGATTATCTTCGGGGTACAGGGTGCATAGGCTAGGGTATTCAAAGTCACGCACGTATGCGTAATAATTTCTAGACTTCGTAATCAACAAATAAATGTCTTGACTATAGATACAGAGACAACGTTGGATACCAATTACCACTGATATAGTATGACATGGGTGAACCCAGACGCGACTATCATAATATGATAATAATTTCTAAAGTGAATTTTGACATTTATAACTTATGGTGCTATTCTGTAACTTTGCTCTGTAAGAATGTAACTCTATAGACTCTATAAGCTATAGAGCTCTATAAGACGACAGCTTACAGAATAGCAAAATTACCTATTCTGTAACTCCCTCTGTAACAAGTCTGGCTACAGAGCTATTCTTATAGAATGACTAACTTCATTTCTGTCTACCTGTCAAATAATGCTACAGTATATTTAACAGTAATTCAGTAGGCATTCTAAAATATGACATATAACCGATTGCTAATATAAAAATAATACTCGTACTATATAAAAAGGTAGGTATCTTGGTTCAAAGATACATATTTCATAATATATATATATATATATATATATATATATATATATATATATATATATATATATATATATATAAATGTAGTTGTATAAGAATAAACAATAGAACATGTAAAATATAGAATTAAGATTAAAAGAAATATATAATTATTGAATCAAAATACGTTTTGATTTTTGCAGGTAATCAATGTTTTTCATTGTTGTAATCAATGCTTGTCATTGTTAATAATTTTTTTTATCTCCTGTGTTTTAATTTTTGTAATCTATTCTCCTTGCTAATGTGATCTATTAATATTAATTATGCAGTCATCATTTAATGACTGTTTTAAATATTCTATGAAACTGAACAGTTCTCTAGCGTTAGTACTCGTGCTCGTACAATTAGGTATAGGGTTTTCTTCAAATCATCTTGACTGGCGGGAACTGTCCTTATTGCCTTTAGCTTTGAATCACTAATTTTGACAAATTCTTAGGTATAGGTGGGTATAGGTATTTAAAATTATTCAACCTTATATTAAAGAAAAAAAGTCACTTAAATTAAAATATTACAATGAGTTTGAACAAAAACATTTCTTAATTAGTAATGTAATTCATTATTTGGTACACTGAACTAAATGGATTTTGATAATTCTGGAAAAATCTTCTCTATTTTCATGCTAAAATATTTTTTTAAACATAAATTTCTATAAGAATTTGTAGGATGTTTAATTACCTTCTATGTTTTTGATTTAATAATGGATATAATAAAACTTGTGAACTTTTGCTTTTCATTTCTATATTTATAATTAATTATATTTCTATACTTGTCAATTTATATAAAATATATTATATTTGACGTTTAAAATATATTTTTAACGTTTCAATATGCTCTGTAAATACTTTACAGTCAAGATTTTGCGGCTGTAAGATTTATGGAAATTTCTATAACTCTGTAGCGCTGACAGTACTGTAACTTGGTTACAGAATAGTAATTTTCTTACATACTGTAACGTTGGTTACTTACAGAGCCTATAGAGCTTATAGAACGGTACAGAATAGCACCATTAAATAGGTAAACAGAGTTAAAATATGATTATCTTATTACACTATTTAGACCTGCAGAATTCGATGGTGGCGCTTCATCGCTGCAATCAAAGATGGTTTTCAATGTTTACATATTTGATAGGCTCTTCTAGCCGCCCATTACTTTAGTAACCTAAAATACCGCTAGAGTCGTTTGCTATTCTTCAGGTTTCAATATCATCTTTTTACTCAATTTCAATTTTGTGTAATATTCTTGTTTATTTTAAATCAGAAAGTAGTTCATTTCTGAAACATAAAACCCATCCCTGCGTTCGTAGCAAGCAACAAATATCCTCCGAACTTTATCCAAGTAGTAAAGTGTAATAAAATGTGCGCACGATCGTAGTAGAGTTGCAAAATCCAGTATTCGTATCTGTATCCAACGTGGCCGAGCGAAAAACACGAATTTTAACTGAATGCAGATTTATAGACGGTGTGTAAGTGTTTGCGTCTTGCAGTTCATCCCTATAATATACATGAGGTCGTTTTCACCTTTATGGCCGCGGTTTACGGGCTGTCTAAGATATTATTCTAAAGTAGATGGGATTCGTATTGA
This sequence comes from Harpalus rubripes, assembly GCA_963082715.1. NCBI lineage: Eukaryota > Metazoa > Arthropoda > Insecta > Coleoptera > Carabidae > Harpalus > Harpalus rubripes. Next base: position 13,210,322 of record OY720448.1, read on the forward strand.
GCAAATATCAGAAACAAACATTACTGGGATTTTTATTTCGCTTTCTTTGACGTAGTGGAAAAGAAAGTAAATATTAGTTTACGATTTCTTTTAACTACTTTGTAGGTATAAGACTCGGTATAAGGCTGAGAGTAAATAAGACTTATCTAGAATTACGATATGTGATTATATACGAGGGTTACGCAAGATATGTGGTTCATATTTTTTAGAATTTTATTTTAAATATATTCAAAATAGTTTCCTTCAACAGTAATATACTTCGCCATTCTTCTACTTCTTAAAAGCTTCCAACCAATATTTTGAAAATAATCATGAATTGCAACATGTATCGTTTTTCAGATGAAAATGTTCTGACTTGTTAGTTTTAAATAAAATAGGACAAAAATCGAACATTGGCAAATCAGGTGAGTATTAATGTGCAACAGGCTTAATGCATTATAACAATTTACTGGGATACCGTTTCCATCTACTTTTTTTAGTGACTAATTCGAAAGAAATGTCATATTTTTCCCTTTTTATTCTTAACTCTAGCAGACTGCCACTGCAACAGTAATTCTTTTTTGTTTTAATATACCATTTATACCTAATATTCTGTATCTATGTCCATATAGAAAAATATTAAAAAACAATAATTATAAAATAGACTGACAGTTGACAATTCAGATTAGAAAATAAAGAAGGACAGATGACAGTTATGTATGTCCATCTCACAATTACGCTTAGTCATTAAACCTTAAACCTTGGAGTTTGCAAACTTTTGTTCTTACGCATTGCTCTTAGTTCTTAAGCATTAAACCTTACGTATAGCTGGAAATGATAATAAACTTTGCCAAATAATAAACATTTTTACGCATTACGCTTAGTTATTAATTATAGCTCTTACGCATTATGACAATCGGTGGAAATGAGGCTTTATTTTCCTAAAACCTGTTTTACATTTGACAATTTTTAGAAGTTCTAGAAATTGAGTTTAAAATACTTGCATTACACTTGATATGCTAAATTTATACAGCGTAAGCCGTAACGTAACGTACCTTGTCGTAACGTAACGTAAAGAATAAATCAATGCATACTTATGTGTTAATTTATACAGATGTAAGCCGTAACGTGACGTACCGTGCCGTAACGTGTCAAAAACCCAAAGATTGCGAACTTTTATCTTTCTACGTTACGGCACGTTACGGTACGTTGCGATATTATGAAAATTATTGCTTACCTGCGCTATAGTCTGTTTTTGTGTGGCTAATTATAATATAATATAATATAAAAAATACTACATTACGAATAGTCTGTCTTGTGTGACTTTGAATCACATAAGTGACATATGTCATGTGTCAAAGTTTGGATTAATATATTAAATGGAAATATATATATGAAATATAGTGCATTGCGAATAAACTAACGAACCTGATAAATACAAATCTGATGTACACTACATTTGTATCGACAGAGCATTAGTATACTTTTTACGAAAATGTACCGTAAAAGTTCTGTATAAAATAGCCTAGAAAAATCACGCATTACGATACGTTACAGTACGCCACGGCACGGTACGTTACGTTACGGCTTACGCTGTATAAATCCAGCATTAATCTTTTCGTCAATTTTTTTAGTACTTCCTAGTAATTTTAATAACACACCAATTTAATTATATGACTGTTACATGTAAACGACTTTTAATATTTCAATATAGAAAAAATTGATTAATGTGAACAGTTGATTAGGAATTGGTGAATTTATTGTACAATTTTAAGTTCAATTTATTGAAAATGTCAAATACTTAAAAATATAGTTTAGTTCAAGATCATTTCTTTGACTTCCACAATCCCTGCAATTTCGACTACAATAGCGAAAACCGCATATGGTGAACTTATAGCAATAGAAAATAGGTTTTACTTACAAGCTCTTTCGGTTCACAATCGCTTACACCACTATATATAGAGAATTGATCAGAAAAGTACTCATTGTTGATATTTTCTTAGTAAAAATGCCTTGCAAGAACAATCACTAACAAATTGTTTCACTGGATGCTGTTACTCGAGGGCCGTATTCCACTAGTTGCTTGTGATAAAATTATTTTTCATATTAAGTAAAACAGAGAATTTTTTTGTTAAAGACAAGGGTTTAGACTAAACAATTGTTTTTTGACAACGATAATGAGTGAAATGGAAAACAGAATTATGTATCGTGTTAGTGATATTGCAATATTAACAAGTACGGCTCTTGTAAGTATACATAGAAAAATCGGTATGAATTGTAAATTTTCCAGGTCAATTTTCTATATCATCGTCGTGTAAGCGATTATGAACCGAAGAAGATTGTAAGTAAAACTTATTTTCTATTGCTATAGTTCACCATATGCTGTTTTCGCTATTGTAGTTGAAATTGCAGGGATTATAGAAGTCAAAGAAATGATCTTGAACTAAACTATAAACGAAACAGGCTTAAAAACTGGAGAACATTCTTTCTAGTCAATTTCATATTTTTTTTCACCCGCAGCGATACTTTGCAAAATGGATTAAATAAGTTTTAACCAACTTAAGGTGCATTCACAAATGAAAATTAGGTTTAGATTTATGGTTTATACTTTAGATTTAAAGACTTTGGCCGATATTATGTAATGACTCCATTCCCACTTCAGAATTTAGGGACTCTAAATCCAAATCATAAAGCTAAACATTGCAAGGTCCAAAATTTAGGTTTATTATTTAGTTTGACGTCACAAACTTCACCAATGAGAACGAGTCTAAAATGATATAGATATATACACCCATCTTTATTTGGTATCCACTTTCCCAAGTTAAATTTAAATTTAAAATATCAAATGACATATAAATAAATATGAAAAATGATACAAAGCCTAGCTGATTCACAACTATTCTAGTGCGACCCTTGTCCCTCGTATATGAAATGAATGAATAAATTTGTGATCTAATGAAATAACCAATTTCAATTTTTGATCAAAGTGACAATAATTGTATAATCAGGATGAACTAAGAATTTTCGTGCAAATGCTACTTAAAAATTTAATGTAATAAGTGAGACATTAAAATCAGTAGTGGCAAATGGTCGAGTGGGAGTCGAGTGTGCATCTCGTTTTTAAAGTTAGACAACCAATCAAATTCTTCAGGACATGAAACGTCACAGAAACTTTCAGTCGCCTTTAGTTTACGAACGAATCAATAATTAAACAAATTTTTTACATTCTTATCTATTGATTACCTTTATCTAAAACGAAATCAGTTTTCCAAAACATCCTTTTGTATTGACATTACGCCCGTGTGTGAATGGGCGAAACCGCCCCTGCTTAGCGTCATAAATTTTATTCTGATTTCTCATCATAACAAATTTTCAAGTTGTGGTTGTATCCTTCGAGCACCCCACAAATTTTATCGTTTTCCCGTGCTTCGAGCATGTAGTTATCCAAACGTTCTTGCTCAAGTTTTGCCTAATTAACTCCAGGGAATGAACCCAACCCAAGATCCACCCTCTCTCATCGTATCTCAACCCTACAGTTTCAGTTTCGGCTCGGCATTAACATTTTAATATTGCACGGTATTATACCTACACCCTACACGGCGAAGACTACCGTATGCACTGTTCTATAAATCTGAATATTTGACAAGACTTTTGCAACTAATAGGTAACTAAAATGTTTGCTTTCCTCTGCAGATTAACAAAGCAGTTCACTGAATTATTTACTAACTGAAAATATTAACTTCGGAGAGTATGTAGTTTAGTTTGCTGATTTACTTCGTCTCATGACCAAAACAAAAGTTTCAAACTCCAATTACCTACACGGTTCATATTTTTATCTAGGTACTCTGCTCTAAATTCTAATATGAGGATACTTCTAGAAAACTTGCAGATAGTACAAAATTCTCTTTACTTCAAAATATGTTCAACACATTGTAACACAAGTTACAGATTATAAATTGTATAAAATATAATATGTATATTCTATTTTAATTTATTCCATTACGCCGTTTACTCGTATAATGAATTTTATATATTTATTTATAGAATTACTATCAATTTACATTTTATTCATTATATTTTAAATAATGGTAGAATTAATATTTAAATACGTTTTTTGCACGATCGGGTTTTTTGATGTTTACCGATATGGTTTCCCCAGTATGTTGTATTTTTTCGCGATCGTTCAGAAAATTAGCTGTTTCTGATCACTTTTTAGACCAGAAATTCCTGATTTACTGAGATAGCTTCGTGCGACATCAGCGGAATTTTAGGACATGTCAAATTATGTAAACGTTAAAAATCATCGTTTCGTTTAACATAAAAAGATGTTGTCACACTTAGATTTTATAATTTTGAAAATGTGTGAAAAATCGCATACCGAGATTTTGGTAAATGACCACGTTTTAAGGTCCCTAGAATCCAATTTTAACATTTTTACGATGATGTCTGTGTGTATGTGCGCGCGCGCGCGTATATGTGTGTGTGTGTGTATATATGTGTGTGTGCGTGCGTGTGTGCGTGCGTGTGTGCGTGCGTGTGTGTGTGTATGTATGTATGTATGTGTGGATCCTCCACTCTAACTCAAATACTGTCATTCAAAAAATTTTGAAACCTTGTATTTCGACCTTTTCCTATTATGGAAAGAGCACAATAGATTTTGGTGTAAATCGGATAACCGGAAATGGCACTTTAGTTGAAACTCAAACTAGGTTTTCTTCGAAAAATACCTTTCAATGTTATTTTTTCGAGATGTTATTATAATATTAAAGATGCTTAAATTTTCTACAGATTTGCATTAATACTTTTTCTACATATTTTATGGATAAATTTATAAAATTAATTATAATTTAAATCCCAGCTCCTACGCGTTAAACAAACAAAACTTCTTGGTTACGCAGTTATTTAAATCAAATGTATGTAACTGACAGATAAATATCACTGTCAAAGAACCACCAAAGAACTAATCATTTCAAATTAATTATAGTAACGTTTTAAAAAGAAAAAAGTAAATAGAACAATAAGAAATGAAATCAATACAGTTTCCAGCATAAGTAAATATGTAGGTATGTATTTAGATTAATAAAAATTAACAATTCGCAAAAAAGTTTAAGCTAATCCTCATTTTTGGATTCGTGAATTCTATTCTATCCCGGTATTTCAAATTTAATCTTCACTTTAGTATCAAAAAGGTAGTTACGTGGATTAGGTTAGACTATATTTTAAGAAGTAAACTGCCAAAAATAGAGTAATATTCGCTAATTCAAAAATAAGGATTAGCTTAATCTTTTTTTGTGACTCGGGCTATAAATAGCTGGAGGTATTGTGTTGGCCACACCAGATTTTTTAGTAACGCGATCGTCACAAACGACTCATACGCCCTAACCATCTTAACCTTTCCGCCTTAACAACTCTAATTATATGCGGTTCCCTATAAAGTTCCATTAATTCACTATTAGTTCGCCGTATGTAATAATCGGTATTATAACGGTCCTGTATATTCGTATGTTTGCATTTCGAATGACAGTCTTTGACTTTAAAAGCGTATGTAATGAACCCAATTACTACCTTTCACTAATCTTTTCACAATTTCTTTATCCTCATCGTTATCATTGGTTATGGTAACTCCAAGATAATCAAAAAGCATTCAATACTTCGAATATATACAGATCTGTAAATATGTAAAAAACTGGCAAAAATGCATCTATTTTTGTTAGTTAATATAAAAGCTTTGCTTGTGATTTTTGTTCATTATTTACAGATTTAGAGATCTGTAAAGATTTACAGTTTTAAACAGCATACGTCCATTATTTATTTAAGCAGTTTAAACATAATAATTCTGATACAGAAAAACGTCGCTTCAGCTATATTAATATTGATCCTAACTTCAATTATAATATTATATTTGATATGTGTAGGAGTTGAGCCCCCGGCTTTCAAAGTATAAAGCATAAAGCGTAGCAGTGGCGGCGCGCCAAAAATACATGTAGGTGTTCTGTTGTTCGCAGGTCTTGAAAAAAAAAATATATTACTCGAACATATTATATTTCATAAATTAAATAAATCTTGCTATTCTTCTTTAGAGTGTACTAAATCTTTTACGCCGACTTGTGTACATGATTTTGCACCATCAAAGAGAAGAGGGAAAACTGAATATAGATAGTTATTTATGCAACAAGAGTGTAAACACAAGCTTTATGATATGAGGTCAAGTATTATTATTTACCGAATGTCATAAAGCTTGTTTACACTTGAGTTGCATATTAAGATTTTTAATATGACCTTAAATAACATTCCTGAAACAAATTAAAAATTTGACAGATAACAGATCGTAAGTTGAATACTGCTGTACTCAGTCAGTATTACCAACATGAATGTACATAAACAACTAAATTTAGGTAAGATAACTTGAATACCACAAATGTATTGATGGTGGTAGCTCTGTAATGTGTAAAGTAAATAAAATACGAAAATTGTTTACTTTACACATCAGAGTATAAATCGTTATTTATGCTACAAGAGATGTAGATACCATTTACTAATCGAGTACGATTTTGCGCCCGCACGATAACGCTAGCAAATAAGTTCGAGAGTGGTCAAATGTACCTACATACATCTCGCGTTGCATAAGATTTTTTCTCTAACACTACTATGGAATTCATACATTCTATAACTAAAAACTGTTACAGAATGAGGACATTCTGTCATACTGTTACGGAATAATATTCCGTAACAGGCAGTCACAGACCACTAGTTTTTCAATTCACCCATTTAAAATACATGGGAAACGCAATTGTTTTCAAAATCAAGACGGCTTTGTTTGGCGCTTTGTTTCTTTTATTTTGTCACCTCAACTGCCTTAACTGTCAAATTATAAAAGAAATGATTACAAAATCTAATTATACGTCTTGTTTTACGTGTTTTGAAGCTTTTACATGGTAAGTTAAATAAAAATTATTGCTTTTATAACATACCAATAATATTTTATTATTTTTTGCAAAAATGTCAAGTGATGAGCAAAATTTATTTTTTAAATAGTGTTAGAGAAAGTATAGTCTAAAACTCGTATGGAATAGTATTTCCGCCACTCGCGATACCGTAGACCTCGCCTACGGCTCGGCCTACAAACTTTTCGCTCGCGCGGAAATTATCTATTCCATACTAGTTATAGAATATACTATTCCACTCCCGATGATTTATTTTTTTCCTGTTTATTTTCACTGCTAGATTTGTTAAGGCTGTTAAGGAATACAGTTGAATATTGATACATTAAAAAAAAAGAATAGTATTTCATGGAAAATTTAAGAAGGAAAACGCTGTCATCTGTCACGTCAACGTTAACTTTTGAATGGAAATATTTATGAAATAAGGATAATTTGATAGAAATTAAATTCAAAATTAAAAGAATGAATAAAGATTTGACACAAGTTTAATAATAGCTATTAACATACCTAGGAATGTTATGTATATAATAACTGCCGAAGATGTCGATTTGAAATCCGAACTCGTAGAGCGAGGATTTTAAGACATCTAAGGCTTGTCATGATTAATAACATTCGTGGTTTGTTCAATAGTTTATCGGTTTCAGAAAATTAGGACATTTTTGATAAATATCAATTTATGAAATTCTCTCATTAATGCTACTTTCAGATTGCTATGATTAACAGAACAATTATTTTGACATATGTCAATATGACAAATATTCAAATTATGTGCTTTGTTCCACATGTTTATTACTTTAGAATAAAGTAGACCGTATTTAGAACGATAGGCTAACGTTATCTGTATGTATTAATGAAGAGCATTATATTTTCATTTTATTTTATTTTCATTTTGTAGACCGTTGTTGACAAGTCAGTATGGTAATAATATTACCATACAGATACAGTTATTACTTAGTTACCAGCCTACTTTTGTACATGTAAACAATGGAATAATATCCTGAAACCGGTAAATTATCTAACTGTTGGTATTTCACAAAGAGGGAGGTGAATTCAGCTGTAGGAAAATAAGGACAATCCTTACTTCCCGTCGCTAATAGAAACTGATGAGTAAAATAAACTTACATTCCTACAAACAATGTCCTAATAGCCTACTTACGAAATTAGAAGTGGGAAAAAACGAATAACAATGACTATCTTGAACTACAGATAGCTTCCATAAAAAATAGAAAAAATATTGAAGAACCCTATTTTTTACGATTTTGCACGAGTCGCCACTGACAAACAGTAAACAAGAGTAAGTTATGTTATTAAATAATAATAAATAAAGTACATATTGTTATAATATACATTCCGAAACGTTAACAGTCAATTCATGTGTAGGATATGAACCCACGTCTTTTAAATATGAAGTTTGTTTAGTCAATGTAAACAGTAAACAATGAGTAAACTTTGCTATTAATGAATGAAGACATAAAATAAAGTATATAATGTGAAAATTAACTTACGTTTACGATATTGATTTTGTGTCAATCCAGTGAACTGAAGCGTAATTTTACTCACCTGGAAAAAGAAAAAAAGTTAATATCACACAAGAGGTTAATTTAACAATATAGCTTATAAAATATTCGATAAATTTGAAAATCAGAGTACTATGACATATAGTTCATTATATTACATTTACATTTCAACCCGTAGGGCATTCCGTGCTTCATTCTAATTAGTTAACGTGTTCGTCTTTTTATTCTCCTACACATTTTCATAATAAAAGTAAGAAATGAAGAATTTTGAGCTCTGTGCGGACAAATAAATTATATACCCGCTAGGCATCATTATATTATGCTTTATGTGAATCTTTCTGTACGTTAAATTTATACAAGACCTCTGAAATTGATATCAATACAGTAATAATAATATTTACTCCAAATACTTTAATTTAATAAACGAAAATATCATTTTAATATCGACTGGAGGTAATTATTTGTGAGAAAAATATGACCTCATTTGTTACAAATAAATACTAAGCTTGAATAGATCCAAATATATCTACAATTGAAGCAATGTAATAATTTATTTGAATCATTTATTTGTGTATTCAGATAAATTAGGTCTTCTATTTCATGAGAACTACGCATTTAATTATATTAAAAATTATTTTAATTGCGCTAAATTTATTTCATTACTATTGGATATATAATAATTTATTAGGACCAAATTTATATACCACCTCTGATAACCTATTTACTCTAAGGTTCAAATTGAAGGAAAATAATTAAAGACCAGCATAAGATATGCGCAATGGGGATCTGCGCATAGTAAGAACAATTGAGATCTATGACGTTTGTTTCTAAAAAAAATTAGACGTAAAATGTGAGAATATCTCAGATAACTTTAAAAAATCTTATCGAAATAAGTTACAAAAGCTTTTATTAAAGTTAAAATGTCTAACGATGCAAATTTTCAATGAGAATACAGGTATATTAATGACTGCAATATTTTTGACGTTTGGTTTGACAGCCCAACTGGCAGTTGTTCGCGCCATTTTCTTACTATTTGCAGCGATAGAAAGAGATAGCCGTTAAATTGAACAGGTCCATTTCTTTATACACCGTATTTTACTAACTCAAAATTAGATCCTTATATTAATGTACATACAATAAAAAATTATAATAGTATAAATATACACTCTGTACTACGTGTATTCTGCAGTACATTTGAAAAAAGTCAAAGTAGGCATTTGTTTTAGTTTAAAATTATTTAATTTAATGTTATTTTGACACGAGACTGTCAAAAATGTTGTGTAAATTCAGACGTATGTTTCCTTCTATGATCTACTTTTAATTATTTTTTAATTGCACTGTATTACAAATTGTTTTTTAGGATATTAGAAACACTGTTGGTACTGTGAACCATTTTGCACATACGAGTATATTTTTCATTATTTCGTCATCCATATTCACTACTCAGTACTTTATGCCACCCGATTACACGATTGAAAAAGAAATCGCCAGAAATGAATACTGTCAGAAATGAGCACTTCCATAAATAAGATAAACGTGTAACAAATGAACAATTCCATACAAGTCGCTTAAAATTATCATTTGACGAATAGAACATTGTTCGTTGAATGGAATTATTATTTTGCCACAAATAAATGTAGGTCCATACAATAAAAACTATTTTTCATTTTAATAAATATATAGTTTACACAAATATATGGAAATTAATTCAAAACAATTACATATTTGTAAGAAACAAATAAATATTTCAGAAAATTATAAATTTATTTATAAAAAATCTCGATTTAAATGACTAAAAATAAAAATATTAGTTTATTTAAAAAAAAAATTAAATTTAAGTAAAATAAATCACGGTTAAATATATGTAAGTATAATATAACCGAATGAATAAAATATATTTCATGCTATTATTAGTTACCTATTATTATAAGAATAAATATAATTAACACAAAGATCAATGAAAAAAACATATTGATTAAATTTTATATGTAGATGTAATAAGATTAACAGCACTATTGGGAACCGTAGAATATCATGCGACACCAGCGCAATTTTAGGTAACTAAATGAATGGCAGCTAGTATACTCTAAGAAATTCGGTGTTAATTTTTATTCAATTTTAAAAATCCTGAGAATTCTATATAGGTCCACACAGATTTTATTGTTGAGTAAAACATTTTTGCTGGAGTAAAAAATCAACAACTGTGCTATCTTGCTATTTCTAGTACATACTCAAATATAAATTTATACAAATATTTATCATTAAAAAGTGAAATTGATCTTTTTTGTGTCGGTGAGTGTACATCACAAAACTTTAACGTGATAAATAACAAAATAACTAAGGTTTAAAATAGCATTTCTTACAACACTTACGTTTCGTTACACTTGCACCTTCTTCAGCGTAGTAAGATCTTACAAATTATTACATATCATATAAACAAAATACATTCGTACTTGACATTTAGTTTTTACACATCGTACAAAAATTCATAAAGAGCAAATGGATGTGTATGTGCTCTTTATGATTTTTTTGTAAAAATTTCTCGAAAAACGTGTCTAAAGACAATAATTTAAAGATGAAGATTAAACAATAAAATTTATTTTGTCATGCTAGTTCCATAATGTTATGTGATAGAACAGATCATATTGTAATGTGTAGGTAATGCCGACACAAAATATTAGATAAAATAAATAAATAAATACATCATCACGGCATATTACCAATTGCTGGGTGTCCCAATCTGCTTTGTACGCAGATATCGGTATTGTTAATTTGTTATACTTATACACCGTGCTTTGGACTTAAAAGCTTCAAATGTTAAATCAAACATTTTATGTTTTTATTTATTTTTATTATTCCATGCAAATTTAATATTAATTTTACGTAAAAATGCTTTTTCAGTTTTCATTGATCTGCACTTTAACAACAACTTTGCTAGATTGTATTTGAAGGGAAAAGCATAATTAAAATTTTGTTTTGAAGTGTCAGAGTAATATTCCCGTTGACAAAACCGACAGTTTTTATTATTTGTCCCTTTTGGTTCTTCTTGACGTTTGAATAAAGCACAATGTGTAATTTTTCCCAGTCCGCATCTAGTCCCTGAATTTATCAAGGATGATGAGATGAAAAATATCCGTGCTGTGCTGTGGGTTCTGGTGTACGACGGCATTGGCGCACCCTCGCGTGGATTTGTCGAACTACCCCCTGTGGAAATTAATAAGGCAACGGCAGCTCGAGCCTCATAATCACTTTCCGATACTGTAATTATCATTGTTTTCGAGTAGTCATTTAAAAATAATCGAGCCTTGTTTGATGATTAATTGATGATTAAGTACTGAAAATTGTTCGATAAATAATGGATTTTCAGTAATGGCGCTGAAGGACGATACGTTCACGGAAGTGAAATGTGCGAGTTTATTTCAGGAAGGAAACCAATGTAATATCCGGTTGCGTTTTAAATTATTGTGTTTGTAAATAAATGTGGTTTTTACAAATTAGTTTTTCCAGATATGTTTTGTTTATTCAATTTATTTCCCTATTTATGTATGTCCACAGAATATAAATATAAATATATATATGCCACCATAATTTCTTAAATCAGTCTATCGCCCCGATTCTGTAAGAAAGTTCTTAAGTCTTAGCAACATTGCTATAGCAAATAACCAATAATAATTGCGAACACAGAATAAAACTTGAAAATGACAGGCTTTATATTTGTTTCTATTGGTTACAAATTTTAGCAACGTTGCTAAGTCTTAACAACTCTCTTACAGAATTAGACCGTATAACGCTGCTACTAAATTACGAAAATACATACCTAACCCGAGTATGACAGAGTATATAAAGAAACACGGGATGTGCCCAATATATTGTATCTTGCTATTTTCATTTTAAGTGACATTTTATTTTGCGAGAAGGACGTTTGGAATATTGCAAAGCGGAGTGGTCCAAACCTTTAAACAAAATAAAACTCTTGACACGTATATCAGACACTATTTTTCTACAAACACTATTTTTCTACAAACACAATTTTTTCATTTAATTTTGTAGTTCAAATTTTTTGTCATATATCAAAAATGTCGATTTGTTGTTTCACTGGTCATTACCAAGGTAATCAATTCACTTTTAACGTTTTAACACTAGTGTTAAAACTGACAATAATCTGTCACTTTTAATACTGGGTCAAAATTACATTTTTAACCCTAAAAACAATCATTAGTAGACTTGTAGAAAATTTTTTTCGTCATCGTTCAGAAAATGAGCTGTTTTTGATCACTTTTCAGATCGGCAAACCCTTCTATACTGAGCTAGCTCGAAAAATTGTTTACAAGAATATTTCCATAGCTATTAGTTGTTTATTTGTTTAATTTTTATTTCCCCACAATAAAAAATCTGATGTGACCAGCACATCGCCAAACATTTTACTTGGTTGTACGCACGCATAAAACAAAAAATATTTTTAAATACAAATACATATATTCATGTCTCACTACAAAATAATTCTCACATATGTTTGCAAAATCTATGGGATATTTTAATACAAATTATGTACAATACATACATTTTCTTTATATTCAATATCCTGAAATTTTCTTTTTCTACTTTCCTTTTCTTTTTCTTTATATTCGTCATTTTTTCGCAAATTCCTTTTGTATTCTTTTTTACGTATATTCTTTTGCGTTGTTGACTTTGATGTACAAATATTTTTGACATTGACATTTATGTGTCAATTACAAACATTTGAATTTCTTGCCTTGAAGTAGTTTGATCTGAGATTTTTTACATCAAATTATTTTATATGCATTTCTTTATCTCTAAATCTATAGAAGATATAATAATGAATTCATATTTATCGAATAAAGAATTTAACATTCTTTAATATAGGTATTTACATAAATTTTCGATAAATAATATTTAGATGATTTTTTTCTTGTAACTACTACTTCCAGTTGTCCAATTGTTACCAAAACTTAATCAACTCTTCATATTATTGTTAGATTGCGGAATCCGTAGTTAAAAATGTCTTAAGTCTTATACAGTGTGTTCAAAAAAATTCCTAACTCGGAGTAGGTCATGAACACTAAAACATATGTCAATTTAATAATATTTAATTTAGTGTCAATTTGACATGAGATATTGTCAAAAATGTTATCTAAATAAATGAAAGCTTTTCTTCTTGAATCTTGTTTTAAAAATGGAAACAAATTAGAAAACTGCGAATGTCAATATGCTGTATCCTTCTTTATTGTTTTCTCTCCTTAAAATTACATTTCAAGGTCAATTTTGACATTTTGACTTTTGAACTGAATAATGAACAGACGTTTCAATGTTCATAGCCTACTCCGAGTTAGAAATTTTATTGAACACACTGCAGTATTTGAGAAATCGTGGATCCAACATCCACACACACACACACACACACACACACATACATCCACACACATACATCCACACACACACACACACACACACACACACACACACACACACACACACACACACACGGACATCATCGTAAAAATGTTATAACCGGATTCTAGGGTCCTTAAAACGTGCTTATTCACTAAAATCTGGATAGGCGATTTTTAGCATGAATTCAATACCTCTCTTAGCGAGAGGTAAAAATAAAATGCATACCTTATTTATTATCCAATTCGTTTATCAAATCTAATTCTTTCTTTTCATTAAATTTGTTCTAGTAAAAGATCTTATCTACATCAGAATCTATATCTGTCTGATATCAGTTGAATCTGAAAAAATATTCCACCGAAGGGAAGCTGAAACTGTGCAGAAGCAGAAGGGCTTTGGAAATCGGAAATGCATCAGATCTCCACATGAAGAGAAATCTTATTATTGATAGCGGATTTGGTCGCAAAAGTATCTCATTACAGCCCTGAATGCGACAGCACAATTGGAAACTAGTTTCAAATCGGATTATCTGCTTCCCCTTCAAAATACTCGATTTCAATAACACCGGCACAGCCGCTATAGAGGCTCTCCATTGAAAGAAGTCCCTGGGCGAAGCATCGCCACCAATCCGGGTTGTCAGGCTCCGACACACGAACGAACGAACATATAGAGAACAGGTATGAATCAGGAGGTATGGGAGAGAGTATTATTATATCCGCCCAGGGTTCAATTAAATTCTCCTATATTCAACGAGGATGTCTTTAGAAACCTAAGAAAGATAATAATTAAATTCCAATAAGATCAGAAACGAATGGAGGATTGGGATATTCAAAATTAAATTCAGCACACACCTGAAAGTCTTGCAATTACAAAACACCAAATATTTATAATTAATTTAAATTGGGGTATTTTAAATTTCATTTCAAACCTATTCTTAATTCGTAATAGTATATTATACACCAAGGTTGTGAGGAGTATGATTATTGACCGAGCGAAAAGGGAACCGAGGGATTATAATTCGCGAGGGCAATAATGCTCTTCATAACCGTGGTATATATACATTTTTTTTCACTACTAGCACGTAATTTTATTAATTATTTATGAAATTAATCCCACCATAACGTCATTTTACTTCTAAATGTGATGGCACAATTGATGCATAGTTGGCCTAGTAAAATTGTTTATTAAAACAAAAACTGAAATTTTATCATTTCATTGTGACAGTTTTATGAAAATAATCATGATTAGTGAAGATTTAAGTTGTACACCCCCCGAATTACGGGAGATTGCAGAAAATTTAAATGTATTATTATTGTTATTTTTTTTTATTCTTAAATCACAAATATTATTTAACAGTATTATTTTTAAATAGGTTTTTTACATTGAATAAGCGAAATTGGCATGAAAGAAATGTCAAGTACTTAATATGTTCTCGGCGCGAAAAACAAATATTCAAATTAATCCGAATTTTTAATAGTCAATTAAGCTGTTTAAACAACCATTTAAATGCATAAAATATTAATAAATAAAGTCTCTTGGTTATACTTAAACTTGCTATAAACATTTTCGATTTAAAACTGTCACAGAATTATCAAAAAATGTAAATTTATTCATTATTAACTTATTATCGGTTAATAATGAAAAATTATATGCCGGTAACCAAGGACGGGTTGAGAAATTCAATTTCACGGCACTCTATTCGGTTAATAAAGTACCTTTGTGTAGCTAGTAGTGAAAAAAAAAATGTTTATGCCAACTATTTTTGATTATATCTTCTTTACAAACTTCCAAATATAATTTTTCCTATTTCTGTATACAGTAGTTATTTGTACTGATACCAAAAGGATTGAAAAATGAAAATAGCTCTTTGCAGACATTGGGCAAAGAATTTTTATAACATTATGTCATTGTTTTGTTGGCAGTTCAAGAGCTAGTTATCATAGACAACGGGTTAAAATAATTCACTAGGTGTCTAGGGCAAAAAAGTAAATTGTCTACAAATACCTATGTGGGGATTTCGCAAGTACTAAAATATGGAAGGTTGCATTTGCCGCCTCTTGTATTCTTGAGACATGTTTTCGATGCAACCATTATAAATTTACTCCACAAAATTATAAATCGAACGGACAGTGACACATAACTCATTTGAAATTTTCTTGTTCAAATATCTAATTATGTGCTATTTTGTTGTCAAGGATATCTAAAGCATCCTTCCTTAATTAATTATTGATATGACACATGTCTATAATTCATGTAAAATGTTATATAAGACATGACGAAAAATTTCATATGCACCTTGAGTCGTACAGTGCAATTTTCAGTCTCAAATGCTTGCAGAACCTCAGCCCTACGGGCTGTATCAAACACAGATCTATCATTTAATTTGTATTATTAGCATATGTAGGTAATTTTTCTAAAAATAAAATGATTATATTAAACTGTATAGCATTTTTAATATGTGCAAATTGAAACTAAGAATTTTTGGGTTGGTAACATAATAATTTATTAATTTTAACTCAAACTTCTAAATAACTTGTTTGTAAATGTAAAACACCTTTTAAAATACCTATATTAAATTTCATTTGTTTATTGGAATTGTCAGTGTCAGTCTTTTAATATAAATATTTTTCATTGAATCACCAATAAATATAATGAAAAATTCTTACAAAATAATATTTTCAAATTTATGATCACATATACGAGGTCTGTTAGAAAAGTATCCGACCTTATTTTTTGTTGCAATAATCTGATGGATTTGCATCAAGCGCGCTTGTATGAGCCGACCTCGAACCTTCGTGCGCATGCTTGAATTTTTTCCCGGCTGTCGATAACGTCTTTTACTGGCAAGTAGCATTTGAGTGAGGTAGTTTGTAGTGCTCTCAGCGGTTTTTCATTGCAAGGAAAATGACGGAACGACTGGAGCAGTCTGAAACTGGGCGACAGCCAGGTGGAAACCATTCGTAAGATTTAAAATGCTTTCGGTGCCGATGCTAAGGGCATCACACAGATTGAGAAGGCCCGCCAAGTGCGCAGCAACGTCAAAGTGATGCTGACTGCTTTTTTTGATTCCTGCGGTATAGTAAACCACGAGTACGCACCACAGGGTCAAAAAATCACTAAATTAACGCCTCCGTCACGACAATGCTCCAGCACATTCCTCGCAATTTATTCAGACTTTTTTGGCGAAGAACAAGACTCCTGTGGTTCTACAGGCTCCTTACTCTCCTGATATGGCCCCTGCGACTTCTGGCTGTTCCCCAAAATCAAGAGGCCAGACAAGAGATGACATTGGCTGCAACGACAGCCGAGCTAATCTCCATTTCGAAAGAGGCTTTCTCGGAATGCTTCTAACAATGGCGGCACCGCTGGGAGAAATGTATGGAGTCCCAAGGAGACTACTTTGAAGGTGATTAGGTTTCCAACGCTCCAGTTTTTTTTCCCCCGGCCAAATGTCCGATACGTTTCTAAAAGACCTCGTATAAACTTCATTAAGTAGCGTAATTAGTTCCCAGCACTTCAGACCATAGCCAATCATAAACGACAACATCATCCCCCCCCCCCTTCTGCGCATCTGACGATTGATAACGCATTTGGTTTGTCCTTATCGTGTACGCAGTCTACAATATCTTTCTAGAAGTGTGTCATTTGAATCATATAGTAAATCCTCAAAAACTTGTACAAAGAATAGACGTTAGAGAACTTTTGACACTGGTACATTTTTTTGTGAGCCTTCCCTGTATAAATCCGATCCCTTCATAATCCGATCATGCCAATTTGAAACCAGGCCATAATACAACTGGCCTCTGCAGGGAACCATTCATTTGCTCTTATCTTTAACATGCCATCTACGAGTACAGTGCCTATGCTATTATACATCAAAATATCGACATCAGTCTGCTCTGCATTGATTCTTGTGTTTGTTTCATAAGAGTGTACTTACTACTACTAATATAGATGCCAGCAACAATGGAGAGTAGGTACTTAATTTATGTGATTATTCGTTATCTTGTATGAAAAGCGGCGGATCGATGCAGTGGTCATGCATGCGTTTGCGTTCGATGCGATGGTAATGGCGGGCGGTATTAACCAGGTGATGATAAGGCTTCCCCCGTGGGAAGGATAAATGAGGAGGCGGGGTGCACGTTTATCGCTTTTAATAAACGAGCCACTGAATTAGATTCGAGTTTTTATATTAAACTCCCACAAGACCCAACCTACAATGTTTTATATTTCCTGTGACAATGCATACGGTATGGAGGAAAGATTGTAAATTGTAAAAGATTGTAATGGGATGATTGCATTTTATTCTCGTTTCCCTTTGGTAAACATGGAATGATAATTTCATGTTACCAACAAATTTACTTGTACAGGGTGCTCGTTTTTCGAGGTTCACTACTAAGATTTCGAAAACTAAAGGCGGTTACACATACACCGCCCGTGGTTCGTCGAATCAGGGTACTGAAGGGCAGTTGGCTTGCGTTCTGACGAACCATGCCTGACAAAATGACCCGTGGTTTGTTCTGATTTATGACGTCATTAGTTCGCCGAACAAACGTGGATATGGTATGACTAGCGAATGAAAGTGGACGTTTAAATTATTTTATAGATGTGGTTTATTTTCAAACCCTAGAGAAGAATAAAATTGTATGAAATTTTCAGGTTTGAAATTTTTGCATGAACCCATTTAAATACTGGACTAGGAAAGCACAGAAATACATTACTATGTCTGGCTGAAAATAGATGGCCGACTAGGGTAGCTGAATATCAAAATAAGGGTGCGTTTTAAATATTTTAAACATTTTTCGTTTATGTCGATTATAACATAATATTCTGATCTTTAAACTATTTAGTTTGGCAATTCTATGAAATAGGATTATTTTTAATTTCCTCTAATAGTAATTCCGACTCGGGGGTTGCTTATATCTGAGACGAACGAACTAGAATTTGCAGTATTAATTTTTTTAAATACATCCCTGAATCCTGTTGCTAAGGTCATTTTAAATGCCTCCTGATATTGAGTACAATTTCAATCTTCTGTAACGGAATACGTAAGAGTCAGTTTCCTTTCAAATCTAATATAGGGCAATATTTTTAAACGAAACCACATCTATTAAATAATCTAAACGTCAACTTTCATTCGCTAGTCATACTACACTTTCGTCTTGTGACTACATAATCACAATCATGGATGCTAGGCAACAAACGATTGCGTCTATTTCCTTGTGTAGTACATAATCTCGATTTTTGATGCAAAATCGTTTGAAAAAATTGGTGGTGGATGGCGTCACATATGAAAAATAGATAAAAGAGAACAAATCTAGCTTTCTAATTGAAGTTCTATGATGAATTTCAAACATTTATCAGCCCATAGTTCACACCTTTTTACAAATATGTCTGACTCTGACTTAAACTGCAAGTGGTCACAATAAAGCGAGCCTGCGCGAACCTGCACAAACCAACACAAATTTGCGCGAACCAACGTGTTCAGCGCCTTTGATCCGTGGTAATTTACCGACAGCCGATCGAACCGAACCATCACGAACTACGCACCACGAACCGCAAACCATAACGAACCGTGTATGCCAAACGGTGTAAGGTTCGTGGTTCGTCGAGACAAATTCGCTCAACAACGCTCCGTGTAATTGTGCTTTAGAAATACGAAGTCAGTTAAATTAGAACAACGTTGCTTCAGTAAACCATTTTTTGCGATCGTCTAGAAAATGAGCTGTTTCTGGTCCCTTTTTAGACCTGAAAATCCTTCTTTACTGAGCTAGCTCGGAAAATAGTCTTAAAGAGATCGAAAATAACTCCCTACATGAATGGTTCCATGGCGATTAGTTGTTTATTTATTTATTTATTTATTTCATATTTCCTCGCAATAAAAAGTAATGCGTACATAGATTTCTTTTCTTTAGGACCGTGAAAAAATATTGTATCCAACATGACCTGAAATTATCTTTACTGCTCGCTCTGAAATGTGTTTGCCCACGCAGTAAAGTATCACTTTCAGGTCTTGTTACGTAAATTACTACTAAAGATATATAAGGTGATTCTTAATTTGTGAGACAAAATTAAACCATATATTGGGGGAGTCATTTCGAGTAAAAAAATATTATATGAGGGTATGCCCGGAAACTTTTTGTTGCAGAGTTACAGCCCATTGAAGGTGTAGCTCATTAGATATATTGGTTGGTAGCATGAACAAGTGATTCAGGGTGATTAGCGAGCAGTTGACTAGCAGTGTATTATTTTGGAAAAAAATTCTTCAAATAAAAGAAGCGTACAATTAATTTTTCTATATTGAAGTATTTTTCTAAGCGACTGTCAGAGATAAAACACTGCTAGTCAATTGCTCACTAATCACCCTTAATCACTTGTACATGCTACCAGTTATTTTTATTAACAACTCTGGTACTGAAATTTTGAAACTTGGTATGAAGATACTATCGGGCCTATTCTGTAACTAAGTGGTTAATTTTTAACAACTGGTTAAAAAATTTAACCAATCAAGTATGTTGATATATAAAAAAATTGGATTTTTAGTTGTCAAATCAATACCTATTGGATAAAATTTATAACCAGTTGTTAAAATTTAAGTACTGAGTTACAGAATAGACCCGTGTGGATGTAATTCCATATAACATTTTTCACTCAAAATGACAATCAATTTATGGTTTAATTTTGTCTCATCCGTTATGAACCACCCTGTACTTGTTTTTGCCGAAAATGGTCAGATCTCTAGATCAAATAAAATTTTGTTGATTTTTATTTTATATGTATATGGAATTTTGGTTTGCACATATTTAGGGCACTTTTTTCTTGTCTTCAAATGGCGAAATTGAATTTTTTTATTATACTGACTTTTTGATTTCGAATTGAGGTCAAAATTATAAATAAATATATCATCACACCATATTACCCATTGCGGGGTGTGCCGATCTACTTTGTTCGCAGATATCGGTAATGGTGATGACATATTTATAGCGTGCGGGCGTTTACTAGGCGTCACCTCACGGGCATTCATTGCTGGCGAGGAGAGTGCGCCACAGGAGTCAATTTTGTGCCATTTAAAATTTGAAATATTTGGCGTCGGTCGGGATCGAACACGGTTCCCAGATTCGCGACCACACTCAGGCACGCGGTCACGAGACTCCATTTTTATATGAGTGCCATAGTGGAAAGTTACACCATTGAAAAGACATTTGTTTTAGGTTTCCAACGATGTATCACTTGTCTACGTTTTTTGTTTCAAACAGCAAAACAAATATTAATTTTATACATTCATATATAGAATAAAACAATGATTGTGGCAATGAAACATATATGAAAACAAAATTATAGATTATAATTATTTGTTTATTTTCGTTGCTTATTTCCCAATTTAATATACAAAATTTCATTTTAGTGTAATTAAATTTAATATTATTATGTGGACGTCATAATAGACGATGACATACTGAAAACGAAATTTGAAAAGTGTTTCAGAGTTCAGTAAGTTAAAAGTATTACTGAAAATAGAGAAAATAAACATTAAAATAAACAGATGACAATACCTAGATTTTATTTGTTTCATTGTTTCATTGCCAAGACCATTGTTTTTGCAATTTAAATTTAATAATATTAAAATTTCCTCTTCAAGTGAACTAAATTAGTAAATTTAAATATTATATATTCCTCAAATTAAGTCATGAACACATTTATACTTCACATTTATAATTCAAACAAGTAGAAGTTCCAGAAAGAAATAAAAAAAAGTTATTCGAGGAAAAATCATATCTATTCAATATGAATCATTTAGGCAATAAATAATTAATCAATATAACTAGTATACAATGCAACCGAAACTAATAGAGTGAAAGAAATCAATGTTAATATCTTATTCCATCTAAATTTTCTTATTTCTTTTGAAGAAGAAATGGAGTTAATAAAAAAGTCGTGTCGATATTTAATTCATAAGTAAATGAGGAAATACGTATTGTAGTTCGCAGCTGTCTACAATAAGCGTATATCATTTACCAAGAAATCCAATTCAACCCCACTTTATTTATATTGCACAAGTGATGAATTTTTAATTCCTTTTTGAAATCCGACGAGACTGTGCTATACTGCGACTGCTACTGAGAACACGGTGGAAGATTGTTCCGGATTTTTGCGTGTAAAGTACGGAATGTCGTATTTAAATAATGCATTCGGTACCGAGGCACCGAGGGTACGTTCAAACCAGGCGTGCAATCAAAGAGAAGATTTCATCAAATGATGACGCGAACAGAGACCATGTTGAATTTATATATTTGCAACTGTAACCGTGTAACTAGCGAAATAATACGCACATCTTGAATGGAATTCTCATCAAAAAAAAAAAAAAATGTTAGCTGCAATAATTGTTGGAATAATGGGTTACACAGATATACAAAAAATAAAAAAATCAGAACATCGCTGGTGGACTAGTCTATGGCTGGAGAAAAGAAATAAAAATCGCAATGTTTTAGTTATCGCACACAACGAATTACGAATAGAAGATGAAATAAATTACAGAAATTTTCTTCGAATGAAAGACCTTTTTTAAAAATCATGGATAAGGTTCGAAATTAAATTGAGAAACGTGACACTTATTTAAGGCAAAATAAATCCTTTTATAATCAACACTTAAAGGGTACGACGCGAGTATATAGGTGAATAATGTCCATCTTACAATGCATGAACGAGGCGGATTTGTATGGGCTTCTCATTTACTTCATATTTTATTTTTGCAAATTTGTATTCAAAAAACACTTTCTATAAATTATAGATCAAGATATTTATGCTATAATACTATGTAAAATTATTGGTTGAAAAACTTTGTTGGTTACGATTAATGAGTATTCTAAAAGGATTCGAACTGAAATTTAAAAGGAGACAAAAGAAATGCAAAGAATAACGCATGTAAATATTAATTAACTTTAATACTTATTTTTTTGTATTGCCAGAGTATTATAAGATAATAACATTTAGCAGTTGAAAATCGCACTTTGCCTGGCGTATTTATTATAATATTCAGGTGATTTTGTGTGGTATAAAACTTCTTCATTTTTATACAAATCAATTAAAACCATAAACGCTGTCTGTTCAGGCAACCACAATACACATTGTGATTATTTTGCTGTATATTATTTCCAATTTCAATATAAACACACGCTCATCGGTGTTCAAATAATGTCAGGGAGTCAGGGAATAACAACAACGCTCTCTTTAGAAAATGATTTTACAAATGGTTCAAGCAATCGCATTGCGCACGCCCGCATCAACATCCAATCATAACGCAGCTTTCAACAAAATGAATACAGACTGCTTTATTTGACGTCACACAAAAAATTTTACGGTGACGTCATGTAAATACAGTTTTCATACAAATTCTGTCAAAACTGTTTTTATAAAAATATTTACGTCCATTTTTATAAAAAAAATTACAGTAGGATACCGGCATTATAGTTGGAGGAAGCGATCTATAAAACCAACTTATCCAGGGTTTACAACCTTTTATGGAAGGTTGGGAATCTTAGTGGTCAGGATTCATAAATTATTCGAATTTGAAGACATCACTTGTAGAGTAAGTAATGGGCCGTATTAAAAAAAATGCAAACTGAACTTTTGAACAAATTTTGTAAATTGAAACTATATAATAAATAAGACAATAACACAAAATCCCAGGATATCTACATCTCCACAATTTTATACAAAAACTACTGAAACAAACACCGAAACGACGTTTCGTTTTGATGACTTTTTCAACACTGAAATAGTTATTTACATACCAAGTGCGTGAACGCTTGGTCATAGTTAGTTTTTCTTTTTTCATGTCGTAGGATTGCAATTAAGATGGTTTAATACCAATTTAGTTTAGTTTAGTGCAAGGTGAGTGAATGATATCAATATAATAGTCTGAAGGTAGAATTTAATCATGTTACAAGTAGATGTCTCACCTAAATTTTGGGAGCATTTATTAGCAGCACAATTTTCCCTTCAAGTTTAAATTAAGTATGGTGTGAAGTGATTATGAATATATTTTTAATCTGAGTTTGCCTGAATTCAGTGTACTTTCATAAGTCGTCACTGAAGTTTATTAGTTGATTTTAACCTTAGTTAGTGTTTACTAAAAATGTTAACTTAATCAAGAAATTCTCATTTTCTAAATTCAGGTACAGGTTTTCCTTTTGTATAGATACTTATTAACAAAATGTAGCATTTAAAAAAAAAATATTAGTTAAAAGAATTAATAAATTTATAGTTTAAGTGCAAGCAAAATATATGTATTAGATTTACAGCAAAAATTATGTAGATAATGATATAAATATTAATTATTAATTTGAAAAGCTGTTTGCCATTTTATAGCACTTATAAAATCGACAGTGTCAACATATTAATAAAGTACAGCGCATCAAAATAAAAAACAAATAAAAGTTTTTCATGTCCGGGAAATTGGGTCAACATTGATGTAGCTAATAAAGTATTAATAAGTGTTTACATAATTATAAAATCTTGAACAAACAGTCGGGAAGTTATTTAAAGATAATCCAATATTTCACCTTGCGGCAAAACAAAATCCTACAACAAACAGACGCGAAACTTTTCTTATCAAGCGGGCGCCACGCAACTAAACAAAAAACGACATTACTTTCATTTATTTTCTTCGTTTTCCAAACGAGATCTGATAAACAAAAGCTGGCGCATAAATTCTCGTTGTGCCGTCATTCTGCAGTATTGAAACGTCCAAGTGACATATATACGTCGGCCCAGGCTTGCTAGATGCGAACGGTTGTCTTCCAGAGAAATAATAAGCTCTGTAGTTTGGCTTCCGGCCGAATTAGATTGGCGACAATGCGGGATTTGGTCCCCAGAGATGGTGGATAGAGGAAAACACCGATTCTCCTCTCTTCTTTCCAGTGATGACAGTTTTATTGCGACTTATCTCAATAGGATTAATACTAATAATTTATCGTGTTGCTCAACTTTAACCGACATATAATTGGCGGTTTTGTTTCAATTATTCATTTTGTTTCCACTCAGTTTATAAACTTTGCCAACGGACAAAAAACCTCTTAGCGAATTTTACCAATAATAATGGATATATGATTGGGAAGAATGTTGTTGAAAGAATGAGCATCAATAATTGATTTGGTTTAGTTGACGAATGGTAAATTAATGCATCAGGCGTACCTCACGGACTCTCAAAGTTACCGTAGAGTGAGCATCAAAACACAAATGGTCAATTTTATGCCATTTGATTAAAATTATTGTTGTAAGTGAAAATATCGAATTAACCAGGGAGTATATTCCCATCATGATTTATAATTCGATAGTTTTTAAGTCAGCCTGAAATTACAATGACCGCTTTGACATATTTAAGTCATCTTATACAGAGTGTCCCAGGTCGAGCTTACGCTATAGTTATTTTAAAAACTATTCAATATTATTTTACGAAATTTGGTATCTAGGGGGTTTTACGACATGCCCGTTTCAGCTAAAATATTTTCAAAAAGTAGCACTTTCGGTTTAACCGACCCTAACTTCCTTATTTTAAACGGAATGCTATATTTTTTATTTTGTCATTGTCGACCGACGCCAAATATTTCGAATTTTAAGTGGCACAAAATTGACCCCTGTGGTGCACTCTCCACGCCAACAATGAGTGCCCGTGAGGTGACGCCTGGTAAACGCCCGCACGGTACAAATATGTCATCATCATTACCGATATCTGCATACAAAGCGGATTGGCACACCCAGCAATGGGTAATATGCCGTGATGATATATTTATTTATTTATTTATTTGTCATTGAATTCAGCACAAAATTATACATATGAAATCATTAAAAAATTTTACTCATGATCAACCACTTCCGACGTAAATAAACTTTTTTGATTTTTTTACTAATAACGGCCACTTTTTTATCACTCTATATCTCGAGAATGGAAACGAATTTCCATAGTCTGTAAAAACAGTTTTATAAAGAAAGCTTTTGTTTACAATAATGTAAATTAATAATCGACAATTTTTGAAAAATGCATGTAAAGTTTTATAATAATTTGATTAAAATATGACTATAATAGGAGTGCCACGAATGGAAAAAATGACTACAGGTTATTTTTATTACAAAGAATTAGAGTGCCCAGACCTAAAGAAGTGAATGTTTTGTTCTTGTAAGTGATCATAAATGTCAACTTAAACTAAATATTCATGTAATTCTTTTATGGCAATCTAATTATATGTTAAAAAAATTAACATGTATTCCTTTTTCCTTTCATGGGTCTTTTATTATAGCCATATTTTAATCAAATTAATATGATACTTTACATGCATTTCTCTCAAAAAAATCATTATATATTGGAATAAAAAAATTATATCACTAATTTCAGAATCAAATTCTCTAACGAGTGAGCAAATAAAAAATATATAACCCCATTTAAAATTTAAAAGTTAGGTCTCTTTCTTGTGAAATGGAAATTGTTTGCCCATTTAACCGTCTTTGTAACTCTTATAGTTTTCGAGATAGCAATGGTAGCCCATTTAAAATGAACACCTGTATATATAAGATTTTTTGCATTAACGCTGAATATAAAATTGCCAATTATCGATCAATTAAGTTTAACATGACGAATGTCTCAAATATCTATTATCTGCAGTGCCAATGAACTTATTATGCCAATTATGATAGTTCTGTGTTTTTTTTTAGTCAGACAACTTTGATTTAAATGAATTTGGAAATATTTCTCATTGGTCTACTTCAAACTTATTCTGATGCTGTACGAAAAGAGTTCAACATCGAAATACTGCAGATTTGGGTTCCACGCAGTTGTCTCAACATTCTATTACGTTATGTACGTTTACTTACATAACAACCTGTATATGGATACTGTATAAATATACGAGTAGGGAAGACCGGTGTCAATTGTAACTGGTGTCAAATGTAACAAGGATAGGTAACAGGGTCATCTTTTCGAAGTAGATTAAAACGCGCTTGCAGAGCGAAGCAGAAAGAGTCATAGCTCTGTAGTATTTAGTGTAAGTACATACGCGCAAATACGGCGTCTGTTTCTGACGAATGTCTATAAATCGACAAAAAAGTAAATACATTTAGTGACACACTATAAGTGCTCTGCTCGGAAATATTTCAAGTTAAGGATCAGTTTGTGAGTTATATCTGCTTTTATTTTTCATTAAAAAACATTTCGAATTATTACCTAATAAATACAAAAAAGCAACTAATAAAGTGAAGCGGTGTCAGTTGTAACACATGCCACGGTGTCGATTGTAACGTGTTTAATAACTAAGTACTGTATTGATCATGATAAAAATTATAAGAAAAAACCATTGCTATCGAAAACATAAAAGAAGAAGAGCAAAAAAACGAAAAACACTTCCGAAAGTAACAGTCGCAGATTACTCTTCAGATGGCACCGATGAGGAAACTCTCTGATATGTATTGGCCCATATTTTTTGAGCACAGGAGATTGGTTGCAGTGGCGAAAATGTAAAATCTGGACACCAGGCAAGTTAAATTGTACGAAGAAAGACCTATTTTATGTTTACCTAAACTGCAATTTCGTTAGCGACTAAGGACATTGGTCAAAATGGTCCATATTACAAACAGAATATATATTTTGTTTGCTTTTAGTTAAGTCATCTGAATTTTGTATTTTCTGAGGTAATAAATAAATCTTTATTTTTTCAATAATTTCTTATTTTATCTGTTATTTTATCTTATTACATCACTGTTAAAATTTGTTACAATTCACACTGGCCCTGTTACTATTGACACCAGTTAGGTGTCAATTGTAACATTTGTAATGCCTGACTAAAAATCCTTATAATTTTACATTTGTCACATTTTCAAAAGTTTAAAATTCTAAATATTATTCACTAAGGTGGGTAGGTTCACCTATATAGGTAATTTCAAAAAGTAACGTTAACTCGTGAAAAATAAAAATTTAAATTTTGTAACAATTGACACCGGTCTCCTCTATATATCGAAAAAAAAAGAAAAAAACTGAAAGCCTGGAAAATCCGTTTAGGGTATTTTTAAAATTTCTCATTAACGCCAGACTCTAAGCTGATTATATAGGATAAATCATAGTGCTTGTTGAGAATCTAGCAGATAGACATTAGTATAATTTTAAAATTACCTCCCGCAGTAAAAGCCCCAAGTTAAATTAAGAAAATGACGTGATATATTTGAACTGCGGAGAAAAGGAACAGTAAAAAATCTTTTCATTAGCATTGGAATTAAAATTAGATTTGTCTGGGATCATTTACATCTCGAAGTCACACCCAGAGAAATGTAATCACTCCCCCCAAATTGTAAATTCAAGATTTGAAAAATACACGTCTGTGAAATGAGCCGATAACATGAAACATGAAATGCTCTCTTGAAATATTCAAATCAGTTACCTTGGGCAATTTCACTAATGTACGTGCGTTTTACAAATGACCAATGCAACCCTGGAAATCATCAATTACCCGTGAACATTTTAATCCAGCTTGCTTCAATCATTTCAACTGAAAAATTGCACTTTTCCATTGCTGCACCCAATGAATGTTATTCTTCCATCGGGAGGATTTCCAGTGAGTCCGGGATTAACTTTTGTTCCTATTGTTCAAAGGAGGTGAAAGCGCATGGTTTACAAGCTCTGATTTTTTGCGAGATTTCTGGTAATTAGTTCTCGAGAGGATATTCATTTCCTTTTGCTCTTTGTTCTTGCACTACTTTCCTACAACTGTGTTTTGTATTGATTGTAAATTCTCTTCTTCACTCTTCGTTTAATAACATTTGTTTTATGCACACGTACGACGTATTTTTTTAAATTTTGTTAACATGTACATTGCTAAGAAATTTATTCGAGTTTTTCTGTAGTTGGTTGGTTTATGTATTGTTTGCACATATGAACTTGTTTTATTTATTTTAGTTATTAGATTACCTGTCCATACATTAGTCAAACACAGGCAAAACAAGAATAAAATTTATTTTATTTAAGGTGGAATTACGCAGCCTACTTTTTATTTTACTTTTTACTTCCTTGTACGAAATTCAACGGAAATATCCATTTTGACCATCCCTGAATCCATTCTGACTAATTTCGTCGTGACGTCTGTACGTACATACGTACGTACGTACGTGTCTCGCATAACTCAAAAACGGTAAGCCGTAGAACGTTGAAATTTTGTATTTAGGACTTCTATAACATCTAGTTGTGCACCTCCCTTTTTAGTCATTACATAATTTCCAGAAATGGTACTTTATTTGAAGCCTATAATAGATTTTAATGAAAAACTATATTAAAATATAATCCAAAACGTTTCAAATTTGGTATATAAGACTTTTATATCAATTGGAATAACATAGCAGATTTTGGTTAAAACAGACTAACCGGAAGTGATATATTACCTGAAGTTGTTAACAGTTTTTCTTGAATAAAATGGTTTCATTTTGATTTTAGAAATAAATGCTTCAAATAAGAGTTTTAGAGAATTAAATTCTGCGTCTACCAAATCAAGTATTATTAAATTAGGCCTTTGTATAAGCGAGATATGTAAATTTAAAACTTATATACTTTTTGGTTTTTGTAATGAAGCTTGCTATGGATTAGGTCAAAAAATAACAAAAAAAAATAAAAAAATAGATGTTAATGTCAAATTACGTCAAACACGTGCAATTTTATAATTGGGTCTATACTTCATCTTCATATTGGTCTTGCGTACAAGGAAGTCGTGTGGTGTCCACATCAGATTTTTCTTTTTCTTTTACTTTATAAAAATTAAATGTGTGTTAATATATGTATTGCTTTATGTACATACTTTAAATTTTACTTTATTAAGACCTGAAGTTGACCCACATTCAACTTAAGACCGTTAAAGTAAAAGAATATCACAATTGCGCATGAGCTCACTTCACAAACGTCAGCACGTCAGCATGTTGTGTGTTTTTGTGTGTAGGTTTTAGGTTATGCAAACGAAAAATCAGTAAAGAACAATATTGTATATTATAAGATTTAAGTCAAAAATATCCCCACTTATATGATAAAACAGATATTTTATTGAAGGATAAAGTGGCCAAATAGAATGTTTGGAAAAGTATAGCGTCTGTATTAAAAGAAACTGGTTAGTATATTTACTTACTATGTAATAATATTTTTGTATGCACAAATTATTACATTCTTATTCATTTTAACAGGATATATTTATCTATTTACATTTGCAACAATATGCCAGAAAAATCATATCTGCGCATGTGTATTGAATGCTTTAAAGTAGCTGCATAAAGTACCAAACTTAAAGTAAAAGTAAAAGCGAAAAGAAAAAGTAAAATAAAAAGCAGACTGCATAAATCCATCTTTAGTTATTTTGTAAGCTTAGTCAAATATCGGTAAAATTTTAAACTAAGAATCAAAACAGACACGAACACAGTATATATCAAATGTTGGTGACTTTGTTTTAAAACGATTTGACGTAATACGAGTAGTAACCTACATAACCTTAACTTTATTACCTTGTTTGAATAAAATATGCCCAGTTATTAATAAACTTTCTATCAAATTAATTGCTTGACATTTTTATAGATATTTATCTGCTTTAACCTTTAAACTAAGCAATTAGTATTTCAATAAAAATAAATATAAAATATTTTTCATGTTCATATTTACAGGGCTTCTATAATGACAGTTTCATACAAATGTTTTGCCGAATAAATGAATTTATAAAAATAGATATTCTAAATTTTTAATTGTTTCGGGTTATTAAGAAAATTAAGCTAATCCTTATTTTTGGATTAGCGAATTGTACTCTAATTTGGCAGTTTATTTCTTAAAATATAGTCTAATCTAATCCAAATAACTACCTTTTTTGATAATGAAATGAAGATAAAATTTTAAATACTGGGATAGAATAGAATTCACTAATCCAAAATGATGATTACCTTAAACTTTTTTGCGAATCGTTAATTTTTATTAATCTAAATACATATCTGCATATTTTCTTATGCTGGAAACTTTATTGATTTTCTTTCCTATTGTTCTACTTACTTTTTTCTTTTTAAAACGTTACTATTATTAACTTGAAATGATTAGTTCTTTGACAGTGACATTTATCTGTCAGTTATATACATTTGAATAACTGCGAAACCAATGAGTTTTGTTTGCTTAAAGCGTAAGCTCCGGGATTTAAATTATATATCCTGGTAGGATCGAAACGTTGAAGTAAATAATAATAAAAATTACATTACTGCATCCCAGAATTTTTTACTCCATATCCAAATCCAGTCAAGAAATTACTTTTACACATTTAAATTATAAAATGTACAATATGTAGTAAAAGTATTAATGCAAATCTGTAGAAAATTTAATAATCTTTAATTGTTATAATAACATTAATCCTGAAAAAATAATATTTAAGGTTTTTGTCGACGAAAAACTATTTTGAGCTACAAGTAAAGTGCTATTTTAGGTTACCCGATTTACACCAAAATGTAATGGGCTTTTTCCATAATAGAAAAGGTCGAAATACAAGATTTCAAAATTTTCTAAATGATGGTATTTGAGTTAGAGTGGAGGATCCAAACATACATACACACACATACATACCTACATACATACATACATACACACAGACATCATCGTGAAAATGTTAAAATTGGATTCTAGGGACCTTAAAACGTGTTCATTTGCCAAAATCTCTATATGCGGTTTATAGTACGATCCTTATACCTCCCTTACCAAGGGTAGCGGGAGGTAAAAAACAATAAGTACATTTAAGAAAAATATATGTTTTAATAAATACAAAAATTCCATCGAGAATCATATATTTTTCGTCTTTCAAAGAGAATTACCATAAAAGTAGTTGGTAACTGGACGTTTTTTACACTCAACCTGTCACTCGAACTGTCGTTAGATAGTTTTTTTGTACAAATCTGTCGTTTATTATGTGAATTACTACGAAAAAACTTTCCTTGTGAGACACTTTTCCTAAATTGACAATTTATAAAAGATAAGTAATTAAAATTTAAATACATATTCCAACCTCAAAACAAATGTTGATAAGTGACTATTGGACGCTAAGCTGGTTTTATACCAGTTCGGTATACAAAAAAAAATATTTCAGTTTTACTACGACTATTGTTTGATGAAGAAGTAAAAAAATCCGATGTGGCCAGCACATTACCTTCCATCAGTTCTATGTAATTGTATAAATGTCATACAGAAAGTTCCCTGCAAAAGATGCTATTTCTTGTACATTACCTTAAGGCAGTTGTATGTATTTTATACAAATTCCATACAGAAAGTTTCTGGCAAAAGATCCTATATTTCCAGTAAAATTATAACACAAACATATTGTCAACTGCACTTGACACTGACACCTTTCAATCAGAATTTTCTTAATATAGCAGCTGTTTCCAGAGTTATAGCATAGCTCGCTAATATATGATATTTAATTTCTTCAAATCTTCAAATGAGGGTACTTCCGGTTGACCAATTATAACCAAAATCTAATCAGCTCTTCACATGGATGTAACGAAGAGGAATACGAAAGAATTATAATTTTTGGAATTGTAGATTAGAGTTATCGCATTAGAAAATTTTGTGACACACACACACACACACACGCACGCACGCACGCACGCACGCACGCACGCACGCACGCACACGCACACGCACACATCATTGTGAAAATAGTAAAATCGTATTGTAGGGTCTCTAAAACGTGCTTATTCATCTAAAACTCACCACCGATTTTTTTTACCAAAGACAATACCTTCCTTACCTAAAGGTGACGGAAGGTAAAAAACGTAATATTTACTTTAACTTTTTGATTCAAATTCTATATATTATTATAGATCCGTTGAAATGGATATAGAATCTCCAATCCTACGCCTGTAGTTGTATTGGTATGTAAGGTGTTAGGTTGTTATATTTGATTCCCTTTCCAACTGAAATGCAATCGGCAACAATTGCTTCCATTAAAGGATAGCAACTCTCAAATAGCACATGAGGCGTTAGTCCATATAACAGAATTAGTTATTTGCGATATCGAATTTCCTGTATATGATATGCGTTAAGCTACTTCGACTGCATTTGCAGGGCTGAGCTGATGGTAATGCTCGAACATTCATGTGTAATTAACTACGCACATGCTGTTAGTGTTCCATTTAACCAACATCAAGTTAACAGTGCTAATCGATCATCTATCTGACATATATTTCATTATTTATTGCCTACGAATTGACTTAGTGTCAATTGCTATAATGCATGTTAATACAATTCAGTTATTAAGACAATTATGTTACTAAGTTTTTCTTGTTATCTCCCGCTACCTTTGGTAAGGGAGGTATAGGGATCGTGCTAAAAATCGCAAATCGAGATTTTGGTAAATGAGCACGTTTTAAGGTCCCTAAAATCCAATTTTAACATTTTCACAATGATGTCTGTGTGTATGTGTGGATCCTCCACTCTAACTCAAATACTATCATTCAGAAAATTTTGGAACCTTGTATTTCGAACTTTTTCTGTATTGGAAAGAGCCCATTAGATTTTGGTGAAAATCGGAAAACCGGAAATGGCACTTTACTAGAAGCTCAAAATAGTTTTTCTTCGAAAAATACCTTTAAATGTTATATTTTCGAGATTAATGTTATTATAAAAATTAAAGATTACTAAATTTTCTATAGACTTGCATTAATATTTTTTCTATATATTTTATAGATAAATTTTAAAAAAATATCTATAATTTAAATCCCAGAGTCTACGCTTTAAACAAACAAAACGCAGTTATTCAAATGTATGTAACTGACAGATAAATGTCACTATCAAAGAACTAATCATTTCAAAATAATATTAGTAATGTTTTAAAAAGAAAAAAGTAAATAGAACAATAGAAAAGGAATTCAATACAGTTTCCAGCATAAGTAAATAAGTAGGTATGTATTTAGATTAATAAAAATTAACGTTTCACAAAAAGGTTTAAGCTGATCCTGATTTATGGATTAGTGAATTCTATTCTATCCCGGTATTTAAAATTTAATCTTCATTTTATTATAGCTCCGGTATCTCAATGGTTAGAGCAATGCCTCATGTCATGAGTGCCCTCGGGGCTCTGGGTTCGAATCCCACTAAGGAATGGATGTGTGTGAATGTGAACCCACTCTGTAATTGGGATTTAATCCTGTTGAGGGGTTTAAAAAAAGGTAGTAACTTGGATTAGAATAGACTATATTTTAAGATACAAACTGTCAAAATTAGAGTAAAATTCGCTAATCCAAAAATAAGGATTGACTTAATCTTTTTTGTGACTCGGGCTGTAATAGCGGGAGGTATCGTGTTGGCCACACCAGATTTTTTATACAGATGAGGTGATAAAATAGTGCATGTTAGCCAGAACTTTAACTCATTTCGATATATTACGTAATACCCCTACTATTTCTTGCGCTACCTTAGTTATTTTTTAATCTCATTTATAATTTCCTCAAAGGAAGCAATTAACCTAGTTTTTTTTCTAAAGTTAATATATATCACGAAATTTTTAAAGCTCTTAAAATAAATGTAAAATCAATGAAGCATAATTACATCAGCAGTGAAACAAAAAGGCATGAGAGAGTTTTCTGGCAGTCGAACAGTGAACGGATATTGATTTGTGTGAAAGAAAGTTAGATTTGTATGTCGGATATGGGGCTGGCAACGTCGATGGCGACTTTTGCCATTCCATGCTATGCTTGCTATGCCATGCCGTCAGAATGCATCGGCGGGCAACTTGTCCACATGTCAAACTCACAGCAACACCCGCCGAGCTGTGATGTATTGTGCCTGGCACGACGTCACGTGACGTCATCGTGCTGACGTTCATTTATTTACGCCTCGTGCGTCCCTTACGACGAGAAATTAAATATTTTATCCCAAATGAAATATAAATACTCTACACGGAACAACATTTCCCTTTGTTAATAAGCTGCTTTTTTCATCATCACCAAATTAATTATTTAACTCGAGAACAAAGGTTAGTTCAATTACCAAAAAGAATAGAAAACAAGTAGGTAGTTATTAAATTTATAAATCTGAAAAGTATAATAAAATGAATCGGTAGCGCGGAAATATTAATACAAATAAATAAATATATTATCACGACACATTACCCATTGCTGGGTGCACCAATCTGCTTTGTACACAGATATCGGTAATGATGATAACATATTTGTACCGTGCGGGCAGGGCCGGATTATAACTTTTTTGCCCATAGGCAACTATATTATGCCCCCCCCCCCACAACAAAACTTTTAAAATGCTATTAAATTTTTTATATAATATACTACAATATAATATAAAAATCTGATGTGGCCAGCACAATACCTCCCGCTATTTAATTTTTATTTATTTAAATTTACATACATATTTAATTATGCTGGAAACTGTATTCTAGATCCAATTCATATAACTATGGTTCTATTTACTATATTCTTTTTAAAACATTACTATTATTAATTTGATATGATTAGTTCTTTGACAGTGACATTTATCTGTCAGTTACATACATTTGTGATATACGTAAACTGTGTAACCAAGGAGTTGTGCTTGTTTAAAGCGTAGGTCCGGGATTTAAACTATAGATAATTTTATAAATTTATCTATAAAATATATAGAAAAAGTATTTATGCAAATCTGTAGAACATTGAATAATCTTTAATTTTTATAATAACACAAATCTCGAATAAATAACATTTGAAGGCATTTTTCGAAGATCTATTTTGAGCTTCAAGTAAAGTGCCATTTCCGGTTATCTGATTTACACCAAAATCTAATGGCTTGTTCTCATATTAGAACAAGGTAGAAATACAAGGTTTCTAAATTTTCTGAATGATAGTATTTGAGTTAGAGTGGAGGATCCACACATACACACACACACACATACACACCCACCCACACACACACACACACACACACACACACACACACACACACACACACACACACGCACACACACACACACCATCATCGTGAAAATGTTAAAATTGGATTCTAGGGACCTTAAAACTTGGTAATTTACCAAAATCTTGATATGCGATTTTTAGCACGATCCCTATACCTACATTACCAAGGATAGCGGGAGGTAAAAAGCAATATATACTTAGCACAAATAAACAAAAAAAAACATTAAATGTTGCACTCTTAAGCATATGATGGGTGCATTCTGCGTATACGTATTGAGAAAGTAATATGGTGTATATTATCGAAAACCAATAAGATTTTGCGGCATAGTTGTCAAATAACAGAATATTTTCAGCATCAGTCTATTTGTCTATTTATAACAAAATATCGGCTCTCGATTTCAACACCTTCCTAAAACAAAGGCCAAATCACATATTCGATTCGAATCTACTAGACATAAAAGATTAAATAACAATATTTTCTATATTCTATAAGTTGGCGGCGGATAATCCGGCCCTGCGTGCGGGCGCTTACCAGGCGACACCTCACGGGCACTCATTACTGGTTTGGAGAGTACGCCACAACGGTCATCTTTTGGCACCAGCCGGGATCAAATCTGTGTCCCCAGATTAGCGACCAGACAAACAAAATTGTTGTTGAAGTCCGTAGTACCATTTTCGGCTGTTATTCTACATAAATTGCATCTTCAAGGGTCACACAAGGTATTTTTTAACATTTTATTTTAAATATGTACAAAGAAGTTCTCTTCAACAATAATACACTTCACCATTCTTTCCTTCCATTTCTTAAAAGCTCCTAACCAATCTTCTTTTGGAATGCTGAATGCTTTCAAAATAATTATATTTTATTCATTATAATAATGAATTGCAGCATCAATATGTTCTTCAGACGAAAATCTTCTGCAATGTACTCAAAAAATTAAAAATCCAACAGATTTCTGCCTTATTGATAGCCGACATTCGTCTTTATCTTTCATATTTTCAAAATTTTAATATAAGATTTACAAAAATTTTCCACAGTGTATATACAATGTAGCTATTTGCGCTCTCTTTTGTCAAAGCAAAATGTCACTTCGCCGCTCATGCGCGACAAAGTAGAAAACACGCTCGCTGTTCAAATTTCTAACTATACAATGTTGACAATTGTCACATGTCTACATTCTTAATGGAAATTTGTTGTAATTTTTAATATTCGGATCTGGTACATTTTTAATGATAAAAGTATTTATTATTGACAAAGTTTGGTTTCACAAATTTAAATTATTTATTTAAAACATGTAAAACCGGTCGGCTCACAAGCGCCATCTACTATTTTTTTACGTGAAATGAAGTATAGTTAAAATGATAGTGTATTTTTTGTTTTCCACGGTCTACCTGATTTGCTTTTCTTAATAACTTTAGCGCGACCCTCGTATTTCAGTAAATATTCTTCTTGTTAGTAAAATAGGTCGATAGTTTCAGCTTGTCTGTTTATATTAAAACCCTAATAAATTTATTCTTGAAAACTTGAAGTGTTCTTCCTTAGAGCAATTTTTATTATACGTGCTGTGCTTGTTTTGAAAATTAATTAAATTGTAAATTGAGCAATTATACTGTATAGAGTTAGGTAATTATGCAAGTAATTAATCCACTAGATGGAATATCTAACGTGGATGGCTTATCTATAGAACACACCCCATTAAAAAAAAACTCTAGTTGTTTTATTATTTTAGTGGCATCAAAGAGCCGTCGGTCGCTGAACTAAATTATCCCTTTATACCTAAACTCAAGGGTAGATGAAGCTCGCCACATCCAGACGTGGGCTAGGCAGCGTTTCTCAAACTTTTTATTTAAAGGACCCCTTCAGGAATTAAAAGTTTACGCTGGACCCCCCCCCCAGTAAATGGGCTACTTGCATGCTATAAGTATTTTATTTTTTGAAAAATATATCTGAAATAAAGGACCCATATTTTTTCTTTATTCATTTCATCACATTTTTATTTTATAGTTTTAAATATAATTTAATAAATAAAACTGAAAAATATATTTATAATTAATAGTATAATAGTAATAAAAAATAATGTAAATATATTTTAATTAAAATTATTAAATTTGATTGATATATACGCTATTTTCCATTCACCTCTCCCCATTTGCATTAAACGAAGCCTCACGAGAATACAGGCCTGAATGCTCATCCCTGCTCACTGCGTCACGTCAAACTATGGGGCCAGCGCGCAAGTCTAGTCCTCTAAAAACAGTCCAACTACAGTAGTCAGCGCGAGTGGACGCATGGCACAGCGCAGCACGGAACGTCAAATTTCGATTGTTTTTCGCTGAAGGAAATTGCAAAAATGGTTTTAAAATACTGTGTGCCAATGTGCAGGAGCAATTACTAAATTAAATAAATAAATTTATATGTTTTCCTAATATATGGTGAATGTATATCATGCAGAACATCAAATTTAGTGATGAATTTTTTTTTAAGGATATTCAGCAACATTTTACTAAATAATTATAGAAAAAACTGTAAAGAACAAATTTGTAAAAAAGCAGTTTAACAAAAAAAAAAAAATAGCGAGCACCTAAATGTATTTCATTTCAAAGTCATGGTTATTTTAAATACGAGTATATAATATGCGTACCTATGTTCGTCGTATATTTTTAGTTTCATTATTATCATTTTCATATTATGTTCTGTTATATTATTTTCATTCGTTAGCTCCAGATCTAAAGATTTATTAATATTATTATTATTATTTCTTGTATTATTTAAACAATAAATAATTTAAGTACAGCATATTATTCGTATATTTATGCCAATTATAATTCGTTTTTGTTTTAAGTTTAATATGTTTAGTTAAGCATGTATGTAAGAGAGTTGTTATATAATATTTGAATAGTTGTATATCGTTATAAATCACATTTTACAATCCTATATGTTTAAAATTCCATATATTTCTTATGCTTACACTACTGTCGTTCGAGGAGTGGCGTAACAGCAAGAGGCTAACTGTGACGTCACGAATTGAGCATTCAGGCCTGTATTCTCGTGTGGCCTCGCATTAACGAATCAAATACTTGTGATTGTGGCGTCATCAAGAGAGGGGGTATACAAGATTTATATAATTACGTTAAATTTATTAAATATTAACACAATTTATTTGAAAAATTTACAATGTACATAACGTAGTTGAGTTAACTAAACTTGAAAAATATATTTTTTAAATTCCTCTTGTATGCAAGTAGCCCATTATTTTATAAAACAATATTTTTTCCATTTTTCCAAATTAGGTATCGTTATTTTTTAAATATAAAATATATGCATATGCACAGACTAACAAATATTTGTCTGTGCCATAGGTAAAGAAATTTTTATTTAAAAAAATAAATATATAATATCTACATATTATTACCCATTGCTGGGTGTGCCAATTTGCTTTTTACACAGATTTCGGGAATGATATATTTGTACCGTGCGGGCCTTTACCAGACGTTACCTGACGGCTACTTATTGCCATTTAAAATTCGAAATATTTGGGGTCAGTCGGGATTGAACCAGGTTTCCCAGATTCGCGACCAGACATAACATAATTAATATTTTAAACAAAATAAGCATTTTTATCAAAATTATAAGAACAGTAGGGAGAACAGCGAATTCCAATAAATTCGAAGGAAAGCGAACTCTGCCGATTTGGAATATTTCGCGCCAAATTTGAACAAAACGGTATTATTGTAGATTGCTAGTTTTTAAAAATAGTTTTAACTTAGTCTGGTATGTAAATGAAATTAGATAATTTTTCGATTTTTCATGGACCCCGAAGGGTCCGCGGACCACACTTTGAGAAACACTGGGCTAGGGGTAGGAATGGGAATCGATTAACGCAACGTCAAAAGCGTCATGGACATGGCGGTGATACCTTTGCCGTGCCTAGCACCACGTGTTTTGCCACGTGCATGAGGTGTCAGTGACGCTGTAGTAGGGTTATTACAGCTAAACACGAGGGTATGAATCACCAAGCCTTTCATCTCCTAATTACAACCGTAGTAATTGTTGCAAAATATAGTACATGGTTTTGGGGTTAGAGCGCGCATATCGCAGTATGAAACTAATGACCATAAATGGTTCGTATGACCTAACAGAGAGGCATGAAAGATGAGTAAGATGTTACACAAATATGAGATTTTGGGCAGCATTTAAGTGTTAAAAAGCAGTCAAATACGTTTGTCCATTTCGTTATCAAGGTATTTACTGCAAAACAACACCATATTTCCGTTTTCTGAACCTCGTCTTTAGGATTTCGGTTATTTTAAAAACATACTGCCCCACTGATATACCATTTCAAAGATGTACACGATTAGGAATATTTTAATACGATTTGTTAAACACAATACATAAACCGCTTTGTCGATTAATATCACGCAGTATTTAATTGCAACAGACCAGTGTCATGCACACTATTTCCCAGTGCTGTTATTTCAAGACTACAGTCGGCCGACTGTTTCCACTTTTCTTGAAAATGTTTGTGATTGGTGGAATACTGTCTTTTTCCGCAACAGCTTTCATTGATGTCTTTGGCCCACGTAAGAATGGCATGGCGTAATATTAAGTGTATGATTCATGACGACAATTTTAGCGCTCTTTGCCGGGTACGAGTGTCAACTGTAAAGCTTCACGAACTCCCTAGATGCCGCAATTTTCGTTGGGACGCCTTAGGGACGTGCAGCGTGCGTTTGTTTACAAAGTGTTCTTACGTTTTTTGCATTTTGCTATTGTTAAAAATGACGGAAAGATCGGAGCAACAAATTTGCATTAAATTTTGCTTAAAACTCGAAAAGAAGTTGTGCGGAGACCATCGAAATGATGAAGACGGCATCTGGAGATTGTTAAAAATGACGGATAGATCGGAGCAATGAATTTGATCTAAATTTTGCTTAAAACTCGAAAAGAGTTGTGCGGAGATCACCGAAATGATGAAGACGGCATTTGGGGACGAGCGTATGAGCAAATAAAAGACTGGTATAAGCGGTGCAAAGATGGTTGCACAAATACTATCATTCAAAAAAAATTGAAACCCTGTATTTCGAACTTTTTCTGTAATGGAATGAGCCAATTAGATTTTGGTGAAAATGGGATAACCGGAAATGGCACTTTACTAGAAGCTCAAAATAGTTTTTCTTCGAAAAATACCTTTAAATGTTATTTTTTCGAGATTATTGTTATTATAAAAATTAAAGATTTTAAATTTTCTATAGATTTGCATTAATACTTTTTCTGTATATTTTATGGATAAATTTATAAAATTATCTATAATTTAAATCCCAGAGCCTACGCTTTAAACAAACAAAACGCAGTTATTCAAATTTATGTAGCTGACAGATAAATGTCAACATCAAAGAACTAATCATTTCAAAATAATATTAGTAAGGTTTTAAAAAGAAAAAAGTAAATAGAACAATAGAAAAGGAATTCAATACAGTTTCCAGCATAAGTAAATATGTAGGTATGTATTTAGATTAATAAAAATTAACGATTCACAAAAATATTTAAGCTAATCCTCATTTTTGGATAAGTAAATTCTATTTTATCCCGGTATTTAAAATTTAATTTTCATTTTATTATAGTTCCGGTGGCTCAATGGTTAGAGCAAGGCCTCATGTCATGAATGCCCTCGGGGCTCCGGGTTCGAATCAGAGTAAGGCATGGATGTGTGTGAATGTGAACCCATTCTGTAATTGGGATTTAATCCTGTAGAGGGGTTTAAAAAAAAGTAGTTACTTGGATTAGATTAGATTATATTTTAAATTTTAAGAAAAATAAACTGTTAGCATTAGAGTAAAATTCGCTAATCCAAAAATAAGG
Source organism: Harpalus rubripes (assembly GCA_963082715.1). Taxonomy (NCBI): domain Eukaryota; kingdom Metazoa; phylum Arthropoda; class Insecta; order Coleoptera; family Carabidae; genus Harpalus; species Harpalus rubripes. Next base: position 13,251,967 of record OY720448.1, read on the forward strand.
ATTAACTTAATCTTTTTAGTGATTCGGGCGGTAAATGACGGGAGGTATTGTGTTGGCCACACCAGATTTTTTTATATTAAAGGTTACAATTTGTTATAAATGGTCAGTAAATATGAATGAATCCCCTGTTTAAAACATCAAGATATTGCGTACTCTACTTAAGTGCATACGTGTTGAAAAACGTAATATTTGCCCCGTTTATGCGTATTACCGTTACTGCAGTGTATTATTTATGCAATGTTAATATTATATTAGATGTCGACCTATTTTTGAAGTAGCCTGGTGTTTATTTCTCCTGGAAATTATTTTTCTCGATGAGTGGTAAAATTGTTTTCGTGTGGAACGTAGGTATTGAATATGTGGGTGTTTGGGCACACATGTGTGCTCATAAGGACGTCGGAGTTCGGAGTGCGAAAGGTGAGTGTAGTACACGGTGTCGTCGATAGATGGTGCCATTTTCGAAGCCAATATTTACCCGAGCGAACGAGAGCTGGAGTAGTAAATTTGGCGGCAGCGCCTCGAAAGCTTCTGAGAAGGGTCTGATCTCTTCAAATATTTGCCCCGTGGTGAGAGGCATTACTCAAGTGGAATATAATATATGACGCAGAAAAGCTTGCAAACACACATGTCACGGGACAAACGCCAGGGACAGACTAATGTTATCCTACCCCTGATACAGGATAACACGGAATTGGCATGGCATCGAACAACTATCCCATTAGATAGTGCACCTGGTGGAAATAATACCAAGTGAAACCAGATACGCTCCATGGGTATAAGGCGTCTTTGTTCAAAGTTATATTTTAGCGCCCCCTCCCCACAATGTAAAATTTGCAAATTAAAGTTTAAACTATACTTTTTATTCTTCAAAAATGCTAGATTTAATATAATGATGAAATTTTCTTATATGCATTTTGTAATCAATATGTTATAATCAAAATCGTTTGTTGTAATCAACAATTTTACAGTTATAGTTTGAAATATAACAATGAAAGAAAATTATCCGTCTAGCAAGATATTTCTTTTACTTTTTACCTTCCGTCACCTTTAGGTAAGGAAGACATTGTCTTTGGTCAAAAAATTCGATGGTGAGTTTTTGATGAATAAGCACGTTTTAGGGTCCCTAGAATACGATTTTACTATTTTTACGATGATTAAATGGATATAGAGTTAAAAAATTATAAAGGAATTAAATTTCATAAAGTAGCTATAACTATGGAAACAGCTACTATATTAAGAAAATTTTGATTGAAAGATGTCAGTGTCAAGTGAAATTGTCATAGTGTGTTTGTCTTATAATTTTACTGGAAATATAGGATCTTTTGCTATAAATTTTCTGTATGGAATTTGCATAAAATACATGCAACTGCCGGAAGGTAAAGTACGAGAAATATAATCTTTAGCAATAAACTCTCTGTATGAAATTTGTACAAAATACGTAGAACTGACGGAAAGTAATGTGCTGGCCACATCAGTTTTTTTTTATTTTTAATAATAAATGTCCCGTGACTTTCAATGTTGGTAGCAAATAAAAATAAAATTATTTCACTAACTTTTCAGAATTGTATGTAAAACAGAAAGCATTTGATTCTTCGCAAAGTGCTAGTAGGTATTTAAATATTGGATTCTTTGTAATGAATATTTTTGAGTTATAATCAATATATTCTTTGTTGTAATCTACATTTTCACAGTTATTTCAATATAACAGTGCTAGAAAAGTAACGAACTGATTGGTACGATAATTATTTTATTTATAAATTGTAAATTGTATAGTAATTTTGTCTTTGCGAATTTTATAAAAATCTACTATTATTTACTTTACTGTCTTGAAACGGCACCCCTTAAAGTCAGGCGCCTTTGTGCGGGGCACAACCTGCCCACCGGCACGGAACGGCCCTGAGTGAAACTATAAAAAGCTGTCCTCACCTTAAAATTGCATTCTATTCAATTTCACATCAAATCAAAAAGAAAAATCGTTAAAAGTGACACTCTTACTTTTCTAAACATACCTTATAGCGTTTTCCATTTATATTTTTCTTTCAATTAATTCCCAATGACAGACAATAAATATTACAGCAATTTTTTTTCAATAACAATATAACAAAACCAGAACAATTATTCAATGGCTACTTTGTAATTCAAAATACTTCACCAATTGACTTGTTAAAGTCAAACGATGAATGAAAACACAAAAATGATTTAAGAAGTTTTTAAAAATGTGATAAAACATTGTATTACACTCGTGTGGAATGTACATTAGTCACTATAGAAAATTTTTCTTTCGTGACTAATATGATACATTCCATATTCATATAATAAATAACTATTATATTAAAAATAAACATCAACAAATGATAAAAAGTAATGCTTTCCTCATTTGCTACGTTCACAAATCTTTCACCAGATGTCAGCTACTTTAATTTTTTCTCCAATACCTATTTAGTTTTACAATTATAATACATCGGCATTATACCACAAAACTCAGTTTGACCACCAAATTAAATATGAAAATCCTTGCGGTACGCATTACTGTCCGTCTGATAATGTGATAAAAATTATGGTTTATGTGAGTATTTTTAGGACCTGGAGAATATTGCTTTTGGGATTGAGTATAAAAACTGGAATTTCACTGCATCAAGATTACTTTTGTTCACGATGATTATACTTATAAAAAATTAAAGTAATTTCTGTTGCCAAAAACCGCAACCTTTTCATCCACCCACGTATCTCAACTTTTTATAACTCTAAACAAAGAAAATGTAATTTTATATAGACTGAACAATACTAAAGGTCAGGTTGTAGATTATAGAACATACAGAGTTTCTCAAAAAGGATGCAAGTGCCTCGTGATTTTGGGATTTGATTCAAAGTGTAAAATAAAACGAAAATTGAAACTGTAAAATTGTCAAGTTATTGACAAAAACAAAATATTAACATTTAAACTTCAGAAAAAGAAATCCAACGGATTTATATTTGGTGATCTAGGAGACCATTGTATAGGACCACCTCTACCAATGAACCTGTCAGGGAAATTTTGATTCAGAAAATTTCTCAATTGTATTTAATAGGGCCGGTGTACAATAATGTTGGAACAACAATTTAATCAAGCTGGTAATGGAATTTTATCGAGTAATGACAGAAGTTTTATCATTTCAAAATTGAAGATATCAGGTTCAATTATACTACTATTTAATATTTATCGACCATCGTCTTCGTTACGATTATTTACATTTTTATTAATAACTTGGTAACTAAGAACAATAAACCTTTTCAATTTAAAGACGTAAAAAATATCCGCATTGGGATCTGCACACAGTAAGCTAACATGGAGTTTTTTTTTTTCAAAATTTAGTAGTAAAATTTGGAGAAAATCTTAAAATAAGTAAAATCTGCTTTGTACACAGATGTCGGTAATGATGATGACGACATATTTGTACCGTGCGGCCGTTGGCCAGGCGTCACCTCACGGGAACTCACTGCTGGCAGGGAGAGTGCACCACAGGGGTCAATTTTGTGCCATTTAAAATTCGAAACATTTGGCGTTGGACGGGATCAAACCCGGTTCCCCAGATTCGCGACAAGACACTCAGGCACGCGGCCCCGAGACTCCAACTTAAAAAAAACTTCTCAAAAGAAGTTTCAAAAGCTTTTATTGAATTTAAAATGTCAAACGATGCAAATTTTCACAGAGAATATAGGGCGTGAGCAGACACGTGACTTGAGCGACCTTGACGTGATTAGAATCAGCAGATTTGAATTCGCATGTCATTTTGACAAGAACAATGTCACGTTGACAATACCAATGTTTTGACTTATTTTGATTTTATACAGCTTTAATGTTATTACTTTACGATTTTTAGGCAGTAAAACATATGAAATTAAATATAATAACATTTGAGCAGTTAAAAATCAAAATAAATCAAAATATTGCTTTTGTCAACGTGACATTGTTCTTGTCAAAATGACATGCGTTCACAAATCAGCTGATTTCAAGCACGTCAAGGTCACTTGAGTCACGTGACTGCTCGCACCTTATAAGTATTTTAGTGACTATTTTACTCATATACATATATACAAACCAATGCAAATTCAGAATTCTACCTAGTTACCAAGTTTCATTTCGATAAAACACCATCACAAAAAATTTTTCGCACCCTTTAAGCCAATAAAGTAAGTGAGTTTTGATAAGCGAATTTTTTTTGACGTTTTAGAAACATATTGTTTACATAACTGTCAAAGTCTGTATATTTTCATTGTTATCAGTTTTTATTAAAAACGAGTCGATTTGGACAGGAATCTATTTAAAACGTTGAAAAAGCAAACTGAAACATATAATACCTCTAAACACAATAAATATTACAAGATTTTTGTCAAGAAAAAAATTATATAGGTAAATGATTACCTGATTTTTATTTTGGAAATAGTCATCCGAATACCATTCGTGGTTAAATTTTATCCTGGAAAAATTTTCCGTTTGCTTTACTCGAGCCTGTTGCCAATTTATTTCGTGACATTGATCAAAAATCACTCGTTTGACAACTCGTGATTTTTTTTGTCAATGCCACTCAATAAATTGCTAGGCTAGCCAGCTCTCGTAAGAATCTGAAAATTTTTCCGGCAAAAATTTACCACATATCATATTATATATGAATATTTTTGACGTTTCGTTTCGTAGCCCAGCTAGCAGTTGCAGGTGCCATTTTACTTAATACATGCAGAGATAGAAAGACATAGCTGTTAGTTTAAAAATGTTTATTAGAAACTTTTTTACTCTTAATTTTCGATTTGTTTTAGCCCCCTTGAATCAAATCCCAAAAACACGAGTGTCACTTTTGAGACACCCAGTATGTTTGTTCCACAAAGGGCGTTTCTAGACTTTATGGTCTCTCAAAGCTGTTGTCGAAAGAACACTGCATGTTTTATTTTTGTGCGATTGGGTTGACTTCCGTTGGATTCGAAACCGAACCGTTAAAACCATCACAAGAAACTTGTAAATATGTAAATGCTACGTGCCTAAATTAAAAATAAGTTATCTACTTTCGTGTTTGAAATTATGTAGAGAATTCTGTCACACTCAGTATTAAAGGATTCCCTTCGTCGCTAAAATGAGATTTAATGATGTGCAGCAACTCAAAGAAAGCCGCTCGATATAGAATTTTAAGAGATTATGACACAAAGTGATAATTTGGGAGAGAGTGCTGTGGAATACAGGGGAGTAGAGACAGAGGCACAGGCCTGGCTTAAGCTTAAATGGAAATAATTTCAAATTAAATAGGATTACCAACTTTGCAATAATACAGAAATATGCACAGCTTCGCACCAACTTTAAAAACACTAAACTCATTTACTTTCAGTAAATTACAATATACTGGGGTGATAGTTAATAGAGTGAGTTCCTAAACTCTTTTGCGCAAAATGGAACATGGGCGGGACTTTGTTACGAACAAATGAGCTATAATTTACAGTAAATTTGAAATAACTTACACGTGCACAGAAATAATTTTACAATGCAAGGAGTTATTTATGTTATTTCTACACATCACTTATAAATTTCTTTATAATTCTAAAAATATCAGGAATTTATTTCTAATATCACATTTTCTTTGCGAATTAGGTTTAACATACTAATTTAATGTTTATAAAAATTTATACAAATAGCGAAAATTACTATTAACTATATGAAGCATTAATACTGATCAAATTAAACTTACATTGGTCACTTTTGGAAAGAAGAAAAGAAGAGTTACTCACCTGAAACAAAAGAAGAAAACATTAGATAAGATTGTTACATTCAAAAAACAGAAGAAAATTATGGGTCCAGCTATTGCGATTTGTCTCAATTAATGACATTAGTCTTTTACCTTCCGTTACCTTCAGGTAAGGAAGGAATTGTCTTTGGTCAATAGTTAATTCGGTGGAGGTTTTGATGAATAAGCAGGTTTTAAAGACCCTAGATACGATTTTACTATTTTTACGATGATGTCTGTATGTGTGTGTAATATAAATTTCGTCTTCGATAACTGTAATACTACAATTCCAAAAATTATGATTCTTTCGTATTCCTCTTCGTTACATTCATATGAAGAACTGATTAGATTCTGGTTATAACTGGTCAACCGGAAGAATCTTCATTTGAAGATTTTAACAGTTTTTCTTGAAAAAACGACGTTAAATATCATTTTTTCAATAATTCAATAATTATAAATATTAAAGAACATTGTATTCTCTATACGATTTGACTGCATTTTATACTTCATATTAAATGGATATAGTCAAAAAATTATAAAGAAATTAAATTTCATAAATTAGCCAACTATGTTATAACTATGGAAATAGCTACTATATTAAAAAAATCGGATTAAAAGATATCAGTGTCAAGTAGTATATTGTGTTATAATTTTACTGGAAATAGGATCTTTTGCTAGAAACTTTCTGTATGGAATTTGTATAAAATACATACCTACTGTAACGTTTTTATTTATTTGGGTGAAGTGTAAATATTAGACAATTATTATTAATTAATATTAAGTGTTTATTAAACTATAATGAAAGTTACTATTACTAATATTAAATAATTATTAAAAACTAATTAAGACTAAGACTATAATTCTTTATTTTATGTACCAAGGGCGTTACGATGATGATAATGCCAGGAGGGCGACGGGGATCTAGCCCGATGGCCTTTTGCCCTTTTGAAATAAGTTTTCATTTATAATAATTTTGATTACAATAATACTTAAACTTTGGCGTTACTAATGATGTTGTTTAATTGTTTTATTATCAACTCTTATTTATTTTTAAAACATCACCATTATATATCGTTTGGAAATGATGGAATGGGTGAATTTTATGTTTCGGAAGATATTTTATCGAAACAGTGTAAAGAAATTATTTTGAATGCTTCTGCATACTTTGAGAAAGAGAAACGCATAAATGTTCCCCTAATTATTCCATTCTGTAGGTATTATATTTTGAGGTTCGTTTTCACATGACAAATCTCAGTTCTTTATTTCTTATTCACTTATTTCTGAATATTATTACATTATAGAGAGTTTCAATGTGTCACATGTGACGGTAAATAATATCAAAAATGAATTCAAACGTGGATAAATATCGTCCTCAAAAAAATTAGTGATTCGTCATCCGTCAAAAATCAATGCGAAACATTGCAGTCTGCAATTCGATATACTTACTATTTACATGTGTGGTGAAAGTAAATTTCTTTTTAAGGTCCTTTTCATAATCAATTTTAAGTATTATAATTAAATTAAAATGGATTCTGTGTTGTGCTTTCAAAGCTGTTTTCTTATTATATTAATTGTTGTAATCAATTAATGTATTAAATTGTAATCAATTCTTATTATTATTATTGTAAAGAATTATAATTAAAAAGCAAATAATTTTCCTTATATACCATTCATATTATTTCTAATGTAAGGTCCATAAACAATGATCGGATTATAATGAGGGCAAAATGAACGATTATGCCTTCATATAATGCCCCGGTTGTTATAGATATGTTTATATACACCGTATCCTAGCAATAAACAGTTCATAATATTTTAGTGAGACATAAATATAATTTTATCATCTTGTATAAAAAGAACTATTTTACAAGATACAAAGATATTTGGCCAATAACAATATCCTTGCACTTTTTGCTCTAAAATTAATAAATAAAGATACATTACTAAAATTTTAACATTGTTTTCATGTTCAGAAAAAAGTAATCACCCGATATATACATACAAAAGTTTCTAGACAAAAAATATTTTGCCAATACTTCTGAAATAAAGTAAAAAAACAAAAAGTATTATCCACTGTCATTTCTGAATAGTTTCATTTTTGATCTATTAGAAATTTTTTCAATGTGCGAAAAAAAAATATAGAACGACCGTTTACGAAAATTTTAAAATCATTTGGTAAGAATAATTAAAATCTCTATTTTATAAGAGAGAGATGGTTTGGTCATGTGGAGAGAATGAAGAGTGAACGTCTTGTAAAGCGTTTATATCTTGGAGAAATTGAGGGTGTGCGATTGCGAGGCCGTCCAGTGTGTAAGTGGATGGATGTGATTGATAAGGTACTAAAAGAGAGAAAGTTTCCGAGTGGGAAGAGAAGAAGAGCGTGTATGAATGCGATTATGAATGTGGCCGAGGCGAAAGAAGTGTGCTTAGACAGGAATGTGTGGCGAAGGATGATTGTTTTGTAACTATTATTGTGGTCCGGTTGCGGTATTTCGCTACCGTAATTCGGTCACTTTAATATGTTAAGAGTGAGGAATATATGTTGTACCTATGATGTCAGGTTAGTAAGAATGTTGTTGGAAGAGAGACTTAATTTTTTTTTTGGATGTTTTTTTTTTCTTTCGGGTTTCTGCTAACCCACTAAGTGGGAAATGCGTGATTTTATGTATGTATGTATGTATGCATGTATGTATGTATGTATTTTATAAGTATTAACGAATATATGACAAATCTTAAATACATGAATATAGCTCGATCCTCTTTCGAACACTTTTATTTTATCGAAAAATGATTGTATTTGCTAAAATAGTCTCTCTTTCTCTCGTGGTACATACAATGCAGTACACGTGGTGTGAACTGTATGCAGAGCCTGGGCGTCATATGGCGTCGCTGCGTCGGCGTCCCGGCGTGCAGCATGCGACGCCCGGCGTCGGCCAAAGGGACAGATTAATCGGATTTGAAACCATGAGGCCGTGTAAAGGCCCGCTCTCACCGCTCGACTGCATAATTATCTCTCTCTGCCTCTGTCTCTGCCTCTGCCTAGCTGCCAACCGACTCAACTCGACTCGACTCACAACCAGAAATTTACATTATAAGGCTGGATTCATTCTAATCCTTTCGAGACTTCCATGCAACGGCTGAAAAAGCCCAAACTTTCAGCGGCATATCATTGTGAAATAGATTATTCCACGCACTTGCTTACCAAGCGAAAAGATAAGGATTTAAATACTCAAGCCTAAAACTATTAACTTAAAAATTAATATTATTATCCAAGAGCAAGAGATACGAGAGTGCTTGGATGTAAGCGATTATGAATGTGGACGAGGTGTTTAATATAAAAATGAATGGAAAAATTTATGAGGAGGAATATTATGATAATTAATATAATAATAAAATTGAAAGGTAAAAAAATTTCTTGAAAATACAATGTACATTTTGAATATGTAATTATATTTTTAATTATTTTTATAAAAGAAAATTTACCTTTATGATTTTTTTCGAGAAATTAGTAAACAACCAAATTATTTTCTACAAAAAATTTAAAATGTCATATGAAAAAGTCCTGGAAATACAAGTAGGTTCTCCCTCCTATAACAAACTAGAAAATCCCTATATTCAAACTACTATAAAAATCTGATGTGGGCAGCACATTACCTTTCGCAAGTTCTACGTATTTTCTACAAATTCCATACAGAAAGTTCCATGCAAAATAGTCTATATTTCGTGCACATTACCTTCATTACCTTTCGGCAGTTGTATTGTAACGTGGAACGGCCCGCCGTCGCCGCCACTGTAAGCGAGTGTCATTTATAGCGGTGACGTAATCTCGCTAGTAGCCGGGCGACGTAAGCGAGCAGGTCGCAACGTGTTTAATTACTTCCGGTCACCTGAACCTTTTGTGTTCTTTGTTATTATGCGGTCGAACATTCTAGGGGTTTTCTAGAAGATAATGGCAACTGTATAAAAGAGACGTAGAGCTCGAGAGTTAGTTAGTTAATTCAATTGAGTCCCTGATCACACAACATTAGTTATGTGACCGGGAGTTACTTACATACAGAGTCATAGAGACATTGACATGGAGTGTTAGAGAGTAAAGTGTTTGAGAGTTGAGCAGCACAGCAATATCGTAGTGAGCGTATGCAGTTGGTGTCGAGTAGGTACTCGGGAAGTTACTGGTATATTAGGATAGCTGTGGATGCGAATACTCGGTAGTGTTGACGAGTATAACATCGCCATTTGACAGAGCATAAAAGAGCGTAAAATGTATTCTAAAGAAGTACAAACCAAAATACTATATTATTTCATAGGTATTTAACAGTTATTTGTAAAATTAAAAATACATAATCAAACTAATGTAGTGACATATATTTTTTGAGAAAAACAAATACTTCTTTAAAATAGTCTACTAACGGAACCTTAACTTAACCTACGTCGTATCTCTTATATAATAAAAAATATATTTTAAGAAAATAAATATATCATCACGGCATATTAGCCATTGCTGGGTGTGCCAATCTACTTTGTACACAGATTTCGGTATTGATGATGACATATTTGTACCGTGCGGGTGTTTACCAGGCGTCTCCTCACTGGCAGTCAATGCTGGCGTGAAGAGTGCACCACAGAGGTCAATTATGTGCCACTTAAAATTAGAAATATTTGGCGTCGAACGGGATCGATCCCGGTTCCCCAGATTTGCGACCAGACACTAAGGCACGCGGCCAGGAGAACCCATAATATTATCACTATACTATCATTAACATTTTTTTTTTGTTGGCAGAAAAACAATCCATAACATAGTATAAGAGTAGAGATTATTCAGATCCAGTAATATTAAAAACTATTGTATTGTAAAATTCCTTTAGTGTTATTCCCCCTGGTTAAGAAACAATTCCATCATGGTATGGTATGATGATGTTCTCCCCGCGTTATTGAGGCATATTATTCAATTTGAATGCAATCCCGTCCTGGTGCTGCTGTCGCCGGATCTGCTGCACTTCCGTCGCATTGAGCGCGCGTCGCGACGCCTGCTATTCCTATTCCCGCCATTCCTGCAGCGTCGAGTCGGAGCACAGCTATCCCTGTCCTCTGTCATCCGATTATTTTACGCCTCGTGATAATTCATCCCTCGAAGGGGAACAACTCAGAATAAGTAACTTTGCTTTGCTCGGATGCGCTGTGACAGAATGAATTCATCAACGAAATATCATCAACAATTAATAAAACGAGAAAGGCAGGATTAAAGCAGAAGGCAGGATTCCAAAAGGCGAGACAACGTAAGAGAATCAAAAAGTAAGAGATTTTCGTATAACAGTTATTTATGTAACAAGTGTGTAAAGTAGTACTTTTTTGGTCGATTGCAGCCGAATGCGGAAATTGTAGCACGAGACAAAAATTACTATTTTACACACATGTTGCATACATTTTTCCTTAACCGAAATGGTATAAATGTTTCTCATAATACTGAGTGTACAGGCATTCAGCAGCTTCAAATACTGTTAGTGCTCTTTCTCATAACACTGTACAAAATGTAACTAGAACACTTGGAAGAATCTCAGACAGACGATGATTAGTCTTTTATAATGTACAAATTGTACATTTAATATTAATATTAAAAATTAGGGTGGGTTAGAATACAGAAAAATGTTAATGTTCTTAAAAATTAGATTAGTACTCAATCTGTTAAAAAAATATTAGATTTGTTTCATTTATATGTATATTCATATTTCTCAATAAATTTTATTACTTTCATTATTATTTACTACCTAATTATATACTTGACAGGAAAATTAACCAAATTTTAATGTTGCCTAGCAACGCCTATTTACTTTCAAGCACTAGTGCTTGAAAAGTGACACTTTACACACTGTAATGAGTGCGTGAAAAGTACTTTTCACGCACGGTTGTAGGAAAAAATATTTTTAATCAAGAATCGAATGCTAAAGTACACAAACTATAAGAGCGTATTATAATGAAAAGAAATTCACTGATTTTACCGGACGTAGAAATAGTTAAGCAACATGAGTAAACAGTATAGTCTTTATTCACAAATAGGAACGTTATCCTATGACCTCGGTTCCACACATGCGTTATTCATATACGAATATCAAATATTCGTATATAAACAACGTATGTATGGCCCACAAATTCGTGTTCGTTAACAAACATTTGGTATTTGTGAACTAACACGAATACAGTAGTTGCATACAAATATTTTTTACACATACAATAAAAGCGTAAAAAATAGAATCAGAGCGTATAATTTTTTCATAAGTTTGAATTAAAATGTACTTTTTAACGAACGTAAAAATAGTAAGAACAAGTTTCATAAAGCAATCTGTTAAGCATAAGGGCACAAGTCCAAGTTTTACAAAGGATGAGTGCGATAACAGGCCTTATGAAACTTGTTTTTAATATACTAAAATATAAAAATCTGGTGTGGTCAACACAATACCTCCCGCCATTTACAGCCCGAGTCACAAAAAAGATTAAGCTAATCATTATTTTTAGATTAGCGAATTCTATTTTAATTTTAGCAGTTTATTTCTTAAAATAGTCTAATCTAATCCAAGTAACTACTTTTTTGATAATAAAATGAAAAATAAATTTTAAATACAGGGATAGAATAGAATTCACTGATCCTTAATTTGTATTAATCTAAATACATACCTACATATTTACTTATGCTACAAACTGTATTGATTTCCTTTCCTATTGTTATGTTTACGTTTTTCTTTTTAAAACGTTACTATTATTAATTTGAAATGATAAGTTCTTTGACAGTGACATTTATCTGGCAGTTACATACATTTATCTATAAAATATGTATGTAAAACAAGTATTAATTTTTATAATAACATTAATCTCGAAAAACAATAACAGGTATTTTTCTAAGAAAAACTATTTTGAGCTTCAAGATAAGTGCCATTTCCGGTTATTCGATTTACATCAAAATCTAATGGGCTCTTTGCGCATTACAAGAAAGTCGAAATACAAATTTTCTGGATGATAATACTATTTGAGTTAGAGTGAAGGATCCACACATATATACACAAATAAGTACACACATACACACAGACATCATCGTGAAAATGTTAAAATTGGATTCTAAGGACCTTAAAACGTACTCATTTAGCTTTTGAGCTTCTAGTAAAGTGCCATTTCCGGTTATCCGATTTACACCAAAATGGGCTCTTTCCATTACAAAAAAAGTTCGAAATACAAGGTTTCAAAATTTTCTGAATGTTAGTATTTGAGTTAGAGAAAATGTTAAAATTGGATTCTAGGGACCTTAAAACGTACTCATTTACCAAAATTTCGATATGCGATTTTTAGCACGATTTCTATACCTCCCTTACCAAGGGTAGCGGAAGGTAAAAAATTCGACTTGTCAAAAATATGACTTGGTCTTTTTATTAGTTATGTTGGTAGAGTTTTCCGCTAACTTCACAGATTCATGTGTCAGTTTTGAAAGCAGTCTTACCACCTCTAGAAAACGAGAAGCGCCAAAAACATTGCGTTTATAGATCTTCTAACGACATGTTTTCAGTGCGTTTATAGATTCATAAAGACACCGAAATTTTAAACATTCCACAACTTTTTACCTCCCGCTACTCTTGGTAAGGGAGGTACAGGGATCGTGCTAAAAATCGCATATCGAGATTTTGCTAATGACCACGTTATAAGGTCCCTAGAATCCAAATTAACATTTTCACGATGATGTATGTGTGTATGTGTGTGTAGATCCTCCATTCTAACTCAAATACTATCATTCAGAAAATTTTGAAACCTTGTATTTCAAACTTTTTCTGTACTGGAAAGAGCCCATTAGATTTTGGTGTAAATCAGATAACCGGAAATGGCTCTTTACTAGAAGCTCAAAATAGTTTTTCTTCGAAAAATACCTTCAAATGATATTTTTTCGAGATTAATGTTATTATAAAAATTAAAGATAATTAAATTTTCTACAGATTTGCATTAATACTTTTTCTATATATTTTATGGATAAATTCATAAAATTATCTATAAATTTAATCCCGGAGCCTACGCTTTAAACAAGCAAATCTCCTTGGTTACACAGTTCATATCTTAAATGTATGTAACTGACAGATAAATGTCACTGTCAAAGAACTAATCATTTCAAATTAATAACAGTAACGTTTGAAAAACAAAATAGTAAATAGAACCCTAGTTATATGGAATGGATCTTAATACAGTTTCCGCAATAACTAAATATGTATATATATTTAAATTAATAAAAATTAAATAGCGGGAGGTTTGGTGTTGGCCACATCAGATTTTTTTATAGTGTCATCCAAAAAGTATTAATTTTTATATAAATCAAAAATTTACATATCTCTTATTATGTATTATGTATATAGGGTGATTTAGAAAATAGGGACAAAACGTATTGTAAATTAGTGTACTGTGATGCCAAATCCTTGCATATTCTTTAAAAAATAACCTATGCCTTGTTCCATTTAAGCCATTCAATTTTGTAGAGAATAGAGCAGTCTTGAACTCGCTGGTTGGCTGAAATTAGAGACAAGAGACACGTTTATCCAATGTAATTTCGGCTACTTTAAACTGACGCTATCAGCGCCATCTGTTGAATGGCTTAAATGGAACAGAGGTTAGTTATTAATTTTTTAAAATAGGGAAAAGAAATTATACACAAATTACTAAGAAGATGGATTGAATGATTAACGCTATGTTAATATAATAGAATTTTAGTTTTTCTTACAAAATTCGTTATAAGTGACATTCCAAGGCATTTTCTTTGATTGATTCTATTTATTTTTGTAGAACTAATATAAATATTTATAAATTATGTATAAATATGTGGCGAATATTTTTTCATTTATTTACGGAAGTGTTGACCATTGGAAACGAAATATCGTGACTACAATAAGCGAGATAGCACGAAAGTAGAAGAAGTAATCAATTTTGCACGCTGAATAACTTTTGATTTACATTAAAGATAAACATTTGCTTTCTGAAGTGTACTCGTAGTAGCACGAAGTTAGAATACAGGTCAACCAAATTTTAAATTAATATTTCGTATTTAATATTCCATACCCTTAGAATATTCTCTTTCTTTGATATCAATGGGAATCGCAATCCCAGTCTCAGTCGAGAAAGAGATCAGAGAAAAGGAACAAATTATTTAATGTATGAGAGTGAGTAAGTGAAAAGAATGATATCGCGCGTATAACAAGATATATGGATCAAGCAGTGATAAAATAAAAATGTCACGAAGGAGTGAATATAAGTAAATTGAAAATAATGAATCTGATAAAAGAAAATCTATAGCACAAAGAATTTCTTTACGGTTTCTAAATTGCATTTGTGTAAATATTTTATTGAAAGAGCATTATTTACTCTTTCCACAAAATTTATACATCGCTAAATCTTTTTATGGCCTACATTGTATAAAATCGTGATATAGGGACTCATCTGTTGATTTATTTTTTATGAAAAATAGAATAATAAGATCTGATGTGGCCAGCACATTACCTTCTGTCAGTTCTATGTATTTTATAAAAATTCCATATAGACAGTTTCTTGCGAAAGCCTCTATATTTCCAGTACACTACCTTCCCTCAGTTCTATGTGTTTAACACTAATTCCATACAGAAAGTTTCTTAGAATTGCAGTAAAATTATAACACAAACATACTATGTCAATCGCACTTGACATTGACATCTGTCTATCAGAATTTGTAAATTTATTATACCTTGTTCCACATAAGCCATTCAGTATTGCGGAGCATAGGGAATAGTTTTGACCTCTCTGATTGGCTGAAATTAGAGACAAGAGCCAAGTTTACCCAATGTAATTTCGGCTACTTCAGATTTGCGCTGTTGCCAGCGCCATCTACTGAATGGCTAAAATGGAATAGAGCATAGCTGTTAGCTGGTTGCTTTATGAAATTTAATTTCTTTATAATTATTTAACTCAATATCCATTGAATATGATGTATAAAATGTAATTAAATCGTATAGAGAATAAAATATTCCTTAATATTCATAATAACATTAAAGAAAAACTGTTAAAATCTTCAAATGAGCGTACTTCCGGTCGACTAATTATAACCAAAATCTAATCAGCTCTTCATATGGATGTAACGAAGAGGAATACGAAAGAATTATAATTTTTAGAACTATACTGTTGGAGTTATCGACGGAGAAAAAAATGTCACACACACACATACACACAGACATTATCGCAAAAATAGTAAAATCGTATTCTAGGGACTCTAAATGTGCTTATTCATTAAAAACACCATCGAATTTTTTGACTGAACCAGCGCGTCTGATAAATGACAGAGAGGCTGATTCAGAGAATAAAATCTTCTAAAACGTGTCAAGTGTGATTTTTTACATATTATATTAGAACATTTTCACTCAGTATCGCAATGGAGGAGTTTTCGAATATGTTAAAATATTTTTAAATCCAAAACGTTTTTACATTTATATTTTAAAAAATACCGGAGAAAAAATGTTAAACTATTGCAGTATTTTTTTCCCGCCATTACGGCGTATCAATTATGTGCGAATTTAGTCTCGATATACATGCCCAAAACGTGCTTCATATGAAGAGACAGAAGCAAAACTCGGCCACCTGTTTATGTTCACATTTGACACTTTACAATTTAATAGAGGATTTCACCATTTTCATTATATAATTTCATCTGAACATATAAGTAAAACTAAGACTGCCGGTGAAAAATTCCTATTAATAAGCGAGTTATAGACCCCCGAAATTTGAAAATATAGATGTGACGCCAGGAATATGTTTTTATATCAAACTTTTTTCTTCATGGACCTAAATGTTCTTGAAATATATGCTATTTCTAAATTATATTTATAAAAAATAAATGAATATTATTATACTGTACAAGTCTACATGATTTATAATTGGAAGTGTATTTAAATTATTAAGTTTAATGCAAAACATTTATATTCAAACAAAAACTGTTTGAGAATTGCACTACTGGATTGATAGCCACGCCTCCGCTATTTGAATTTCTGTACTTCCATTGGTAGTAGGCTCGTCCTCTAACTTGGTATTCGTTATATATTTATAGGCTGTCTTTGAGCCGCCAATCAAAATAATATACTTATATGGAATTCATATGAGTGACGAGCTGCTATAACAAAAAAACCCTTATTTCCGAATTATTTAAATTATGTTTTATTTCTTTATTAATATTCATTATTAAGCAAATACTTTCTATATTTTTTTCTAATTTCTCTTAATTCAATTGCGCTGTAGTCCCCTATTTCTGTGTTTATCGTATTTCTAGCTTTTACATTTACATATTTAAAATAAAGTAATTTGCTTTTTGCGATTTGACATTGAATTTGTCGTTTCAATATCAAATATAGAAGACATACGTTCTTATTTTCATTCTAAACTAACGCTCGTAGCGGACATATACGGCGAACCAAAGATGCTGCATATGTCATCGTATTGCGGGCGATTTAACCAACAATAAATTTAATATGGTTTGTACAAAAAAATACGCTATATTTTATTACTTTTATTGCATTAATAGTAATATTGCATATATAGTATTGCAGTAATGTAAAAAAACCATTACATTTGAACATGTCTAAACTCCTCCATTTGTACATTTATTATCTTTTTATCTTCCGTCACCTTTAGGTAAGGAAGGTGTCTTTGGTCAAAAAATTCGGTGGTTTTTGATGAATAAGCACGGTTTAGGATCCCTAGAATACGATTTTACTATTTTTACTATGATGTCTGTATGTGTGTGTGTATGTATGTATGTGCGTGTGTGTGTGTGTGTGTGTGTGTGTGTGTGTGTGTGTGTGTGTGTGTGTGTGTGTGTAACAAAATTTTCGTCTACGACAACTTCCATACTACAATTTTAAAAATTATAATTCTTTCATATTTCTCTTCGTTACATCCATGTGAAGAGCTGATTAGATTTTGGTTACAATTGGACAACCAGAAGTACCCTCATTTGAAGATTTTAACAGTTTTCCTTGAAATAACTATGTTAAAAATAATTTTGCACATTTAATGTTATTATAAATATCAAACAATATTTTATTCTCTATACGATTTGACTGCATTTTATACTTAATATTAAATGGATATAGAGTTAAAAAAATCTGATGTGGCCAGCACATTACCTTCCGTCAGTTCTATGTATTTTGTACAAATTTCATACGGAAAGTTCCTTGCTAAATTAAATATTCTATTTCTTGTACATTACCTTCCGACAGTTGCAAGTATTTTATGCAAATTTCATACAGAAAATTATTATTTTGTGACGTTTTCTATATACAGTGTAATGTATCTGCAGAAATAAAAGATTTATTATTATTATTTCTTGTACATTACCTTAAAGCAGTTGTATGTATTTTATACAAATTCCATACAGAAAGCAAAAGATCCTATACCTATTTCCAGTAAAATTATAAGACAAACACACTATGTCAATTTCACATGACACTGACATCTTTCAATCAGAATTTTCTTAATATAGTAGCTGTTTCCACAGCTATGGCTATTTTATGAAATTTAATTTCTTTATAATTTTTTAACTCTATATCCATTTAATATTAGGTATAAAATGCAGTCAAACCGTATAGAAAATAAAATATTCTTTAATATTTATAATAACATTAAATGTGAAAAAATGATATTTAACATAGTTTTTTCAAGAAAAACTGTTAAAATCTTCAAATGAGGGTACTTCCGGTTGTCCAATTCTAACCAAAATCTAATCAGCTCTTCGCATGGATGTAACGAAGAGAAATACGAAAGAATTATAATTTTTAGAATTGTAGTATGGAAGTTATCGTAGACGAAAATTTTGTTACACACACACACACACACACGGACACACATACATACACACACACACACACACACACACACACACACACACACACACACACACACATACAGACATCATCGTAAAAATAGTAAATTCGTATTCTAGGGACCCTAAAACGTGCTTATTCATCAAAAACTCACTACCGAATTTTTTGACCAAAGACAATACCTTCCTTACCTAAAGGTGACGGAAGGTAAAAATTATAAAGAAATTAAATTTCATAAAGTAGCCATAGCTATGAAAACAGCTACTATATTAAGAAAATTCTGATTGAAAGTTGTCAGTGTCAAGTGAAATTGACATAGTGTGTTTGCCTTATAATTTTACTGGAAATATAGTATCTTTTGCTATAAATTTTCTGTATGGAATTTGCATAAAATACATGCAACTGCCGGAAGGTAAAGTACAAGAAATATAATCTTTAGCAAGGAACTTTCTGTATGAAATTTGTACAAAACACATAGAACTGACGGAAGGTAATGTGCTGGCCACATCAGATTTTTTTTGTTGAACTAACAAAAGATGAAGTTGAAATTCATGTCAAAAAATTACGGTCTAATAGTTAGGCTCAACAGTAGGAAAACTGCTTATCTGCATTACTTTCAAGACAATCAGTTATGTTTCGTATATTATGCTGGAAGCTACTACAAAATTTCATTAAAATATCAGTAATGATTACCTAAATAAAAGCAATAATGTCGAAATATTGAGTAAAGTTTGAAAGGAAAACGTGTATACGATTGGCTAAATACGATTTAGGTTGAATATTGAGTACGGTCCTGGCGCCGGAGCCAATATCGACAACATAAAGTGTTAAACTTTACAATGATTGATGAGGTAGCAATGCTTTTACTGTAGGGATAGAGCATAGCAAGCTTCAGCTCCTATCCCATCCCATAGCTCAAGTGTAAAACGCATTAAGTTAAATATGAATACCGTGCAGCCTTGCTTTTAGCGGCTTGTTATGTTAGTAAGCAAATGTATCGTCCGCGTTCGCGCCCGCCAGCTTCTTAAGAGCCTGCTTTCGCCACTGTCCGAATCGATATATCCTTAAAAAGGATCATCACTCAGAAGAAGGGACGTAGACGTAGCTCGGTCCTTTCTACGCTATAGATGTGCTTCGTGTGTTTTATTATGGCTACCGTAATCTGTATTTTTCCCAAGGGCGAGTTTAAAAGGGTGTTTCTCCCAGAAAAAATATGTAAAACGTGAAGCAGTAGCAGTCCATCTAACAACGCGCGGCCTCTTAGTTTTTGCCACTAGGAATTTTAATGAGGCCGGCACTATATGGTCCAACCGAAAATTTCCTAAAGCACGTCTGGAATAAATATAGCTCAGCCAGTAGCTTGATTTACAATAACGGCAATCGTATTATCACAAATTTAAATGCTATTCACATACATACTAGTGATTATACTCTATCGAATGAGCCTAAAAATATATACCATCCCATTTAAAAAAATCTGGTGTGGCCAACACAATACCTCTAGCCATTTACAGCCCGAGTCCCAAAAAAGATTAATGGGTCGATTCTGTTTACATCTGTAAGTAATCTGCCACTCTTATGTATAATTTTATAGTAATCAACAAGAATAGATGTGTTTTAGTCACTTTTTTACAGATTTACAGATCTGTAAGACTTCAGATATGAACAGACTCGACCCGTAAGTTAATCCTTATTTTTGGATTAGCGAATTTTACTCTAATTTTGACAGTTTATTTCTTAAAATATAGTCTAATCTAATCCAAGTAACTACGTTTTTTTTAAGCCCCTCAACAGGATTAAATCCTAATTACAGAGTGGGTTCACATTCACACACATCCATGCCTCGAACCCAGAGCCCCGAGGGCACCCATGACATGAGACGTTGCTTTAACCATTGAGCCACCGGAGGTATAATAAAATAAAGATTAAATTTTAAATACTGAGATAGAATAGAATTCGCTAATCCAAAAATGAGGATTAGCTTAAACATTTTTGTGAATCATTAATTTTTATTAATCTAAATACATACCTACATATTTACTTATGCTGGCAACTGTATTGAATTCCTTTTATATTGTTCTATTTACTTTTTTCTTTTTAAAAAGTTACTAATATTATTTTGAAATGATTAGTTCTTTGATAGTGAAATATATCTGTCAGTTACATACCTATAGTGTATATGGTCTGTGAATAACTGCGTTTTGTTTGTTTAAAGCGTAGGATCTGGGATTTAAATTATAGATAATTTTATAAATTTATCCATAAAATATATATAAAAAGTATTTATGCAAATCTATAGTAAATTTAATAATCTTTAATTTCTATAATATCATTAATCTCGAAAAATAACATTTAAAGGTATTTTTTGAAGAAAAACTATTTTGAGCTTCTAGTAAAGTGCCATTTCCGGTTTTCACCAAAATCTAATAGGCTCTTTCCATTACAGAAGAAGTTCGAAATACAAGATTTCAAAATTTTCTGAATGATAGTATTTGAGTTGGAGTAGAGGATCCACACAGACATACACACAGACATCATCGTGAAAATGTTAAAATTGGATTCTAGGGACCTTAAAACGTGGTCATTTACCAAAATCTCGATATGCGATTTTTTGCACGATCCCTATACCTCCCTTACCAAGGATAGCGGGAGGTAAAATTTATGTTTAAATGAATAAAAACTACGTCCTAAATTTAAATAAATGGAGTTAATATTGAGTTTAACTTTTACAGGAAACAGTTTTTTTGATATTTATAGTTCGGATCGATAATAGAAGCACCTCTATTTTAACGTCGTATTGTTACTTCCTTGTACACAGTAAAGGAAGTATTGTATTCGCGAAAAATTTCGGTTTCCAGATTTCAACGGAAATATCCATTTTGGTCATCCCTGAATCCATTCTGACTAATTTCGTCGTGACATCTGTACGTACGTTTAATGAATTATCATTATAATAATTATTTTTTACTTTTATTATTTAATGACAGACTTAAAAATAAATATGTCATTAAATTATATTTCAAAAATATTTTTTTCCTCTAAAAATTAGTATTATTAACCTTAATTATTATAATAATAAATAGTATAAATTTTAAAAATATGTATCCGTATATAATTTCAATATTTCGTATTTTATGTTTGTTCAAAAAGCCCGCGAATTGTGCCGAAATCCTCCAACATGGCGGTGTTCAATTAGTCACAAAAGCTTTACATTGGGAACGGTATCCAGTTATGTATAAAGATCAGTGGGTCAAACATTATGATATTCGAGTACATATTTGTAATCCATATATTCCTCAATAGCAATAACTATCTTCTTTGTAGACGTATATAGTTCGGGGCCATATGTTGCATCTTGCATAAGCATCATTTGTATGGAGTAAAAGAAAATCCTTTCGTTTCCTTTGCATGTAGTTGAAAAGTAGAAATATGTAGGTTGGGAAAGAGCAGCAGTAGCCAGCCGTGCATTCATCTGGAGATGGAGAAGGCCTCGAGCTTCCAGCCTAGCCTCCCGTGGATACGAACAACGTAAGCCTGTTAAAATTTTACGCCATGCACAATTTCTTTCGCCGCGTGCAGCTCTCAAGTTTTGAGTTATCGCGCCGCGCAATATGCTAGAGGTGGACTCGCCGCTTAAATTAAAACTTGCGTTGTTTACTTCCCTTTGAGTTTGCGTTTTTACCCGAGTTAAAATAATATCGTGTCGGCGTCGGCATCGGCCCCGAGCTTCTAGAGTAGAGACGGAATAATAATTTCATTATATAGAGGGAAGGGGTTTTCGCTTTCGCAGTCGCAGCGCCTTCTAGAAACGGATTTCTGCCTACAAATCTGTAAATATTTATTAGTATAAACAGAAACGCAAACACTGAGACAATTCAGTTCGAGCGGGGAGGTTTTTATAATTCCCGCAGGCAACAATGTGGAAAATTACTTCGCCTTTTCTTTATTCTCCATTCTTTATAGTATACACGGTGATTATAATTAATTTTAAAAGGAATTACATTAATTAGAAGAGAAAATCATACAGGATTTACATCGGAATACTGAGTTATTTCTGTAAGCAAACTTATAAATGTGATTACTATAAAATACTAAATTATGAGCAGTCCATTTTTATTTACAGAATTACACATTTTTTTTATAGCTATTTACGTCATTAGGCCACGGCGCGTGGCTCGGCGAAGTTTTACCTGAATTTGGCGAGCCTCGCATCGTGGGAATGGGGTGGCTCGTGGCTCGTTGGCTCGGCTCAAGCTTCCCGTCAGTTGTCGGTAAATTTGAGACGAGTCAAACGAAAACGCGCCGCTCGCCTAGGCTCGGCTTTCCAACGTTCCAGTATATTCTTGTTTCGGGAACGACGTTTGCAGTTTAAGTCTTGTTAGACAGTGTCTGAGTTTAAATTGAATTTATTTTTGGCTGTGTTTTTAGTTATCAGATATGTACATAATTTTACATTGTATTATTATTATTATTATTATTATTATTATTATTATTATTATTATTATTATTATTATTATTATTATTATTTTCCCAATAAATATTCAACAATCTGTGTACCTCGGGGATTTATTTTCAAATGCGTACGTACCGACGAGAATCGCTCGGTGTGACTCGTCCGAGCCAGTACAAACCAATCACAAGCCACGAGCCAGACGCCATGGGAAAGGTCAAGGCGCATTAAAGCTCGTACTCGCCCAAGTCTACAAGCGGCGCGATACTCGCCGAGCCACGTTTCGTGGGAAGCCGGTTTTAAGCATTTACGGACGAGCTACTATGGTCGTATTTATTTGGGATCTTTGGATCCCTAAACTGATCTTGAACTTACCCTTGTTGGTATCAAATAAACAGTGGATTATTTTACTGTTGGTGAAAATGTAAAGCGGTAAATTCAAATAAATACGATTTGATTGTTTTCTTCTTCAATGAGGTTATATTAAATTACTATCTATTTGCGATATACTGCAGATATGATTATCAACTTCTACTTCTGGCAGCGAGAGAAAAGCACTACAACTAGTGCACAGGTTGGGATCAAACATTTTATTACTAGAGTTCTTTAGATTTTAGAGGGTTCTTCATTGTATTCTTGGTATTCCATATAGAAAAGTCTTTATTGTCAAAGTGTGACTCAAAGACTAATAAATTCTTCATTGAATTGTCAGAGATGACAGTTGAATTTATTACAAGCGTTTAAAAATTAAATATTTAGATTTTTGTGCCTATACATATATAAATAAAATAAGTAACTAAATACTAGATATACAAAAATTGAACCTCGTGAAAAGTTATGCATTTCTTAAACTTTAGCATGTTGTACTACTGTTCGTTTCCTTTATGCAACATGTCGATTACAATCCATTTATATTATATGTTAATGTCTCAATACAGTAGTGTTCAGCCTGTTTTATAACTTTATTTTAACACTACCAATTTTGTAAAAAAAAGTGTGAAACATAGATATGTAGGTACCATTTACTAATCGACGATTTTGCGCCCGAGCGATAGTGAGGGCTAGCAAATAAGTTCGAGAGTGGTCAAATGTACATCCCGATGATTTATTTTTTACCTGTTCATTTTCATTACCAGATATGTCAATGCTGTCAAAAAATACAGTTGAATATTGATACATTAAAAAAAAGAATCTAAGTATTCCATGGAAAATTTAAGAAGAAAAACGCTGTCATCTGTCACCTTTGTCACGTCAACGGTAACTTAAGAATGGTAATATTAATGAAATGAGGACAATTTGATAGAAATTAAATTTAAAATTATATGAATGAATAAATATTTGACACAACTTTAAAATATCTAACTGTTGGTATTTCACAAAGAGGGAGGTAAGATGAGCTGTAGGGACGTAAGGACAATCCTTACTTCCCGTCGCTAATAGAAACCGATATCTTGACAGTAAAGCCTACTTACGATATTGGGAGTGGGAAAAATTGGTTATAAATATTTCCCCACCTACTTTAAATACACTTTAGAGTAATATAAATAAACTATTTAATGTTGGAAAAGTGTACGAGCATTCCTTTTTATTTCCAATGTACTTTATTATTTTGTACTTGAGGCAGAATCCATACAATGGATATAAAATGTCCGATTCAATCGGATATTGGCATAATTGAATTCCTACTTTACTTATATTTCACGTTGGTGTAATCTGAAAAATGCTTGGAGGGCCGCTATTGATTATTTACCTAATACACTTTTTCTTCCGCGTCATTCGCTGCTATAATTTCTCTCACACACGCCCTTTATTCTTCCTGTTAAGAATAATGCCCCACTTCATTTCATTTTCAATCATGCCTCCATTTGTTTTCCTACCCTTACAGGCACTGTCTTGCACACGGAAATTTACTTAATTATTTTTCCATTCAACGAATGGGCTATTGCCAATAATAAAAAGAAAGAATAATTTACTTACCACCTGTTCAGAATTATTGTTTTCACCATATTTTGATACATTTACTATGATTAGAAGAAAAAAGTAAAATGAAATAGAATTGGCGAAAGGTACTGAGCTGGCCAAAAGATATTTATGTCCATTATGTCAAATACTCCTCAAATTAGGTATTGGTGACATATGGCTTTAACATAAATCAGGTTAGGAATTTAAAATAGGTAGTAGTAAAAAATATTTTTTTTAGGTGGCTGTTACATAAATAATTTTTGTTTTACGTATCCTTTAGCAATAGAACATGTAAATAGTCCGGTGGAAAAAGATGACATAGTCATGTATACAGACGGATCCAAAACACTAAATGGAACCGGAGCAGGAATATATGGAGCTAAAGGACTGAGGCACAATCAGTCGATTGGACTCGGGACTTATACGACAGTATTCCATGCAGAACTGTACGCAATTTTAACCTGTGCCAAATTACTACTAGAGAGCCACTTTAGCAACAGAAGAATCTCTTTAGTAACAGACGGCCAAGCCGCACTAAAAGCACTAGAATCCTGTGAGACAGAATCTGGACTTGTTCTAGAGTGCATCCACAGATTAAATGCACTAGGAGCGACGAACAAATTGAAATTAATATGGGTACCCGGGCATTCAGAGATCGAAGGAAACCATGTAGCAAATAGTCTTGCTAAGTAGGGGACAAGTTTTTCTTTCACAGGACAAGAACCGGCTTTCGGAATCTCAGCGGAGACAGTTAAGCTGGAAATAAAAACATTGCTGAATCAATGGCACAAGAATCAGTGGTTGGAGTCACCAGGGCAGAGACTCTCAAAGCTCTTCTTAAATGAACCAACCAAGAAAAGAACGGAACGTTTACTCCTAATGAGCAAACAAGACGTTAGATTAATAACAGGACTCCTAACAGGACACTGTCTACTAAACAAACACCTACGCACGGTGGGACTAACACAAGAACCAACATGCAGAGGGTGTGGTGAAGAGGAAGAAACCTCTCAGCACCTTATATGCCACTGTGAAGCCTTTACTAGCAGCAGATATAATATCCTGGGGGCAGAAAAGATCCAGCAGGATATGCTAAAAGATTTAGATCTGAAGAAAACCCCGTAGTTTATTAAACAAACAGGACTCCTAGAATAGGAGTAGATCTGGAGGGTACAATAGATCTACAGGTCGCAGTATAGGGATCCACAGGAGACCACCTCTTGTAATATAATAATAATACATAAATAATAATTGTTTTACGTATCCTTTAGCAATAGTAAAGTACTGCCTTTTTGACACGTGTCAAAGACTACTTTACGGCTGTTTTTACTTTACGGCTACATTTACTTTATTGTCGTGATAGTAACTCGATTGTTTAAATAACAAATAAATTTAGTGTTGTACTATTTGTAGCTTCATAAATTTCAGGCGGAGTATTAGAAAATCGTCGCTATCGCATGTTTTATTTCTCAACGAATTAATTAACGTATATAGGTTGTTAGTTTATTGTCATTTAAGTAATAAAATGTTTTGACCATAAGCAAATTGTTTTCTGAGTTGTTCAGAATTTTCGTGATGCTTGCCTATAAATAGTTATTTATT
>OY720448.1:13921087-14086087 GCA_963082715.1 Harpalus rubripes
AAAAACTCATCATCGATTTTTTTGAACAAAGACAGTACCTTCCTTACCTAAAGGTGACGGAAGGTAAAAAGTAGACGGTACCCTTATTAAAGCATATGACACAACTAAATTGTTTTTTTTTCAAACAAACAAATGTTATAACCATAACAATGAATAAAATGAACATTTCAATGTTTCCCATTCTGTGAAAAATTAAATGTAAAATGGATTTTAAGATCAATTTAAAATGTAGATAAAATATTGAAGGATACAAATTTGATTAGTCTCATAATGAAACTTGAGTGATTAAAACGCTATAACAAATTTGTATCCTTAATATCTATTAACAGATACTCTAAAAAATACAATTGAACATAATTTTGTACCGGCAAGTAAATTGATTTACTTTCTGTAAAATACTACATTAGTGTGCAAAATGACATGCACACTTGAGCAAACATTTCTGATTTAATACCAGTAATTTACATTTTCATAATTTAAAAATGTAAAAAAAGAAAAGCATCGACCATCTCACTTAGTCTTGCACGCAATAGCTTCCACCCATTTTACCATTCTCTGTCTCTCTTTTTCATCAACAAAAACTCTTTTGCTCATTCGCATACAGACCATTCGGGGTAATAAACAGCACATAACGACTCGGTCCGTATGATTTATATTCATAAATTACCCGGGCTGATTACAGCGACGTAATTTTATGATAAATATGTAATGACGTTTGGAGGCTTTGGAATCATTTACGAGGTGTAGGCCGCATTCAAGCGGCTATAAATTATGACAAATGATAGAGCAGGACGCTTGGGTACGATTAAAAATTTCCTCGCACTGGTTGGAGCGATACTGGGCACTATTATCACCACCAACAGCCGTACGGAAGAGCAGTATGAGATTAGAGACACTGGGATATTTTAATATCAAGACGATAAAATTGTAAAAAAATATGTACAATTATGTCATTACAGTATTTCAAAATTCGTTAATAATTGATATAGAATTTAAAATAGTATATTAAAGAACATGTTTTATAAAACATGTTTTTTTCGCACGCGTCAAAATTTAGAAAACGAGCGTTAGCGAGTTTTCTAATTGACAAGTGTGAAAGAAAGTCTTATAAAATGAGTTATTTATACTATTTTTTATATTTTGCGCCTTCTACAATAACATTTAATACTCAATTTGTGATTATATTTGTAACCATTCGTACATTTTCATGTAAATAATGTTCCCTAAATAAAAAAAATCTGATGTGGCCAACACATAACCTCTCGCCAGATATTTTACCTGGTTGTATGCATAAAACGAAAAATATTTTTAAATACAAATACATATAGATTTTCATGTCTCACTACAAAATAATTCTCACATATATTTGCAATATCTATGGGATATTTTAAAATAAATTATGTACAATACTTACATTTTCTTTATATTTAATATCCTGAAATTTTCTTTTTCTACTTTCCTTTTCTTTTTCTTTATATTCGTCATTTTTTCGCAAATTCCTTTTATATTCTTTTTTACGTATATTCTTTTGCGTTGTTGACTTTTTTTTATTTTCAAAATCTTCATAATAATTTACATATATTTTTGACAGAGGCATACAAATATTTTTGACAGTGACATTTATGTGTCAATTACAAACATTTGAATTTCTTGCCTTGTAGTAGTTTGATCTGAGATTTTTTACATCAAATTATTTTATATGCCTTTCTTTATCTCTAAATCTATAGAAGATATAATAATGAATTTATATTTATCGAATAAAGAATTTAACGTTCTTTAATATAAGTATTTACATAAATTTTCGATAAATAATATTTAGACGATTTTTTTCTTGTAACTACTACTTCCGGTTGTCCAATTGTTACCAAAACTGACTGGACTCTTCCCATTATTGTTAGATTGAGGAATCCGTAGTTAAAAATGTCTTAACTCTCATAGTATTTGAGATATAGTGAATCCAACATCCACACACACATCCACACACACATACGGACATCATCGTAAAAATGTTATAATCGGATTCTAGGGACCTTGAAACGTGCTTATTCATTAAAATCTGGATATGCGATTTTTAGCATGAATACAATACCTCTCTTAGCGAGAGGTAAAAAATAATAATAATTTCGAGCTTATATTATTAAAATGAATTGTCAATTAACTAAAAATAAATTAGGTAAAAATGGGTTAAAGAAACGTCATCTAGTACCAACCGTCTAAAACAAAAAATTGCGTATCGAAATGAAGGTATTGCGTATCGTAATGACTTCATTATGAACGCAAAATATAATTTTTTTTTCAAACGTCGTAGAAATGTCATATTTTGTGACTTGATTCACAAGGTAGAAGTTCCATTTCTAAATAAATAAATATCCATAGAAACTACATAGAATTAGCGAATAAAAAGAAAAGTAGTGCGTTTGAAAAAAAAAATTAGTGCCATTCGGAATAAAAGTGTCTTTCTCTACCGTCTATATATAAAGTAGCCATTTGCGCTCTCTTTTGTAGACGCAAAATGTCTCTTTGCCGCTCATGCGCGACAAAGTAGAAAAAACGCTCGCTGTCCAAATTTCTAACTATACAATGTTGAGAAATGTCACTTGTCTACATTCTTAATAGAAATGTTTAGTCAGGATCTAATAGCATTATAGTTACACATTTACCACCTTCATAAGTCGGTATATTACATAACCACTGCTGTGAAAATAAAATAGGGCATTTATGTATAAAGTATAAATGAAAGTATAAAATGCATAGATTAGATTGAAGAAGATTTGCTCAGGAAGAAAGGAAAATAACGATAAATTAAATATAAAGTAAATTGTGAACAGTTGTGCTGCCACCTGCAAAAGTTTGGCGTGAACTCTCCCAATGGATATCTACTTTTTCACTGCACTAGTTTAATGTACTTAAAACAAATCAATTATGCAAAAAAATTATAATATTCATTACAAAATTGGCATTAATTTTTTGAAAAAACGAAAGCCAAAACAATATCTTGAAGTCATATTTGAATACGTTCCTATCTTCACCGCAAAACTATTGAGTAGTACTGTAAGTACAAAGAGTACATTTTATTATTTTTTGTTGTGGTGGAGGACTGTAGAAAAAATCTTGAGTGTGTTTCAAGCGCAAATGGAAATTGTCGATTTCGAGAGAATTGCATTTTTTTCATTATTTTTATTATATAAGGATATAAAATGATTACATGGTTGAATTCAGAAAAAATACTTTATCGAATGGGCATAAAAAATATATGCCATCCCATTTATGAAAATATAATTTTATGTTAATACTTGAGAACCACTGATTTAAAAAAAGATTTCTTCTGTAATGGGATGTCCCCCTTGGTCGCCTCAACTTTATTTTAGAGTATTTTTTCGCGTTTCCTAGTTACGTTTACACCTTGTATACAAGGTGTAACAGCTAAACGAGCTACCTCAAATAATTTCTATATTATTTAAGATACAATAAAATACTGTAAAGCAATCTTATAGCAATCTTATGGTTCTCAAGTTACAACATAAAGTTATATTTTTTTAAATTGGGTGATATCTATTTTCTAGGTCTATTTGATAGAATATATTTTCCCGAATTCAACGAAGTAATCATTTAAACCCTAACACAACAAAAATATTGAAAAAAATTCAATTGAAATTTAAATAAATTTGATTTTTGTAGCTATTTTTCAGTAGGCTATTTATGAAAAGCAATAACTGTTATCTATAAATTTGAATTATTTACGATAGAAAACAAATAGAACATTATTTATAAAGTTATTAACAAATATCTGTTTCATTTCAATTGTTTTTCATACATAGCCTACTGAAAAATAACTATAAAAATGAATTTATTTAAATTTCAATTGAATTTTTCTCAATATTTTTGTTATGTTAGGATATAAAATGAATACAGGGTTGAATTCAGAAAAAGTACTGTATCGAATGGGTTTAAAAAATATATGCCATCCGGTCCAAAAAATATAACTTTGTGTTGTAACTTGAGAACCAGTGGTTTAGAAAAATATTTTATTCTGTATTCGGATGTCCCCCTTGGTCTTCTATAAGACTGTCTTATAGTATTTAATACAAAAATTATTTGAGGTAGCTCGTTTAGCTGTTACAGCCTATACAGGGTGTAAATGAAATAAGTGCATTAAATTTAACCAGTAATGTAACTCGACGAGAGCAACAATATTTCTTAATAACTTTTTTTTTCTAAGTCTTTTAGATTTTGAGTTAAAATTCTTTAAAGATTTGCTGCATATTTCGGCGCGCGCCCATGGAGAACAAATGGCTGTTGCCGTATTCAAGTGGGATACAAACAGCTCAAAAATTGTCGGTTATCGGTTACACTTGCAGTCACAGTAATTAATAAACGAATCAACGGAAATAACATTTATTATTAATTAATTCGTAATAGTACAATTTTTAAAATATAGAAATTTAAATTTTGGGTAACAAAATTATAAAGTTTGTATTAAACCAGGCTTTAATCACCAGTGAATAGGGGAAGACAAGGACAAACGAGGGGAGGAAGAGCAAAAGCATAGTTACTAGGTTATGAGATGATTATTTATCGTCGACAAATCATAACAGTTTAAATACGTTATTCAAAAAATGTAAGTACAAACTTTTGTCCATTTAAACGCGGTACATGAGTACCAATAATTAGTCCATTTATTGTTCCCGCTCAAACATTTTTAATGAAAATTTTTACAGCATTTCCGTCTATTGAAATGTGTATTGTGCATAATAAATACACCTTCTCAAGTAAATTCAGTCTCATTAATGAACATTATGAGCCATTCCCAAAATCGAATCTGCTGAAAACATTGATCTTTTTGCACATGATATGGATACAACTGTTGCTTTATTTAAAATTGTCATATGTGACACTTCGTATTGTGATAAAGAGGTACAAGATTAACAAATGTGCGAATATTAGGAACAGTATGATTTGGAAACGCTCCGTCTAAATGCGTTGGCAACTTTATAATACTGTCTTTATACCAACCACAATTTCAAATGTAGTAAAGATACGAATAAATTAATAAGCCATAGGTAAGTAATTACAATATCTGTGTACTCGCTATTTGTAAACGTAAGCATTTTGACAGAATTTTACCTGATAAACAAGTTTATTACTAATGTCAAAATATAATTGCAACAACTGACAAAACTGTCAATTGCTAAAACAAAATTTTTCATAGCTATTGCTACTGCATTCACTTATTAGAAAAATACGTGGAACGACTCGTCAATTTAGGGGTGGTAAAAATGCTAAAAAAATATGCGATTTCGAGAAAAAGTTATTAAGAAATATTGTTGCTCTCGTCGAGTTACATTACATATTCAAAATAAAACATAATCACAATGAGTTCGTTGTTTTTTCATTTAATTGTAAGCAAGCTAGCAGACTCCTAACAATTTTTACTAGGTGTATTTTCAAACCACAGAAGTATTTATATACATTTTGAGATATGTTATACCCCACCACACTGTTCACGTAATTATTTAGCAGCACACCGTCCGGGGGTTAATAATAAAGGAAGTTTCTATTTTTTTGATCACCTTGTATGCATTTATGTATGTAAAGGTACACAGCGTTCCCAAGCGAATATCCATCCATGTATTGGCTGTGTTCCTTTTTGCTTGACTATATGCATCAGATATGATTTTATCTTGTTCTTTAGTTTTCCCTAGGGATCGCTGTTCCAATATATGAGTCTATGCATTGTGTATTATTTATATTATTATAAATTCGACATTAATATTTACATTCTAGTATATTTGAAATTAAT
Organism: Harpalus rubripes; assembly: GCA_963082715.1. NCBI lineage: Eukaryota > Metazoa > Arthropoda > Insecta > Coleoptera > Carabidae > Harpalus > Harpalus rubripes. Next base: position 13,926,888 of record OY720448.1, read on the forward strand.
TAAATAAACCATATATTTGCAGGATGAACAAAACATATTCCAAACTACGATGTTCCAACAATATTTATTTTTAGAATAACCCCATATGTGAAATCATTGTTACCAACTTTTGTAATTAACCTAATTAATAATTCTACTTGTTTATGTTGCTACAAATAAAAATATATGAAAATTTCTAGCGGTAATAACTAGCCTATTACAACATTGGAATTATTTTATGAACATCACAACGTACAAATAACAAATAAAGCTATTTATTTAATTTACCTGTACATTTACTACATATCCCGAGCCTCTGGTTAGCCAGTTACACGTCATTATATATAAATCTACGAAATTAATCAAATTATGCATTGTTGCCAGAATGAGCGACAAGATTCAATATTCAATGTAATATCCCTACGCATATTATAATTTTCATGTAAATATTCTTAATTTTAACCACAACTTGAAAAGCTATGGCTTTGATCGTATTGGACCTAACTTGAAGCTAGCAACCAGTATTATCAAATTTATTATGTACAGGGAAGTTAGCTGCTGTAGCTGATAGCTGTCATTCTGTAAAAATAAATAACCTAAAAAGTGTACTTCTGTATTCCCGCTATCTTAATTTACAGTCGTATATAAAGTATAGCATGTAATTCGTTTTATAAACAATCGTTTATAAAAATTGTTACATAATTTAGTATTATAGCAACGAAGAAATATGAATTCACAGGTTTCTTGCATTAGATCTATTCTTTATATTGTGAAAGATTGTCGTTAAACTAAGGATTTTCGTAAAGTCGATTGGATTGATCCTATGTAATTAGTGATGCACGCGAGGCGAGACGAGACGAGAAATATAAAATATCGATCTCGTCTCGCACATTTTTTTGGGTTTTGTCTCGTTCTCGCGCGAGAGTCTCGCTGTAAAAATAAGCGCTTGCGCACTACGTATTTACCTCGGTATTTACGTATTAGTTGAACTACAAAAGACAAGTTCGCACCAATCGTTTCGTCTTCCGTGTATTTACAGTCGTATAACTATAATAAAGAGACGAAACACTAAATTCTAGTCACCAAATTATTTCAATACGAACATCTGTTAATACATCCTGTAATCGTAATCAGTAAAACTAATTAAACATTTAAAAAAAAAATTTTGTAACTAAAAGTTTATACACTTTATCATTAACTATATGCCACTACTTAAGCAAGATTTACTCATAAAAAATCGCTACACTGGGAACCTGCTGGCAACCAATCACTCCGTGTTGGCTCCTATCGACGCTTAGTATAAGATCCGTTACTTTTCAGGGACGACAAGAATTTTATTAACCGTAGTTTTAACTGGGATGAATTAGGGGCTGAAATGTTGGAGAAAAACTAGTTCCGTTAGATGCAAAACCGATTTAGTCTTTATTTTGCATTTCCTCGCTCTGCAACCGATATTATTCGACTCTAGAAAGACTCAAAAAAAAAAAAAAATCATTGAATTTATGAATCAAAGCTATAAAGTTACAAATACTTTTTATTGCGAGACTCTCGCGAGAATCTCGCGAGATTTTTTGCTTCTCACAGTTGTTATATTGATCTCGCCTCGAATTTTAAATTGCAATCTCGCTCTCGTTCTCGTCTCGCATAATGCAACGAGACGAGACGAGATGCGAGAGTACTCTTGCCTCGTCATGCATCACTATATGTAATCTGACGCGTTTGTACTCATTTCGAACAGTCAGACGAGCGGATCGATTGAAAAAATTACAACATTATTATAGCATACGTAATTGCGTAGGGCTTCCATAGTATGAGTCATGAGAAATATTCGTTTTCCGTATCTTTAGATTAGTATATAACTGTCTTCTCGGCTTTCCTTTCGTCACTTGGTTTATTTGGCCTCTAGCGTGGTTGACACGTCGGGTAACCTTGTTTAAGACAGTACTATCCCCCTTGCTCCTGAAGATGCCCCATACGACTGCGGGCGAAACGTTGAGCTCTGACTCAAAATATGACACAGTCCATTCCCGGAAAACGAATATTTCTTCGATAATCGGATGGATTTTATATATCTTTAATTGAACAGACCTGTCGGATAGCTGCGATTAACTACGAAAATGTCTTTTATATACATATTCATCTTTTGAGGTTAGAAGTTACCTGGTATATAAAGTAATGTTTTCACATTTCCGCCAAAGGAAGACCCACAATGTGAATTATGGCAAAGTTAGTAGTGATATACACATTGGATATAACGGCGTGACCCTGTTCGTAAGATCAACGATTATGTCGACATCAACGATATTTATAGATTTCTCGGAACAAGTTGAAATAAAGTCGAGTACTTACCAAACAAAAATATTAATTTTTTATTATCCTTTTTTACTTCCTTGTACAAAGTAAAGGAAGTATTGTATTCGCGAAAAATTTCGGTTTTCAGATTTCAACGGAAATATCCATTTTGACCATCCCTGAATCCATTCTGACTAGGGTTTCACGGGCTTGGCTTGAAGCTTGAAAGCTTGGCTTGGCTTGGTTTGAAAAAGCTTGAAAAATCAAGCCAAGCCTGCCGTTCAAAAAAGCTTGACTTTTCAAGCCAAGCCAAGCTTCTGTTCCACCAAGCCCAAGCCAAACCAAGCCTAACATTTAAAAAAGCTTGAATTTTCAAGCCAAACCAAGCCTTCGACTGTCAAGTAGCTTGGTTGAAAACAAGCTTTTTCAAACGTTTCTTCAGAAATGTTGTCGAGGCCGACAAATCCGTAATTTTATGGTGGTAACGTACTTTCTCATTGCTTCGGCACATTTTTGCGAACTTCTAAGAATTGAAGTTTCCAAAAGGACCAGCCTTCATTACCTGCCAGTCCAGAAGCTACAAAACATTGTAAATAGGAAACTATACCCTTCATCATTCTTATTATGCAAAGACCACTTATTTTCTCAATTTGAACCAACTAGTCGCACATTGTAGAACGCGCACACAATTAAGTACAAAATAAATTTATAAGATGTTGAAAAAGTTTCACATATTTCGGTAATAACGACATATTCGTATCGTTGAGGGTATTTCCTTGTGTATTATTTGAATTTGCACATGATTACTGTAATTATATTTATGTATTTAACTTAGTACTCAAAAATCAGTAGAAATTTCATAAGAAGAGGCGAGTAGGTATTTATGTCATGAACAAACAAAATTTCGGGGAAATTTCCGTCTATAGGGTTTTATGATTTCCAGATGTATTTGAAGTAGGTATAAAAGTCTCATCCCATTGTACATTCCAAAATATTTGTGTATTTATTTGAACACTATTGTTGCGTATTTGGAGTCTTGAGTTTTTTTTTTTTATTTATATAGGATGAATATGAACTATATAGTATGGCAAACAGTTTGTTGGGAGGTCATTTCGAGTAAAAATGAACTTAAGTCCTATTCATTTTACTTATTAAAATAAATAAAGTCCAACTAATGCATATGATTACTTGAATAGATGCAGTCAACGAAAATAATAAAAGACACATACAAATTGAAGGGTAAATATTTAATAAAAGATAATAAATTTATGTTGATTGTTTACTCTTAAAAATAAAATAAATGAATAAAATATACATTTCAATATTTTTATATTTTAATAATTACAAAGAAAAAACACTTCGTGTGAGTTTCATAAATTTTATTGTATCGTTTTGTTTATCTTTACGCATAAGAAGATATTTTTCAATTGTACCACAATAAATTTATGTAAAACAAAACGTGATTTATACATTGTTACGATACAATGAAACATCGACATAACATATCGATATATTGATACATCAATATTCCAATACATCGATATATATATATATCGAATTTATCGGTATATCGATATATTTATTTTAATTCACATCGAATATTTATATTAAAATCTTGATACCGAACAACTACTAATGGTTTTCAAGACCTATATACCTACTGTGCGCATGAGCATTTATAAAGCTTGAAAGCTTGAAAAAGCTTGTAATAGCTTGAAAAGGCTTGAAAAAGCTTGATAAAGCTTGAAAATCAAGCCAAGCCTAAAATATTTAAAGCTTGAAGTTTTCAAGCCAAGCCAAGCTCTGTGTTCATCAAGCCCAAGCCAAGCCAAGCCTAACATTAAAAAAAGCTTGAAGTTTCAAGCCAAGCCAAGCTTTTTTATTTCAAGCCAAGTAGCTTGGCTTGGTGAATCCCTAATTCTGACTAATTTCGTCGTAACGTCTGTACGTACGTACGTACGTATCTCGCCAGGCCCGATCCTAGCGGGTGTTCATTTTATTCCCAGAACAAAGGCGGCCAAGCATGGAGGCGGCAAAACCATCTTAACTTTTTATAGAAAAAAAAAATATTTAAGAATTTTAAAAATATCAGCAATTTATGAAATAGACATAATAAAGCATTATTCTTTTAAATACTTGGTTTGGCTGACTGGTAACATATCTATCCTAATAGATATATAGTTTATTTTATTAAAAGCTGAGTATACTTACGATTTCAATCAGTGGCGTAACTAGAAATCTTGTGCCCCTATGAGAAAATTTTCTGGGCCACCTTGATTTACAACGGTCCAAGAAAAAATTTTAAAGCAATTATTGTAATCAAAAATCTTTAGAAAAAACCCTAAGGAATATAATCAGAGTAACATATTTTCATTAAATTACAGAACTCTTGATACAGATATACATAGATACAGGATGTTAATCAAAAAGCGGGCCATAGGCGTTTAACATTGGAAATCAGTTTTCCTTTGCGTAAAAGTTCCCAATCAATTTTAATTAAATTAAATTTATTGTGAGTGTGTGTTCTATTCAAGCCATTCAGCAGATGGTGCTTGCATCGGCGCCAGTTTTAAATAAACTTATCTCTTGTCTCCAAATTCTGCCAATCAGAGAGGTCGAAACTATTTCTTATTCTCTGCAATATGAATGGATTAAATACTTGAAAAAAAATGGGGGGGGGGGCGGCATTTTTATATAAGAACAAAGGCAGATGATAGGTTAGGATCGGCCCTGTATCTCGCATAACTCAAAACGGTAAGCCGTAGAAAGTTGAAATTTTGTATTTAGGACTTCTATAACATCTAATTGTGCACCTCCCTATTTGGTCATTACATAATTTCCAGAAATGGTACTTTATTTGAAGTCTATAATAGATTTTAATGAAAAAATATATTAAAATATAATCCAAAACTTTTTGGTTAAAACAGGCTAACCGGAAGTGATATATTACCTGAAGTTGTTAACAGTTTTTCTTGAATAAAATGGTTACATTTTGATTTTAGAAATAAATGCTTCAAATAAGAGTTTTAGAAAATTAAATTGTGCGTCTAGCACATCAAGTATTATTAAATTAGCCCTTTGTATAAGCGAGATATGTAAGTTTAAAACTTATATACTTTTTGGTTTTTGTAATGAAGCTTGCTATGGATTAGGACAAAAAATAACAAAAAAAAAAATAAAAAATAGATGTCAATGTCAAATTACGTTAAATACGTGCAAATTTATAATTGAGTCTATACTTCATATTAGTCTTTCCTACAAAGAAGTCGTGTGGTTGTCCACATCAGATTTTTTACTTAATAATTATGCTTTTCAATATACAGGGTGTAAATGAAATAAGTGCATTAAATTTAACCAGTAATATAACTCGTCGAGAGCAACAATATTTCTTAATAACTTTTTCTCGAAATCGCATATTTTTTTATCATTTTTACCACCCCGTAAATTGACGAGTCGTTCCAAATAATTTTGTGATAAATGAATGCAGTAGCAATAGCTATGAAAAATTTTGTTTTAGTAATTGACAATCCTGTCAGTTGTTGCAATTAAATTTTAACATTAATAATAAACTTGTTTATAAGGTAAAATTCTAGCAAAATGCTTATGTTTATGATTAGCGGATGCACAGATATTGTAATTACCTATGGTGAAGTTCTCAAGGTCAACGAAGTTACACGAAAATCATCCTCTTCGTAATATTGGTAAATTTATGTTGTACCACATACAATATCTTCGAGATTATCGCAGTTTGATGTGTCACATATGACAATTTGGAATATTTTAAAAGAGCAACAGTTACTTGCATACCATGTGCAAAAATTTCATTGTTTCCAGCATTCCAATTTTGCGAATGAGTTGTATTGTCCACTAATAGGGTTGGATATATTAGAGAAAGTGTCTTTAATAATGTATAATACGCTTTTCTGGTCACAAAAATCCTCATACTGTAAGAAGGAAACACAATTTTCAACAAAAAATATCATTAATTGTTTGGGCGGGAATAAATTGACGAGTCATTGGTCCTCATATAATCCCACCTCGTTTAAATGGGCAAAAGTATGTACTTACATTTTTTGAATAACGTATTTAAACTATTATGATTTGCCGTGTTGACACACGAAAATTCATTTCATAACCTCCATAACTAGTATGCTCTTCCCACGCTCTTACACTATTCACACAAGTTCAGAAACCTGTGTTAATACACAATTTTGCTTCTTTAAATCAACTTTTTTATTTAACGAAAATGTATGTTTTCGTATGATCCATCAACTCGTTGTTATATTTAAATCATCCTTCTACCACTAAATACTAAAGCATACTGTAACCATAGCTTACAATTTGTTATTAAAAATAAGTTCCAACTTCTTAAATATCGGACCATATAAACCATTCGACCTCACACACATATTTTTTCTACATCGTTAAAGATTCATTTTGATTATTTTATCTTTTGTATATGTCTTGTCTTGCATTGAGCTAGCCTGCAACAATTACTTTCTTTTGTTCAACATCCCATGCTATATTTAGTCTCCATCACGAGAAGCTGTGTGCATCTGGACCACCCTGAAGTCAGCTCGCCTCGCTATGAGGTCCAGTTCTTCACACATAACGTGTCGAACAACACCGAATAATTCTCTCAATTCACGTATGAGTAATGAGTAATAATATACGGCAAATGCGATCATGCAGTATGGGAAACCATATCGATAGTGTTCAGGTGTCCCATGGTATCGAATTATAATATTGCAAAGAAAAATGTTGGTAACTGTTTTAGAGAAAATTTAAACTGGACCATTGGAACTTTGGTAATAAAATAATGTGTTTTTTTAACCGGTTGAGTTCGCTGTTTTTTTACCTTCCGTCACCTTTAGGTAAGGAAGGTATTGTCTTTGGTCAAAAAATTCGATGATGAGTTTTTAATCAATAAGCACGTTTTAGGGTCCCTAGAATACGAATTTACTATTTTTACGATGATGTCTGTATGTGTGTGTGTGTGTGTGTGTGGATGTGTGTGTGTGTGGATGTGTGTGTGTGTGTAACAAAATTTTCGTCTGCGATAACTCTAATACTACAGTTACAAAAATTATAATTTTTTCGTGTACTTCTTCGTTACATCCATATGAAGAGCTGATTAGATTTTGGTTACAATTGGTCAACCGGAAGTACCATCATTTGAAGATTTTAACAGTTTTTCTTGAAAAAACTATGTTAAATATAATTTTTTCACATTTGATGTTATTATAAATATTAAAGTATATTTTATTCTCTGTACGATTTGACTGCATTTTATACTTAATATTAAATGGATATAGAGTTAAAAAATTATAAAGAAATTAAATTTCATAAAGTAGCCATAGCTATGAAAACAGCTACTATATTAAGAAAATTCTGATTGAAAGTTGTCAGTGTCAAGTGAAATTGACATAGTGTGTTTGTCTTACAATTTTTACTGGAAATATAGGATCTTTTGCTTTCTGTATGGAATTTGTATAAAATACATACAACTGCTTTAAGGTAATGTACAAGAAATAATAATAATAATAAATCTTTTATTTCTGCAGATACATTACACTGTATATAGAAAACGTCACAAAATAATAATTTTCTGTATGAAATTTGCATAAAATACATGCAACTGCGGGAAGGTAATGTACAAGAAATAGAATATTTAATTTAGCAAGGAACTTTCCGTATGAAATTTGTACAAAATACATAGAACTGACGGAAGGTAATGTGCTGGCCACATCAGATTTTTTAAATATTCCATACTTTAATCCCACACTGTATATAGAATTTTAGAGCCTAAAATTGTGAGTATGTAAACTTAATTTAAAGTTATGATAAAAATAGGTCTAGTAGCAATTGTTTCAAAACAAATTGTTGTTTATATGTCAATCCAAGAAGTGGTGATATTGAAATAATGGAATCTCTCTCTGTCGCTCTCTCTCTTTGTCTCTCTCGTTTTCTGCCTCTCTTTCTTTCTCTTTCTCTCTTTTTGAGCGATTGCATCATAACATTTCCCATAATTTTATTAATTTTTAGCCAGAGTTTTACCAGTTAATCTGTTAGCAAATTTTAAAAAGTAGGGCTAGTCCGTCCAATATTTTTGTCAATATTAACATATAAAAAAATCTGATATGGCCAGCACATTACCTACCGTCAGTTCTATGTATTTTGTACAAATTCCATACAGACAGTTTCTTGTAAGATTCTATATATTTCCAATAAAATTATAACTCAAACATATGTAAATTACACTTTGACACTGACATTTGTCAATTAGAATTTTCTTAATATAGTGGATGTTTCCATGTTTATAGCACAGCTATTTAATTTCTTTATAATTTTTTTACTCTATATCAATTAAATATGAAGTATAAAATGTAATCAAATCGTATAGAGAATAAAATATTCTTAAATATTTATAATAACATTAAATGTAAAAAAGTGATATTTAACAACATTTTTTCAAGAAAAACTATTAAAATATTCAAAATCTAATCAGTTCTTCATATGGATCTAAAGGAAAGGAATACGCAATAATTATAATTTTTGGAAAGGTGATATTGGAGTTATGCGATTTGAAAAAAATCGTCACACACACACACACACACACACACACACACATACATACATCCATCCATCCATCCATCCATCCATCCATACATACATACATACATACATACATACATACATACATACATACATACATACATACATACATACATACATACATACATACATACATACATCATCGTAAAAATAGTAAAATCGTATTCTAGGGACCCTAAAACGTGCTTATTCATTAAAAACATCATCGAATTTTTTGACCAAAGACAATACCTTCCTTACCTAAAGGTGAGGGAAGGTAAAAAGTAGGGTTTAGTCCGTCACATATTTTTGTCAATATTAACATATAAAAAATCTTATGTGGCCAGCACATTACCTACCGCCAGTTCTATGTATTTTGTACAAATTCCATACAGATAGTTTCTTGTAAGATTCTATATATTTCCAATAAAATTATAACTCAAACATATTATGTAAATTGCACTTTGACACTGACATTTGTCAATCAGAATTTTCTTAATATAGCAGATGTTTCCATGTTTATAGAACAGCTGGCTGCTTGGTGAAATTTAATTTCTTTATAAATCTTACCTTCCGTAACCTTTCAACCTGGTCAAAAAATTCGGTGGTGAGTTTTTAATGAATAAGCCTGTTTTAAGGGCCCTAGAATACGATTTTACTATTTTTACGATGATGTCTGTGTGTGTGTGCGTGTGCATATGTGTGTGTGTGTGTGTGAGTGGGTGTGTGTGTGTGAGTGGGTGTGGGTGTGTGTGTGGGTGTGTGTGTGGGTGTGGATGTGGGTGTGGGTGTGGGTGTAGGTGTGGGTGTGGGTGTGTGCGTGGGTGTGTGTGTGCGTGTGGGTGTGCGTGTGGGTGTGTGTGTGGGTGTGGGTGTGGGTGTGGGTGCGGGTGTGGGTGTGGGTGTGGGTGTGGGTGTGGGTGTGGGTGTGGGTGTGGGTATGGGTGTGGGTGTGGGTGTGGGTGTGGGTGTGGGTGTGGGTGTGGGTGTGGGTGTGGGTGTGGGTGTGGGTGTGGGTGTGGGTGTGGGTGTGGGTGTGGGTGTGGGTGTGGGTGTGGGTGTGGGTGTGGGTGTGGGTGTGGGTGTGGGTGTGGGTGTGGGTGTGTAAGGTAATATACATACAAGAAATTGAGAATCTTTTGCAAGGAACATTCTGTATGCATTTTGTAGAAAATACATACGCATTTACGAAAATTCTACCGGTAGATACCACATCTACCGACTATGTTCGCAAACACGAGTGGTAAAAAGTTACCGTGTTCGAAAATTGTTAAATATCTACCAGATCCATCTACCGGATTCATGAAGAATCTAATCTCAAAAAAAGTAGTGATGCAAAGCGAAGCGCGCGCATTAAAAGTGGAAATGTGTTCAAAGTAGGACTCTGCTCAGATTGTTAACTACGTGAAATTTCTAACCTGTTTTAAATTTTCAAATTTATTCATAGGTTATGGATCTACCCTGTTTACCACTTGCGTTCTTAAAATATCGACTCCGGTAGCTATAACCTGATAAAAAGCTGTTTACCGGTAACAGTTCACCGGTAGAATATTCGTAAATACCTCATATAAATGACGGAAGGTAATGTGCTGGCCACATCAGATTTTTTAACTCTATATTCATTGAATATGAAGTTTAAAATGTAATCAAATCGTATAGAGAATAAAATAAATTGTAAAAATGTGATATTTAACGGCATTTTTTCAAGAAAAACTGTTAAAATCTTCAAATTAGGGTACTTTCGATCGACCAATTATAACCAAAATCTAATCAGCTCTTCATATGGCTCTAAAGAAAAGGAATACGCAAAAAATATAATTTATAGAATGGTGGTATTGGAGTTATGCGATCCGAAAAAATCGTCACACACTCACATACATACATACATCGAATTTTTTAACCAAAGACAATACCTTCCTTGCCTAATGGTGACGGAAGGTAAAAAACAGATAATCGTGGAAATTACCATCAACAAAACTTATAACATATTAAATCGTTTAAAGTGAAAACACATTTATCTCCAAAGTCCTCGTTGCTTGTTGGAATGGTTTGCCAGCAGCAAAATGATTCCCTGCTCTCTATAGCAAAGTAATTCCACTCGTAGCGGAATCTAGGCTAGTTACCCGATCTAGAAGTGACATAGGACGTTCCCTAACGACGTCACACATCACAGGCCCTAATTGTTGCACTCTCCCAGGGTCTGTGTCTGTGGTACAGCCGAGGAGTTTTTAATAAGGGCCTGGAACTCCTGCGATTACAAGGAACGAATGGGTAGAGGACTGGGAAAGGACGATCATTAGTGATCGTTTGTTCTACTTGCAGAGGATGCCCAGACTTAAATGATCCCAAAGCAAAGAGGTGGAAGGAAAAACAAATTATTTTTTGTGAAAATGTTACAGAGATATAATAAATTTTGTTGAATGAAATACTTAATATGCAATATTAAATTGAAATCAATGGAGTGGAAATAAAATTGGCACATCAATATTACTAATTTGTACTATTTGATGGAACGTTATAAAAAATTTATTGCCCGTTAAATTTATCAAAACTGCTGTCAATTTATACATCGCTGCTAATTGATAATGCAATTAAAATGTTTCATATTAGACTACTCTGATTTCAATAAAGTTTAAAAGGTTAGGGGCCGGTTGCACCAAAAAATGTTTAATTATCTACATTTACTTTTTAAAAAATTACTTTTTAATTCACAATTAGTTTCATTGCACCAATTTAATTCAGCTTTAAAAATCTTCTATACAAATAACGAATTTTATATAATTTTGCCTTATAAAGTCATGTTTAATTCCTTGGATACGGACCATTAAAGTTGTTCTTTTATACACAATTTTATTTTGCCAGCGTTTTATAAATATAAATAAATAAATATATCATCACGGCATATTACCCATTGCTGGGTGTTCCAGGCTGCTTTGTACGCAGTTATCGGTAATGATGATGACATATCTGTATCGTGCGGGAGTTTACCAGGCGTCACCTCACGGGCATTCATTGCTGGCGTGGAGGGTGCACCACAGGGGTCAATTTTGTGCCATTTAAAATTTGAAATATTTGGCGTCGGTTGGGATCGAATCCGGTTCCCCAGATTCGCGACCAGACACTCAGGCCACGAGAATTTTATTTCACTAGTGGTTTTACATTTGTTTCTATTGGTTACAAATTTTAGCAACGTTGCTAAGATTTAACAACTTCCTTACAGAATTAGGCCGTATAATAAGATATTTTTGTAGGAAGAGGCATTCTCAGTCAAGACGTGAGAGAGTGAGGTACATTTACGATATTGGGAAGCGAATAAAGTTCATTTAGAGAATTGAATAGGTTTTAGTTTTAATTTACAAATTACCTTTTCCTCAAGGCGCTCACACGAGTACATAGGTATTATAATGAACGTCAAATAAGTATGGACTGATGCTCCCTTCTCCGCATCCTGTCCCTCGTCCTGCAGTGTTCCCACATCATAATTTTGTATTTTCAACATTGCCACTGAATTGGCAACAATGTAGAAATCTCCAGTCTATACTTATTTGACGGCAACTACCTTTTAATAAATTTTATGCTGAAATTCAGTAGACGCCAAAGTATCAACAAAAATATATATTCAGAGTTACTAAATTGGAGACAATATACGTATATATGTACGTAATTAACTAAGTGATATCATCAGTTTAGAAATAATGAAAACGAATTGACCTTGTATAATTGAAAAATATTTTGTGTTTAAACCTGTTAAAAATTCATTCAGTAAACAAACACTTACGTATTTACATTTTTTATCCGGTTGGCATTCAAAGTATGATCTTATTAAAAGTTACTAGGTAATATAGTTTTACTGTCTCTTAAAGAAATTTTTCTATTTCGATGTCTTTATGAGTCTGCGATTTGAAAACACGTCGTTAAAAAGATCTAGAAACGGAGTTTTTGGCGCTTTTCGCTTTCTAGAGGTGATATGGCTGTTTTCAAAACCAACTGATGAATGATATATAAATTCAAATTTCTGTCAGTCAACAATGTATTTTCACTATTTTCTTCTATGTAGTTAAAATTTTTAGACGTCGCATTTTTTAAAAATCTAATAGAATTATAAAATTATTATCGCACTCGTCCTTTGTCTCCAAAGTGGATTTATACTGTAAAAGATTGCCTTTTGAAACATGTGTTTTAATATTCAATATTTAACGGGCATAGAAATAGTTATTTGTTTTCCAAGGAAAAAAAGAAACATATTTACTGCCTATGCCACCAAAGCAGTGAATCTGCTATTTTTTGCCTGAAGAAATTTGTCAAAAATATCTTGTTCTAATATGATTGATTGATTGAGAAATGTTCAAGAGAATTACATGAGTATATATACAGACACAGGTATAAGATTATAAACAATTATTGTTGGTCTTGGAAATACCAACCTAAGGGATCACTGTCTAATATGAGGATCTCGGGTTCTGTAAGAGATATAAGTCGTTTAAGTTAGACAAGTAGGCTCATTAGCATGCCATTTTAGCGTTGTATTTTTTAACTCATAAATAATGAATCGTTGTACTTTTGTCGTTATATCTTATAGTTATTCCGATACCCAGGTTGGACACATTATCCTGAACACCTGATTATTTATCCACGGAGTAATACCTGCAATTATTTTATCCAAAATTAAGTGAGAAAAAGTGATCATATATTTGATTATTTTTTGTGTTGTCGTAACGTAACCTCCTTTTGTGAAAGGTGTTTTAAACATTAATACTCAAATGAATATATGAAAGAAAAAGATGATGTTGAAAGAAGTAGAAGTAAATTATCATTATTCTCAATCTAGAACGAAACATGAAATTTCCGTTTATTTGAACGTCAGCAGCAGACAGGCAAAGAAAGAGTAATCGTAATCGTGCCCAGCCTAGTACATATCGATCACGCCAGAGGGTGGGAGGTTCGTTTCCCTTGCGGAAGTTGCTGTAAAAACACCAGATAACGACTGTAATTATAATCAGCCCAGCCAAATCAATCAGAATTCTTCGCCAATCAGCATTTCGCCCGCAATTAATCCGCGAATGCTGTTATCGCACCAAACCGTGAATAATAACGCAGTCAGACAGAGATATGCCGCCGCCGCGGGATTTACGACCCAAAGATTCCAACTTTATACAAGGAGTGAATTATTACTCCACTAGAAGAAGTACGAATCGATGATGAATAACCTCAAGAAAAATGTGTGAGGGTACTTTTCTTCATTAAATTTCACACCTATAGAATGCGCTAGAAAAATCTGCTATCGTATATTTTACCTTGCTTCTTCGTTTTATAATCAAATAAATTTTTAATATTTTTTAAAACCATTATAATGGGCTACTTGTGTGGTACTGAAAATCCGATATCCATCACTATACAGGATGTCCCATAACTTTAGGTACATATTAGAAGAGCATATAGTTCTTAATGTCCTGATTACGGAACAAAAAGAATTTTTTCAAAATTGAAAAATTAGTTTTTGAGGTTTTTGAAAGAAACAGTTTTGGGACACTGGTTGATTAGGTTGTGTGTTTTTTACCTTCCGTCACCTTTAGGTAAGGAAGGTATTGTCTTTGGTCAAAAAATTCGGTGGTGAGTTTTTGATGAATAAGCACGTTTTAGGGTCCCTAGAATACGATTTTACTATTTTTACGATGATGTCTGTATGTGTGTGTGTGTATGTATGTGTGTGTGTGTGTGTGTCTGTGTGTGACAAAATTTTCTAATGCGATAACTCTAATACCACAATTCCAAAAATTATAATTCTTTCGTATTCCTCTTCGTTACATCCATGTGAAGAGCTGATTAGATTTTGGTTGTAATTGGTCAACCGGAAGTACCCTCATTTGAAGATTTTAACAGTTTTTCTTGAAAAAACGATGTTAAATATCATTTTTTCACATTTAATGTTATTATAAATATTAAAGAATTATTTATTCTCTATATGATTTGAATGCATTTTATACTTCATATTAAATGGACATAGAGTTAAAAAATTATAAAGAAATTAAATACCATATATATTAGTCAGCTTTGCTATAACTCTGGAAACAGCTGCTACTTTAAGAAAATTCTGATTGAAAGGTGTCAGTGTCAAGTGCAGTTGACAGTATGTTTCTGTTATAATTTTACTGGAAATATAGGACCTTTTGTTAGAAACTTTCTGTATGGAATTTGTATAAAATACATACAACCGCCTTAAGGTAATGTACAAGAAATATAATCTTTTGCAAGGAACTTTCTGTATGACATTTATAAAAAATACATAGAATTGACGCAGGCACCGGACAGCTAAATGAATGTGCCAAAACACTATCATAGTTCCAGGAAGCAAACTGTAGAGGCGCGGCAGGGCTTAAATTTTGAAAAGATGGATTAAGTCACCTTTGAGTTCAAAACATTTTGCAATATTTTGTATTGTAAAGTCATATAAGTCATCACACATGTCATTGAACGTACAATTTAACATCTTTAATTATTTGATAATTCAATTTGTATGTTTATGGTTTTAGTTATAGTTCCAGTAGTGATTTATTTCGTGAATCTCCAGTTTGCAAGTGTATTAGCTGTGTTTATTTTTGACGTAATATAGACTTGAAATTCAATAAGCTGATGAACATTCGTTGTGCTGTTTGATATAAAGTGCAGTGCAAAGAAGCAGATAGACGTTTACTTTTATATTTAATGATGAAATGTCATACCATTTCCAATACCCTTTTCTTACATCTAGACAAATATTAAAATAGGAATGTTTGTCTATGTGACAAGTAATTTTAAATTCATTTAGAAATGAATATATAGTTATTGTTTTGTGATTACTTAAAATATATGTATGTATTTATATTCAATTCTCTTATTATCTCTTTTATTTTTAATATTCAAAATTTTAATTTATGTATACGAGTACAATGACATGTCACCTATGTCACAGACTACCAAGCCGACCAAGCCATCACAATGTGCGTTAGTTCATGGAAGCAATCTGTAGATGTCACTATTTCGTATTTCGAAAAATACATTGTGTGTCCTATCTGTAGTTGAGGTGATCCGTGAATTGACGGAAGGTAATGTGCTGGCCACATCAGATTTTTTCATTACATACACATCTCCCAAACTTAATTGGTGTGACAAAGATTTACGTAATTGCATAAATTAATTTCATTGTTAAATTATTTTATGTACGAGTAATAGTTATAACTAATTTCACTATTCCAAATATTATAGTATCCAGGGCTACAAAAAATGTTCTTCTTAAGTGAACTACCCTTAATTATAGGAATTTTGAAAAAATTCTTTTTGTTCCGTAATCAGGACATAAAGAACTATATGCCCTTCTAATATGTACCTGAAGTTATGGGACACCATGTATACCTAATGATATGTTGAAAACGAATTTAAAAATCTGGTGTGGCCAACACAACACCTCCTGTCATTTACAGCCCGAGTCACAAAAAAGATTAAGTTAATCCTTATTTTTGGATTAGCAAATTTTACTCTAATTTTGACAGTTTATTTCTTAAAATATAGTCTAATCTAATACAAGTAACCACGTTTTTTTAAACTCCTCAACAGGATTAAATCCCAATTACAGAATGGGTTCACATTCACCCACATCCATGCCTTAGTGGGATTCGAACCCAGAGCCCCGAGGGCACTCATGACATGAGGCGTTGCTCTAACCATTGTGCCACCAGAGCTATAATAAAATGAAGATTAAATTTTAAATACCGGGATAGAATAAAATTCACTAATCCAAAAATGAGAATTAGCTTAAACATTTTTGTGAATCGTAAATTTTTATTAATCTAAATACATACCTACATATAAACTGTATTGAATTCCTTTTCTATTGTTCAATTTACTTTTTTCTTTTTAAAACGTTACTAATATTATTTTGAAATGGTTAGTTCTTTGATAGTGACATTTATCTGTCAGTTACATACATTTGAATAACTGCGTTTTGTTTATTTAAAGCGTAGGTTCTGGGATTTAAATTATAGATAATTTTATAAATTTATCCATAAAATATATAGAAAAAGTATTAATGCAAATCTATACAAAATTTAATATGCTTTAATTCTTATAATTACATTAATCTCGAAAAAATAACATTTAAAGGTATTTTTCGAAGAAAAACTATTTTGAGCTTCTAGTAAAGTGCCATTTCCGGTTATCCGATTTTCATCAGAATCTAATGAGCTCTTTCCATTACAGAAAAAGTTCGAAATACAAGGTTTCAAAATTTTCGGAATAATAGTATTTGAGTTAGAGTGGAGGATCCACACACACATACACACAGACATCATCGTGAAAATGTTACAATTGGATTCTAGGGACCTTCCATGTCGTCATTTACCAAAATCTCGAAGCGAGAGGTAAAATGTAAATTTTATTTTTAAAAAAATGTTTTTTTTTTTAAATTAAGAAAGAACATTTTCTCTGGCATCATTATTTTGAACCGGAGCAAGGGAAGCATATTTAAGAATGTAACCTGTAGATGACGTGCGGGTGTGAGTTTTAATTTGATTTTGACATCAGGTCATTTCTCTGTCTCTAAGTAAACAGTCGGTTTTACGGGAGAAGAAAATACCGGCCCTAAATCAATGTATGTTTAATCTGGTACTGGATATTTCAAGAATATCAAGAATAATTATCCTCTTTTATAGAAACAAGGTATTGATTTCAAATTCAAAGGGACTAACTGATCAAAAATACTGGAATTTTTGAATTTTGCGCGATATTCGTGTTCGATTGATCCTGTAGAGTTGTCAGGTTTCATTTATATTAACAAAGAATTTTGATACGCCCGGCGATTTGTTTTAATGTCAGAACAAAAAATCTGAATGAAATTTTGTGTTAAAATGCTATAAAAAGCAGTGGTCGTGCAAATGTTAGAAATAGCATTTGGCAAGAATTCCAAAACAAGGTTTCATGAATGATACAAATATTTTCAAAAGAGCCGTGATATCATGAAAAATGTCAAGACTTCCGTCCTATCATATCAACCACCGACGAGAATGTGCCAAAAAATGAAGATATTGAACTTAGTGCCCGCCGAATAGGTTAAAAGAGGGTGCTGACAAACAACTGCTGGAGTTTACACCATGAAAACGTACCGGTTCACAGTTCACTTCTCATTCCTTATTTTTTTTGCCAAAAACAACACCGTGACCCCAATATTAACCAGGTACAGAAAGTGCATTGCATTTTAATAAAATTTGGCCGTTACGATGTAGTGTAAATACTTTTAACAAACATAAATTATGACAAGATAATAATTATGTACGAAAGGCTACTAGAAAATTAACTCTGATAGCATTAAGGCCCGGTTAACTTCATGCTAGTAAAAAAAGTTGTTTTTCCACCCCAAATTATCCATAACCTCAAGCTAAAGTACATGTTATCTTTACATCTAGTTTAATGTTTAATAATTATCAGATTCTGAATCCGTATGATATAAATGCATATGGCGATGATGAAGAGGTACCTATAAGGACAGCAAAGGATATTTTGACATAGGCCAAATAATTTCGAAAAATATAGTCGGAAGGAGTTTTTTAAAGGATTCAGGCTGTCCGCACTGTCAAAAATATTATAGAACAAGTTGAAGATGCCATTTGACATGAAATGGATAAATAAATATCATAGTTTATAGTCATGGATTGAAGATATTATGCTACAGGTTCCTTTATATCAGTAACCGCAAATTTTTGTGAAGTTTCTAAATCAACAGTAATCACAACTATTGCTGGAATAAGTTGAGCCTTAGCAGCTCTAAAACCTTATTGTATACAGATGTCTATCACTCCTGAAGAAATTGGAGAAAGGAAACGCGAATTTTACAATATTGCTCGTTTGCGTAGTGCAATAATTTAAACATTTACACAACGTAAACACCCAAACCAAATAAAATATTATGAAACAAAATAAACACCTGTCAAAATTCAGTGTTGTCAACTGTATAAAACATCGTTTTCAATGAGAAAATTGTACCAACCTTATAAAAATAACCAAAAACTTTGGGTTAGCTAACATAGAGATTCCGTTTGTGTGGAAAAAAGGTTTTTGATGGTAACCGGACATTAACTTCATGTTACTTTTAACTCCATGTTTCATAACCGCATATTTATTTATACTTGTGTAATAAATAAAAGGCCTTCAAGTTCCAATATTCCTTGTTTAATTATATTTAGGACGTTTCGAGCAAAATCCGCTCATCAGCAACTAAAAAATTCATGTTGAGAATTATAAATAAATACATATAGTATTGAAGCAGAATTATGGTGTTGTACATCAGCGAAAGTTGTGGAATTACATGTGAATTATATTCTACGTAGTCAGATGGAGGATGGGCCCCCAACTCAACAACGCAACATGCCGCTAACACGGCCCATTAACAACTGTTGAGTTGGGGGCCCATGCTCCATCTGACTACGTAGAATATAATTCACATGTAATTTCACAACTTTCGCTGATGTACAACATCGTAATTCTGCTTCAATACTATATGTATTTATTTATAATTCTCAACATGAATTTTTTAGTTGCTGATGATGAGCGGATTTTGCTCGAAACGTCCTAAATATAATTAAACAAGGAATATTGGAACTTGAAGGCCTTTTATTTATTACACATTATCAACATGGTTCCCTCATACAACATTTAAATTATTTATACTTGGTTAAAACCGGGCCTTAGAGTGACGTCTGATAAGATTGCTCTACTACACAAATACTTTATTATCGAAATATGCAAATAAAAAGCATATTGGTTCACCTAGCTATGGGTAATAAGTAAGCTGTCATAAGTCATGACATATTTATTTATATGAATTCAAATTGAGTTTTTCCTCGGCAAGTTAAATTAATGAAGTTATAAGACAATCACATAATAATATCTGTAATGGATTTGAAGTAAACGATTGTGTTCTTTGCAATAAGGAAAGGCAATTTCCCTTTATGAGCATCTAAGTGAATGTCTCCACATTCCAGAGTGAGCTGCAGTAGCTAAATTCCAGTAATCATCGCGGTGTACTCAGCGGTCCGAAAATTCTAGTTGCACATTTGAGAGTTGATTGAATTATTGCAAGTCTCCCAAGACTAATTTCAGATTAATTCGTGCTCGTTGTAGCTCTCAAAGTCTCGCTGAAACAAAGACAAACAAAGCTGCGATAGTTGAATGCAAGTGCAAGACGAGAACGGAGAACACGAATAGAGACGGGGAATGCATAGCATATCTACTTAGTGGCAACGGCAGATCACTGGTCCATGTAATGTCGTTAGACGTAGTGGATTGCAGCAACTGTCGATGTGCTGCGTTGCATTTTCGATTGAGGAATGTTAATTTTGATCAGCCAGCGATTTTAATTAATAATCATCGACGTACCGAACACAACCGCCCGCTTATTAATAGCATGTCGAGAGGAATAAACGGGAAATCGATGGCTGTGCTGTTATCATCAAAAGGGCTTCAAGTATGCCACAGTTTTACATGCTTTCACTCCCATGCACTTCATTCAATTATTATTTGGCGAATAACACTTTCTCGCAGACCATCAACATTGTCACCAAGTAGATACTTTAAAACCAACAGTGGTCAAGTGGTTGCATTTGGTTTACCAGACTCTGTTAGAAAAATGTATGTTCATTTTGATATGAGTACCCTACAAAACATTAGTGTTATACAGCTTTCAGATTCAATTCATGTTCATCAAGTTAATTGAGAGTTATCTTATAGTACTAGAGTGTTTTAGTCAAATATTGTCCATATATCGAACAATTAATAAAAAATAATAATTGTAAATCATATCCTTACTAAAATAAAATAATGTAAGACCAAAATTGAATATCAATATATACAGTGTAGATATAAATAATTAGAACTGATTTTCCAAATAACAGCACCATCTATAAATTGGCACTCAACTATTTTTGACTAACCTTTACCAACATCCCCCTCCAGTTTTATTAATATTGGTTTAGTACAGTTCTCGTAAGGGTTTTGCGATGGGCGAGAACAAAACAACGATGACCCAAAGTGTGACTGTTCCGCATCTAGCAGAAACGCCGAAAACATAGAAGCAGTTCGATAACTATTGGTTTTCGATCGACATGTTACAACTAAGATTGTTGCACAGTAGTTGAACATCGACAAAGGAACAGCTGAATTCACTGTCGTCAAAGATTTAAAGAAAAAAATAAAGCAACAGCCGTGCGTCAATTTCTGTCCTCGACAGCGAAGGGCGAACCTGCTCTGAAGAAGACGAAGAGTGCTTTTTAGGATAGTAATGAATTGTGTACATCGATAATTTTGAAAAAGATAAAACAATAAAAGTGGAATATTAACACGTTCACTGCCATATTGACCCCATGGGACCAACGCGGATGTTGCCTCATTGGACCACGTTGAACCGATGGAACCAACTAAAATATTCAATAGGCCCAAAGGAATAAACTTTTCAAAATTGGATGAAAGTGAACGTGTTAAGCATCATTACTTGATAAATTGAAGGCAGAAATTGCAAAAGAATACGACCGCATTTGAAGAAAAATAAAGTGGTGTTTCATCAAGATAATGCACTGTCACACACTTCGACGGTCACCATAGTTAAAATTCACGAATTGCGGCTTGAATTGTTTGAAAATTCAATGTATTCACCATGTTTGTTAAGTTCAACGTGGAGGTAATAACACCCCGTAGAAACTAGTGGTGGGATCCGGATCCAGATAGTTTCAGTTTCGGATCCAAAAATATCCGGATATCCGGATAATTGAATGTTAAACTATCCGGATCTCGGATCCAAATCTTTGTATCGGAATTCGGGGGGTCTATTCTAATTCATAGCCACATGTGCTATCCGCTAGATAAGTTCCACTACTAGTCAACAGAAGGATTCAAGTCGGATAGCCACATGTGCTATCCGCTATATAAGTTCCACTACTAGCCAATAGATGGATTCAAGTCAGATAGCCACATGTGCTATCCGCTACAATGACAGATGTCAAACGTGCTGATAGCTTTCACTCTAGTTTGCCTGTGGATGATCGTGGCTTTGTTCTTATAGTACCTATTTGTGTTTAATTTGTGTTAGTTCTTGGTGTGGCTATTTATTTAGGTTTGTTGTAGGATTAATTTAGTAGTTTCGTTATAGTTCTTAATTTTTTATTAGTAATAGTGTGTTAGATTACTTAGTGTAGTTAATAGTTTTATTTATATATTACATTTTTAAATTTTCGATAGATTTAGATTCTACGATAGAAATTTTAGTTAGTTTAAAATTTAAAATAAATTTCCTTTCAATGAAACTGAATGGATCTTGCGCATCCTTAATCGTTCGTCTATTCAATCGAATTTCTTCCCGTTTTTCCTCTTCTTCAAGCACATCTGCGGCAAATAGAACCCTATAAATATATACCATAATCTAAAATTATTTTTAAACAAAGGTTGTTAGAATTATAAATAATTATTATAATTTAAATATGTACTTACAATATATAGATATAAATCAAATATTATTATGATGTAACACACGTATTTTAACACAAAATTGAAAAGCCGAAATGCTTGTCAACTTGTCATTCAGAGTTAACAGTCACTTTCAAAACAAACATTCAAATTATAGCATGACATTTTGCTCGTAGCGGTACCACTGGAGCTCTCGCTACGGATAGCCACATGTGGCTAAATTAATATAAATTCCACTACTGGCCAACAGATGGAGTCGGAGTCAGATAGCGGGATTGGGCTATGTTAGCCTCACGCTATGTGAATTAGAATAGACCCCCTGAGCATCGGATTTCGGATCCAGATCTGAGTATCAAATTTTGGATCCGAATCTGAGTATCAGATTTTGGATCCGAATCTGAGTATTGAAATTTGTATCCGAATCTGAGTATCGGATTTTGAATCCGGATCCGAATATCGAATCTTGGAAACGGATTTGAGTACCGGATCTTAGATTCGAATATGAGTATGAGTATCGGATTTTAAATATGGAATTTCAATCTCCGGATCGATCCTCGGATTCGAATATTCTCAGTATTAAACCTTACATTTAAATATTAGCATCGGGTCTAACCAAAATCAAATAAATCTGATGATAATCCAGTATGCATTTTTGTTTGATGTAGTAAATTAATAGTCGGTATATTTCTGGCAACTGTTTAAATTTCTGTTGGACAACTTTTAGCATCCGCTAAGAAGTAAATTCCTCGATTCCACAGAACTCTATAAGTAGGTAACAAAAACAAACCTTTTTATGTGAAACATGTGCACGACAGGTATTTCGCTACCTGCAACGAACCTATGGCCACTGTTTTTCAAATTGATCGGATCCAGAATTAAAATTTGGATTCGGATCCGTAAACAATACATCGAATCCGGATCCAAGTCCAGATCCAAATCCGTAGACAAAATATCGAATCCGGATTCGGATCCAAGTCCAGATCCGGATACAAGTTCAGATCCGGATCCAAGTTTAAATCCGGATCCAAGTTCAGATCTGGATCCAAATTCGGATTAATTTTCCGATATCCGCTTCAATATCCGAACATTGGATATCCGAGGATCCGGATATTTTGTAATCCGGGTTCTCGGATCCAAGTTGTGCTACGTACTATTTACTAGTCTAGTACAGAATCTCAAACTATTATAGAACGAAGTGAGTACTTGAACTGAATATATTGTTACACAAGATAAAACAGCAAAATGAACAATAATTTTACGACTGGCCAGCGAAATCTATTTTCCTCTTTATTGATTTTATGTTGTCTGTCTGGCTAATAAGATTTAATCTCCTGTTTAAGTATATAATAATAGTATATAGAAAGCTCTTCAGGCTCTTGAACGGAGCGTTTAGAAATAGGAAACAACCTCGACAATACATAATTAAGCGAGTTGATCGCAGCGACAATACAGGCGTAATACGATTGTGCGAAGTCAAGCTCAGCAGATATTGGAGGAAGTATGGCTCACGGCCTCGGCTGATAACAAAATAAACAACAGAGCTTCGCTGAAGTGAAGACGATCACATCAACCGCACACAACACGTGTTACCAAGAGATACAGGGCGCACAGGACACTACAAAGAAAGTTAAAAGCTTGTACCAAATACTACAAGTTGTAGTTATTACTACATTCAATAACATTACGTCAAACTCCTGTTTTTGCAATTTTCTTTATAAAAATCTCCTTCTTGGCGTCTTAATATTTATGTTGATGTTGACATAAAACTGGAAAATCATTCAGATTCAGCTTTTTGTTAAATACGTAGTTCACAACGAGAAACTATGTACTGGAAATGCCAAATTTACGCTTTAAGATAAAAGGTACGAAACACTGAAAACCGATCGTACACTTAGACATGATGCGAACTAGAGACGCCGTATTATAGGCACACTGGTCAAAAAATTAATATAAAATATAAAAAATTATTTAAAGTCCAGTCGACTTTTTAACTTTTCAAGTAGAAATCTATGTTGGATAAATTTTTTCTTTCGCCACTATATGTGAAAGGGGTATAAAAAGTTCCTTAAAATCCGATTATTATTACGATGATCTCTGCATGTGGATGTGCTCAGGTCGAATTCTTTAATTACATAAAACTAAAACCTATGAACTACGTATTCCTTTTTAACATTGACAGGACCAGCTGATTAAATCTGGTAAAAATTAAATAACCGAAAGTGAAAGTATTACTGAAAGTAGAAGTTTATTTAAAACAGTAAACTAAATTTAAAAAAAATCTGATGTGGCAAACCTAATACCTCCCGCCATTTAATTTTTCTTAGTTTAAATTTACTTACATATTTCTTATGCTGTAAACTATATAAAGTTCATTTCCATATAACTCTTGTTCTATTTTCTTTTAAAAACGTTACTACAATGAATTTTAAATAATTAGTTTTTTGACAGTGACATTTATGTCAACTACATACATTTGAGATCAGGAGTGGGATCCCAAGCCTACGCTATGATAGCATAGAGAAAAATGCCCTTTACCTTTCATCCCCCTTTCCCTATTAACTTCCACGGTTGTCAGGGAAACGCAGTGTTATTGGTCACTACGCTATCATAACGTACTTTTGGAATCCCACCACTGAACTGTGTAACCAAAGTTGTGTTTAAAACGTAGGCTATGGGATTTAAATAGAAAAAGTATTAGTGCAAATCTGTAGAAAATTTAATAATCTTTAATTTTTATAATAACATAAGTTGCAAAAAATAACATTTAAAGATATTTTTCGAAGAAAAACTATTTTGAGCTTCAGGTAAAATGCCAATTCCGCGTATCCGATTTACACCAAAATCTAATGATTTCTTCCATATTAAAGTAGAGTATAAATACAGGGTGTCCCATAACTTCAGGTACATATTAGAAGGGCATATAGTTCTTAATGTCCTGATTACGGAACAAAAATATTTTTTTCAAAATTCCTATAATTAAGGGTACTTTACTTAAGAAGAACATTTTTTGTACCCCTGGACACTATAATATTTGGAATAGTGAAATTAGTTATAACTATTACATAAAATAATTTAACAATGAAATTAATTTATGGAATTACGTAAAGCTTTGTCACACAAATTAAGTTTGGGAGATGTGTATGTAATGAAAAAAACACACAACCTATTCAACCAGTGTCCCAAAATTGTTTCCTTCAAAACCTCAAAAACTAATTTTTGAATTTTGAAAAAATTCTTTTTGTTCCGTAATCAGGACATTAAGAACTATATGCCCTTCTAATATGTACCTGAAGTTATGGGACACCCTGTATACGGTATCAAAATTTTCTGAATAAAAGTATTTAAAGAGGATTAACATCCACACACACATACATACACACACAAATACCCACATACCATCAACGTAAAAAATTTAAAATCTGTTTTTAGGGACTTTAAAACTTGCTCATTTACCAAAATCTCGATATGCGATTTTTAGCACGATCCGTATAATTACCTCCCTTTACCAAGGGGAAGCGGGGGGTAATCTCATTTTTGCAGTAGCCCAAAAATTATGCATTTATTTGTAATAATTTCAATTTCATGAGCAATATTTAAAAAAATCAAATTCGGATTTTAACGTGTATAGTAAAATCTGATTAGAGATTTAGTTGTAAAATTTTTTTATCTACAACTTTTATTTGAAACACTTTTGTCTAAAATTAATAGGTTACTAACTGCAGCAAAATAAAAAATAAATAACATTATATTCCCTAAATAACAGATTTCAAGAAGATACTCAATATATTGCTTTTAGACAAATTATTAAAGACCATTAAATTCTCTGTCTATTGCGCACCGTGTTACTCCAAGACAATCATTTGTGAAATTCAAATATTTTTGGAATTGATACATACATTTAGTAAAATTTAATTGGCAGAATTAACAATTTTTTTCCTTTACTCAAGTCATACAGGATGTTAAAAAAACTGTAAATTTTTTTAAGGGCATGCAGTCTTTACCAAAATAAGTAAAAAAGCTTAATCAACATAGGACTGATCTTCAACTGTTTCCGAGAAAAGCGAAAATCGAAAAAAAAAAACTGACAAAGATAGTAATCGAACAAAATTTTGTCTCTAAGTGAATAGACTATAAAAAAACAATAAAATTTTATACGAAACGTTTTTCTCAATTTATAATAATTACGAAGTTATTTGAAAATTAAATATTGGCCAAGGTCGCCATAACATTTAACATAGTACAATTATTTGATTAAAAAAAAAACAAAAGCACATCTAAGATGACCTCTGAAAGGTAAACGAAAAATCCCATTTAATCAAAGTCGTAACTCTTATAGTTTTCGAGATAGCAGATGTAAACCCCGTAAAAACTCATTTTTCACTGCCTCAAATCTCAGAAACTATGGAAGATCGGACCCATGTTGATTAAGCTTTTTTACTTATTTTGGTCAGTTGTTCAGCCCTTAAATTTTTGAAACACCGTTTGTAGTAGAGAATTCTAGAAATCACATTTTATTATGGCATTGTAATTGATCAACTAAGTAGCCTTCACCAGCAATTGGTTATTTAATATCGGTAACAATTTATTTCTTATTTTCGGAAGAAAGATTATTAGATTAAATTGTAGTATCCCATATTTGTAGCCGTTTTGTGTCAAAATCTCCCAGCTCACTTGCAATATGCAGCCGATCATAAAAAGGCAAAGAACCAGCAGCAATAAATCGTCACTGAATCGGTTGTAAATTTTTTACAGCATTCCGGAACGCCAGAGTCGCACCCCATTCCGGACTACTTCACTCGGAATTCTGACTGGCGCTACAGATAAACAAAAACATGTGATGCTATTATCACCACACTTATAAATCTATTCGTGGGCGAGCGGATTCCTAATTTATAACTCGGCAAGAACACGGAGCAATTATCATTAATCAAATATTATGAATGTGAAAAGTTATTCGCCAGCTTGCACAATAAGGAACTGAATTATGAATTAAAGATATAGTAACTCACTACTTAATAGCAGCCTACTATGCCTTAATTGCTCTATAATATATACCTGAGAGCAAATTCTACAATTTACACAGCAATTCAAATGTAATTTTGGATATTATACACAGCATAATTATATTTTGGTCTAATTTATGAAATTATTTCATGTATATTATAATATATTTTGGTGGATATTTATCAAGTACATTCAACATCACACAATTAGTAAGAGCCAACAAAGTAGCTGACATCTGGTGGCAAAATAAAACATATAGGTCGTAGGGAAAACGAGAGAAAACAAGAGCCAAAAATGACCAGCAAAACGAAAGATATTGTGTTATACCACAGTACAATAATTATGCAAGTAAAGACATATCCGTTCATTTCCCAAAAACTGAAATATTAAAAAATCAATGGAAAATCGATTTAAAAATGAAGAACATGTCACCATTCAATAACATTTATTCACAATAATTTTTGCCTAGAAATTTAATTCCATTTAAGTTTTGATATAAATTTATGCTTCAATACATTATTAGATTGTTTTTATAGTCATTAAGAGAAAAAATTAAAAAAAAAAATGCTATTCCATGCCAAAATGACCGTAACCAGAACTTCTGGTACAGAGAAGAAAAATAGAGAGGTTACTTGCCTGTAAGTAATAGTAATTATTATTCTTTAATATTATAAATTATAACTATATTTATTTTATATTATTTATAGGAAAGATAGAGAAGAAGAAACGATAAAATGCCAGAAATCGAGCCAGCAAGAGGAAGACGTGCAAAACATAATACATGTAGATGGTTTTTTAATTAAACAAATACAATTTCCTCTTAATATTACAATGTATGGATAAAAATTAACTTATAATTATGTGACTATAATGAATTTTAAATCTAATAGTTTGGTCTCTTCCACTTTTCTTCCTGTCTTGCTTTACAGCTGCACACACATTTCCACACGATGTCATTTGTGTTATTGTTATCACAATAGAGTTAGGTACCCAATGGTCTTCATATCCGTATAAAATAATGTGTATATAACTACAAATAAATATGTTAACAAGCAAGATAACCACAAATTTGTATATCATTTTACCTTTATACACTGTTTCTCCTTCGGTTATAGGCCGCACAGTACCTTTTAAATAAATATATACCTCTGTCATTGTAATAAACATTCTGAATTTAATCAAAAATAACAGAATATTTCCTAAAACAAAGCATCAAACTACAACGACTACAAGTGTAAAATTCAACGTTTTCCCTATAAGTCTGTCTGTAGTGCTGCTATCTCTTGGAAGTGGTTTTCCCGTATAGGTTTGTTCCTACAGCCAGCCCGGACTGTCGTATGTATGTCCGACGCATGCGTATTTTAAAAATATCATTCCAACCGACTATTGCACAATCCATCGGACTGTAGATGAACGCATCCGCGGACTATCAGATCCATCCACTGGACTGTGCTATTCGCGAATAAAATTAAGCCGTAGCCATCTAGTGGCAAAATAAGAACTATTTGTTGTCGTACTTCACTGAAAACGCTATTTGGGCTAGTGTTATTTTATTTGGTTATTGTCTGTGAACAGAAAGTCTTTGTTTTATTATTTCTATTTTACGTGTTCATTCACTACTTCAATACATAGGTATTGACCAAAATCAGATTTTTTGAACTACTTTTTGGGCAGCTATGCGCGACGATTTTACGCGATTATAATAAATGCTTTCATGACTACAAAAAAAATCTTGTTTTAATTATTGGGCGATTCCACCATTTATTTTATAATTTCATTTGATGTATACGTAAAACAAAGACTATTATTGAAAATTCATATTATAAGAGAGTTGTTAAGGTCTCCCAAAGTTAGACCTAAATTTTCTTGAAGAATATTATTACGCCCATCGTAAATATGCACGACTCTGCTTCAGGTTACGTTCACGTTACTTTCTTTTACGTTACGTTACATCCCGTCCCGGTACAACCATCGTGATACCGGCTTATTATTATTTCGATTTGTTACTGATTACTCTCAATTGAGCACTAGTGAGTGAATGTAATATTTCCTACATGATCGTAGAAAATCTACTTTTTTAGATGGCTATTACATAAATAGTTGTTTTATGAATTCTTTGACAACCGTAAAGTATTACTTTTTCACATAGTCTCTTTTACTTTACGCCCGCAATAGCCATTCTTTTATAGCAATAAAATTTTGTGTTGCACTACTTGTAGCTTCATAAATTTCAGGCGGAGTATAAATCGTTGCCGCTATCGCTATAGCATATAGCTCATTTTCTTGCTCAACAAATTATTTAATGTAGTTATTTTATTTACACTTTTAGGTTATAAAATATTTAGACAGGAAACAGTTTGTTTTGTGATTTGTTCAGGTGACAGCAAAGCATGTAACATAAATCAATCAAATATATATATAAAATTTATTTTTAAATAAAAAGTTGTAACTTTTTACCTCTCGCTAAGAGAGGTATTGAATTTATGCTAAAATATCGCATATCCAGATTTTAGCGAACAAGCGCGTTTTAAGGTCCCTAGAATTCGATTATAACATTTTTACGATGATGTCCGTGCGTGCGCGCGCGCGCGCGTGTGTGTGTGTGTGTGTGTGTGTGTGTGTGTGGATGTGTGTGTGGATATTGGATCCACGATTTCTCAAATATTATAAGACTTACGACATTTTTAACTACGGATACCTCAATCTAACAATAATGGGAAGAGTTGATTTTGGTAAAAATTGGACAACCGGAAGTAGTAGTTACAAGGAAAAAATCATCTAAATATTATTTATCGAAAATTTATGTTTTATTTATAAATATAAATTCATTATTATATCTACTATCTTCTATAGATTTAGAGATAAAGAAATGCATATAAAATAATTGATGTAAAAATTCTCAGATCAAACTACTTCAAGGCAAGAAATTCAAATGTTTGCATCTGACACATAAATGTCATTGTCAAAAATATTTGTATGCCACTGTCAAAAATATTTGTACAGCATTATGAAAATAAAAAAAGTCAACATCGCAAAAGAATATACGTAAAAAAGAATATAAAAGGAATTTGCGAAAAAATGACGAATATAAAGAAAATGTATATTGTACATAATTTATATTAAAATATCCCATAGATTTTGCAAATATAATTATGTGAGAATTATTTTGTAGTGAGACATGAATATATGTACTTGTATTTAAAAATATTTTTTATTTTATGCGTACAACAAAGGTAAAATATCTGGCGAGAGGTTATGTGCTGGCCACATCAGATTTTTGTGATAGTTTTGAAACGTTGTGTGCACATCGCGACATAAAGGTTCTGCTTTAGCTTTATCTAATTTCCTGGCTTCGGCGTTCGCCTCGGCTGCAAACTTCTGATTCATCAAAAAAGATAACTTTTACAGCCTTGATACACAAATAACTATTTCCGGCGTCCATCATGTAAGTGTTCAATTACAGGACTATATTGAGGCAGATAAATAGCTCATTCATTATAAACCTAATATTGTAATAGCTATTAACATACCTAGGAATGTTATGTATATCATAACTGCCAAAGATGTCAATTAGAAATCCGAGCTCGCAGAGCGAGGATTTTAAGACATCTAAGGCTTGTTATGATAAATAACATCCGTGGTTTGTTCAATAGTTTATCGGTTTCAGAAAATTAAGACATTATTGATAAATACCATTTTTTGAAATTCTCTCATTAATGCTACTTTCAGATTGCTATGGTTAACAGAACAATTATTTTGACATATGTCAATGTGACAAATATTCAGATTATGTGCTTTGTTCCACATGTTTATTACTTTAGAATAAAGTAGACCGTATTTAGAACGACAGGCTAACGTTATCTGTATGTATTAATGAAGAGCATTATATTTTCATTTTGTAGACCGTTTTTGACAAGTCAGTAAGGTAATAATATTACCATACAGATACAGTTATTACTTAGTTACCAGCCTACTTTTGTACATGTAAACAATGGAATAATATCCTGAAACCGGTAAAGGCTTTAAAAGCCTAGTCATTAGTCATGTAAAGACTTCAAGACTATATACATACAGTCACAGTGTTTAGCCGCTTTAATCACTCCAGCTATTTATTTATTAAGGAAATACTATTACAAAATTGATAATAGTCCGCCAGAAAAATAGTATAAATATAAACAAAGCCTGATCTTTTTACTGCGGGAAAATTAATGAGCACCTACAAAAAGAATAGTAGTTTGAGTAATTAATTTCTGTGAATAAGGAAGAATAGCGTGAGATTATTACAAGAAACCCGGCGTCTTTTATTTGTAATTATAAAGCTTGTTTACCTAAACATAAATTCATCTATTGCTTTTTGTTCCCGGATAAGGAAGAAGTGAAAAAGAAAAAGCAATTATTCTTAAGTAATTCCCCAGAAATGTCGTTTATCACTACACCTACATTATCAACAGCGTGCTTAGCGTAAACTCTATACAAAATATAGTTTTCTTTGTAGTCGCGTTCTACTTAAGTAATCTATTCTATAATACATACTGCTGCTTTTATATCTATCTACAACATTTTGGCATAATTCTCATTAAAGAATATAGAAGTTCATTTATTTAAAAAAAATAGTAATGTACCTAGAATTAAAATGTAATAAAAAACCTGATGTGGCCAGTACATTACCTTCCGTCAGTTATATGAGGTATTTACGAAACTTCTACCGGTGAACTGTTACCGGTAAACTGCTTTTTATCAGGTTACAGCTACAAGAATCGATATTTTAAGAACGCAAGTGGTAAACAGGGTAGATCCATAACCTATGTAAAAATTTGAAACAGGTTAGAAATTTGACGTAGTTAACAAACTGAGCAGAGATCTACTTTGAACACATTTCCACTTTTAAAGGGCGCGCTTCGCTTTGCATCACTACCTTTTTTTTTGAGATTAGATTCTTCATGAATCCGGTAGATGGGTCTGGTATTGAACAATTTTCGAACACGGTAACTTTTTACCACTCGTGTTTTCTAACACAGTCGGTAGATTTTCGTAAATGCGTATGTATTCTATATAAAATCCATACAGAAAGTTCCTTGCAAATGATTTTAAATTTCTTGTATGTACATTTACCTTTCGACAGTTGTATGTATTTTATAAAAATTCAATACAGAAAGTTTCGAGCAAAAAGATCCTATATTTCGAGTAAAATTATAACACACATATACTACGAATATGTCAATTGCACTTGACACTGACATCTTTCAATCAGAATTTTCTTAATATAGTAGATGTTTCTACCATAGCTGGCTAATTTATGAAATTTAATTTCTTTATAATTTTATAACTCTCTATCTATTTAATATGAAGTACAAAATGCAAGCAAATCGTATAGAGAATACAATATTCTTTAATATTTAACATCGTTTTTTCAAGAAAAACTGTTAAAATCTTCAAATGAAGGTACTTCCGGTTGACCAATTATAACCAAAATCTAATCAGCTCTTAATATGGATGCAACGAAGACGAATACGAAAGAATTATAATTTTTAGAATTGTAGTATTAGAGTTATCGTAGACGAAAATTTTGTTACACACACATACACACACAAACACACACACACACGTACACACACATACAGACATCATCGTAAAATTAGTAAAATCGTATTCTAGGGACCTTAAAACGTGCTTATTCATTAAAAACTCACCACCGAATTTTTTGACTAAAGACAATACCTGCTGTTTATTAATAAAAATAAATTTAAAAAAATCAAATGTATTTTAACCAAAGAAACTAATAAACATTGTCTTTAGAATTTAATATTGTGTGCTACTCCATGTAAATATTCTATTTCCCTGACATAGGGTACAAAATATTCCATAATGCGAGCAAGTAGTACGATTATTTAAACAGTTTCGAGATTTTGTTGGCATTAGTTTTATGTGCTAGGTTCAGGTATCTTCAATGGGCCCGTCCAAGTCATCGACTTTTTAGAAATTACATATCGCATATGAATTTTGAATATAAATAAATGAAAACGAAATAAAAATTGCTATATATTTTGTATTTTTATACCTATAATAATGTAATTAAAGTTTTTAGCGTAAAACGATCGCCATGTTGTGACGTCAGCGTCATAACAGTCGTCCAGTTACCTTGTGAAAATGTCACTGTATAGTGGACCATGCATATTTTGCTCATAAATTCGCGATTGGCTTTACACATACTCTAACACGCACATATTTAATATATCCGAGTAATTTTTTATTAAGATCAAAAGAAAATTTACTTATTAAATAAATAAAATTATAATTTATGTTTTAATTATTGTAATCTTAATACTTGTCATTGTTGTAATCATTTAGTAAATAGAAATGTAAATGTTGGATTACTTTTTATTATGAACTATGCTTTGATTATTGTAATCAATACTGTCATTGTTGTATTTAATTATAAATAGAAAATAGTTTAAATACTATTTTAATTATAATAATGACACTTGGTGAGTATAATAACCTGCAATATTATACTAAAGAAAGTCTTAAAGTCACATTAATTAAAGCAAATGATTAATCTGATTATGAAGACGAGCAAAAATTTTTAATTTTACTTACCTATATTACCATTATTAATGGTAACGTATGTCGGTTCTCTCTACTTATGACGGAGTGACACTAACGTCACAACTTTCGCGCTCAAACTTTAATAATTATTTTTGGCGTTATTAAGCATAATTTCAAGAAAACAAAAAATACGGAATTTCTATTTTTAAATTCTTCATAACATATAAAAAATTCAAAAAAAGTTGGACGGGCCCATTGTATAAACCTCGTATTAGTCGCGATTTTTTTTAACACAAGCGGAGCGAGTTTATGTTTATAAAACGAATCACATACTATATTTTTTCTGCGACTGCAAGTAAGACCACAGAAATATAGAGATAATCTTTTTATGTTACTTATTGACGAAGAGTCATTTTGCTTCAAAATATGGACAGCTCGGAGGAAACGCAACAACGCAAGCACTATCTATACGAGACAAATTTATAAATTATTTTGTTTCATCCGTAGGTTCAATGCAGTTGTCAAAATGCCATGTTACAGAGAGGCCGAAAAAATGTTTAATTTTTTTGATATAGGTATTGTATTACATTCCGTAACCAAGTATAGTTAATCTCCTTTTTTGTTGAGTCTGCAATACTACTTTGTACAATAGAAATCGTTTAATATGTAAGGAATTTTCTGAACTAGTTTTATAAACTGTTTCCACTTTTAAATCTAATTTATATTTTGTACATTCATTTCTTTATATTTTGAAACCAAAATAACTAATTTTTCACATTTTACCATAATCTATACGTATTGTTTTGCTATGATGTGTGAAAGGTGTGAAATTTAGTTCTACATCGGCTATTTCCGATACGTTTCGGGTATATTCGCCCTGATTAAGATAGCTGCGCTGCGCTGCGCTATCGGGCTATCGCACACTTCAGATCAACGAAGCGAAGAGCAGAGAAGAGCAGAGAAAAATATTCTGCCAGAAGTATTCCGGCGAGTTGCTTCGCTGCTCTGCTCTTCGCTGCTCCAAACTGCGCGTATACACAATAATATATTGAATGAAAAAAAGGCTCTTCGCTGCGCTTCGCTTCGCCTCGGCCAAGTGCCGACGGCCTTTATTCACGAAAGATGACTATTCAAGGTCATTTGTTCGAAGAAAGAATACACATCACTTTATAGCAGTAGCTTAGCAACATTTTGTTTTAGAAAGAGAAAGATTATTTGACCTATGTCTATTTAATTTATGTGGTCTAACAGATATCCGTAAAAAGTGGCATTACTTTCTAACACAGTATAAATAATAATGACATATCTCGTAGAATAAGATACCTAATTATGTACTAGAATTTATATTAAGATAGTTATTGTGCACAATTAATGGACGAAATACTTTACTTTTTGTTATTTATTAAATAAATATTTAATAATATTAATTGTATATATTTTGAGCCAGAATTTGATATAGTTGAAAGTTTTTAATGCTAATTGATACTGACATATCACTGGGTGACGTCATGCGCGCGGCGAACGAAAATGGAATCTCTAAATGGCATATCTTGTGAGTACTTTTTTTCCCGAACATAGGAAATTCAGTGCTTGATTTGGCGATATCTGTTTACCTATTAATTTTAGAAAAAAAAGTGTAATGAAGAAAAATGTTTAGAAGGAAAAAGTGCGTCGATAAGTGCCAAGTTTGTTTTTCAATTGTTTCTTATGCCCGAGTTAGCAGCTAAAAAAATATACGAATTAACGCAATTATCAGAGTGCCATGAAAAATAAGACAATTTATGTTTGTTGTTTCTAAGATATCTGACAGATTTGACATTTCTTTTAATTTAATTATTATTAGAATATGTAATAGGAAGACAATCTAGTAAAAAAATTCTAATAATAATAATTAAATCATATGAAATGGGAAATCTGACAGATACGTCCGAAACATCAAACTTAAATTATTTTTTTATTTTTCGTAGCACTCTGATAATTGCCTTAAATCGAATATTTTCTTTTGCTTCTAACTGGTACATAAGAAACAAATGGACAACAAACTTGGTACTCATCGATGCACATTTTCATTCTCAAAATTTCTCTTCATTACACTTTTTTCTAAAATTAATAGGTAAAGAAATATCGACAAATTCGAATTTTAACATTGAATTTCCTATGTTCAGGAAAATAAATAGACACCGGTATATGACAAGTGAATTTAGTACTCTTATGTTAAAAACGGTATAGATATGTAAAATATCAGAACAATATGCGTTGCTGGAATATTTGGATGAAATATGAATTCGATACCTACAAATAAAAATTTCCGGAATTGCTGTACAAAACTATTTCATTTATGTCCAATTCAGCGAAATAATATCTGCAGAGTCAACAAATTTTAAATTGTGACGTTTTGTTAACGTTATAAAATTTCGCATAATAATGAAAATAATGCATTGTAATCATTTATATAATGAATGAGAAATATGTGTTGCACAATTTAATTTCTTTATTATCATTTTCTCATTATTATGTCAGGCTATTTAATCAGTAAATCATATTTATGTCGTGTGGCGTTTGAAAATTCTGTTTAGCAGTTATCAACAGCGAAATCCTAAATCCCATAAATGTGTAAACAATGCGTTTAGGTCGCACAACCCCAATTATCTTTGTCAGCTGTGATCCGCGTTTGCCCTGAGCTAACAAATCTATTTTTACTCCAGCGATACGCTTCTTGCTTGCTGCTATTTATTTTAAATGTTGCTGGAACGCCAACGTATATAAGTACATAGTTTTTATATCGTTTAACTTTTCAAGTTAACGTCAAATTTAGTATATTATAAGATTAATTAATACTGCGGTTAGTGCGGTGTGATTAAGAGTGTCTATTTGTGAGTATGCTTTCAAATATGTATAATATGAAGGGATATACGAGCGATTTAAATTAAATAATTATACTGTGGAAAACCAAATGCAGTAACTGAAAATGGGGTCCTCCAGTATTTTTTAAATTCTTTTGTTATGAAATTCAACTAACGTATGTCCCAAAAGTTTTGTCACAAAATACAACTCTACGAAAAAAAAAATATATCAAAATATCGGTTTGGCTTTGCAAACAAAAGTAATTCAATGATTTGTCATTTTAATGACAGTTCAGTTACCGAAATCGATTGCGTTGTAATGGCTTATAAATTAGATCTTAGAAAAAGCGTTTATAATTTAGTTGGGCAGATGCCTAAAGTTCAAATAGTCCGACTTTTTGAAAATCAAAATGTGTCGCGGAAAACCAAATATCGTGCAATAGCAGAATGTGAGCAAGGTATACCATGCGTAAATCTTCCGAAAAGTGGAAGACCTAAAGTGTTAACTGAACATAGAGCAAACCAGTTAGTCGAAAGTGCCAAGAATAAAATTGGACAGTCATTGAGAAGACTTTCACGGCGTTACGGTGTTTCCCAGAATACAATATCCAGAGTACTGAAGAGAGAAGGTATAGAATATCGCAAAAGAAAGAAGTGTCCTAAATATACGCCAAATCAGTTAGCTAGAATACCAAGATGTTGCCGTGATTTAAGGCACACTCATTTTGCAAATAATAAAGTCATCGTCATAGATGATGAAAAGTACTTTACTCTAAGTAATTCTGAAATTAAAGGAAACGACGGTTTTTACACGGACAATGTAGAAGAATGTCCAGACGATATAAAATACAAGCCAAAGGCCAAATTTACTGATAAAGTTTTAGTTTGGTGCGCGATATCAATTTTATAATTTTTTGCTATAGTGAAGGACCCCATTGCTAACATGATAAAAACATGTGTCACAAAACAATTTAAATTTTTTTTTTATTTTTTTTTACAATTTTTAATTTTATTATTATTTTCAGTGTAAACTAAAAAGAAATTGACCTTATTTAATTTTTTTAATTAGTAATAATTTGTTCTGGGCCGATATAAATAAATACACATATTATACTTTCTACAAAAAAAAATATGGTGTAGCAGATCTATACTTAAACATATTGCGGTATATGACATATGTTACCCTTAGAGAACAGTAACCAGCTGACATCTCAAGGGTATTGTCGAATGGAAATGAAAAAAGCAATGCTGCAAAATTTACGAAAAAGAAAATAATATAGCTCGTATATGTATATGTACGCATTTTGGAATTATATTAGTAATATGACAAATGCCATGTACTATTATAAAATTGCTATTCGAAAAAGGAGAAAAGTACACTAAAGAAGTGCAAAACAAAATCCGGTACTATTCATAAAATCAAAATATATATTTTTGCCTACCTATGTATATCTAGCCTTTTTATCCAAGTAAACAATACAACGCTAAAATAGCCTCTTAAGAGGCTGCTGTTACTTTTCCGGTGAGGTAAGCTTGTCCGTGGGAGACGAATACGGTAGTGGGCTGGATCGGCAAATACTAAAAACACCCCTATTTATGACATATTCAAGCGAGACTTGGCTAGAATTTTAACATTTGAAATATGTAGGGATATTATTATTTATTTATGGGGGATGGTAAACCAATTACAAAATAGACGATAAAAGTGGGACGCACCCATCAATGAATTGTCTGCGAGAGACATATAATAAGGGAACTGCAAACTAAAATGTAATAAAATTTAAATTGTAATAACATTATAACACTTTAATAAATTACCAATTTCTAAATTGAAATCTTTTTTGAACAGTATAGATAACTTATTAAGTGCATTTCGAAATTTACCTTAAAAATACACTTTAAACTTAAGAATTTTAAACTTAATTTTACTTTGCAATAATTAAGAATAATTCAAATATGACCATGCCGCGCACGTCTTGTTGGTTTTCTTATCTAGTGTGCAAAATGAGAACAAAATCGGTATAATACTGTCTCTATACTTTTTAAATTAGTAAATATCTTCAAATTGACCTATTTTAATAGCATATTAGTACTCATTTACTTTAAACTATTTCATTAAAAAAGCCTCTGTCGCGTACTAAAATCAACCTTCATTATTCATCTTACCAAATTTCAATAATTCGTTATATATAATGAAGTCACAGGATTAGCGAGAATACGTTAGATTTCGAGCAGCAGCCTCCTCATGAGGTAACTTTGATTAAAACTGACTTTGTAGCTCTTTTTATAGTTGTGGAGAAACCGTGTTGTACAAGTTATCCTGAACGACTGTCTGTATACCAACTTTTATATGAGACAAAAATATCTGTAATTCGTACAAGTAAATATACGAGTATCTTCACGGCTTATTACCAATTTCCAAATGAGTCAATCTGCTTTTTATTTGCATATTTCGATAACAACAATAATATACGTTCCGTTTTGGGCGCTTACCAGACGTCACCTCACGAATTTTAAATGCTGTAGTGGAGAGAGCACCACAAATTTTCTTGTGCTATTTGAAGACCGCAACATAAGGATATAATATTTAAAATCAGTTCGTAATTTACTGCTTCCCTAATTATTTTAGGTAAAAAAAGCTTCAAATAAAAGTTGTAGAGAAGAATTGTACGTCTGAATCAATAAGCAAAATTAATTTTGCTTACTTTGTATGGGCAGAAATTCACTATGACAATGTCGAAAATCACCCGCAAAATAACAATAGCCATGGAATTGAAACAAAAATTGACAAATAATGTTTAACGTTTTATCTGTCAAGTTAGGTCAGTTTATTTTTAATATTATTTGTAATATTTGTTTAAATGAACAATTTTCAGTTTAAATTAATAGATAATTGTTCACATAAATTAGAGATAATACCTAATAAAAATAAATTAACCTAATTTGACGGGTAAACCGTTAAATATTTGTTAATTATTTTGTCTCAATTCCATGGCTATATTGTTATTTTGCATGTGATTTTCGACATTTTCATATCTAATGTGTGCCCTTAGAAAACAAGTAAAATTAATTTTGCTTACAAACACAGATGTAGAATTTTATGGTCTACAACTTTTATTTGAAGCTTTTTTACCTAAAATGGGGAAATTACGAAAGTCTGATTTTACATGTAAATTCCATGTTCCGGTGTTCGAGTTACAATCCTGTATAATAGTATTTTATGTACCAAGGGCGTTACGATGATGATAATGCCAGGAGGGCGACGAGGATCTAGCCCGAGGGACAGATGTCGCCCGATGGGCATTATCATCTAGTAACGCTCGTGGTGCATACAAGATTTTATGTCTCACTAGAATATGTGAAATAAGTTTTCATTTATAATAATAACATTTATTTATTTTTAAAATATCAACTCAGGGACTAAAGTGCATATTCAATGCTGTGGGTGAAGTCACCTAAAGGATTGAATGCACTTTAGTCCTGTGGTATATACGCTATTTTTCGCACTCCCGTATCAAATGGAACCATATTAGTGTAAAAGAAATTAATTTTACAATTTGACAATACAAATGTCAAAAATTTTGTTCAAATATAAACTCAACGCCTGCTCAAAATGTAGTGCAGATACGAATAAATAAATCATAGTAACTATATGATGTTATGGAAACATCTTGTTTATTTTTACTTTAGTCCCCCAGGAATTTTTTTCATATTTAATTCCTCTGGGACTGAATTTGAACTTTAGTCCCTGAAATGAGTGATTAGAATCGCTCTTTAGTCTCGGGAATGCGAAAACAATATAACTGAATGAATAAAATACATTTCATATTAAAGATTAAATTGTATTTGTTGCAAGGTTGCAATAATTGAATGAATGAAGTACCCCTTAATTATGGATATTTGCTAAAAACCAGTCATTTTACTCAGTGAACGTTCTATATCGTTGGAGATGATGGAATGGGTGATTCTGATGATTCGGAAGATATTTTATCGAAACGGTGTAAAGAAATTATTTTGAATGCTTTAAGTATTATAATTAAATTAAAAATGATTTCTGTGTTGTGCTTTTAAAGCTGTTTTCTTATTATATTAATTGTTGTAATCAATTAATGTATTAATTGTTGTAATCAATCATTATTATTGTAATGATTTATAATTAACAAGAAAATAATTTTCATTATATATCGTTCATATTATTTCTAATTTAAAGTCCATAAACGATGGTCGGATTATAATGAGAGCATAACGTTATGCCTGCATATAATGCACCGGTTGTTATAGATATGTTTATATACACCGTATCCTAGCAATAAACACTTCGGTCAAATTCGATCTTGGACCGTCATAACTAGCATGTACGGAAATCATTTACATACATTGAGGTCATAAAATGAAGAATGTTACAACTTAAATTTTTAAAAACCATTAGGTATTTGAAATATTGGAGGACATTTGTAATTTTATCAATAAAGAAAATAAGTGAGTGTTTTACTTGATTAATTGTT
Organism: Harpalus rubripes; assembly: GCA_963082715.1. Classification (NCBI taxonomy): domain Eukaryota; kingdom Metazoa; phylum Arthropoda; class Insecta; order Coleoptera; family Carabidae; genus Harpalus; species Harpalus rubripes. Next base: position 13,968,133 of record OY720448.1, read on the forward strand.
TCGAACACGAAATAAAAAGTTACTCTAGTAGAAGGGTACTCGAAATCGTATGTGGCAACCTTGGAACAGCTGTGGCTCTGTTTGTCAGCAAGGGTGCCATTCACCCGCTAGGCTTGATACGTCATTAGTTCAGCCGCCCCGCCTACTTCCGGAACGGAAACTGGGGCAGAATTTACCAAGAGCCGTGTTTTATTTTTACATACGGCCAATCGATTATTGACGCTCAAGTTACAAAGTTCACGACACACGCAATGGGGACGGGGTCATTGTGTAGGCGTCAAGGTCAATCAACGACAACTTGGGAACTTGGTAAGTAGTAACATACACCTTGGAACTTTGTATGTAATCTACCAAAGATTATAGCAAATTTGGATTAACATATTAAGGTTTCTTTCCTCATTCAAAACTAAGTTAAAATAAATCAAGTTGTCTGTGACCATGAATAACAATAAGAATGCGTAGACTTAATATTCCTCCACTAGTTCCTAATTTGGCTTAGTTTTATCTCTCGTCACCATAGTTAATAGAGATGTAAGGAATAACGCACTCTGTTTTTGGCGTTTTTCGTTTTCTAGAGGTGGTATGACTGCTTTCAAAACTGAGAGATGGATGATATATAAGCTCAATTACTGTCACTCAACAATGAATTTTTATGTAATAGAATGATAAAATTACATTTATAAAATATATAAAAACATGATTCATAAGCAGGGTCGGATTGGCCAGTCGGGATAATCGGGAATTTCCCGAGAGGCCGCGGATTTTTGAGGCCGCCGATCGGTGATTATTGATTATAAAATAAAATTTGAGTACGGTGATTATAAACTAAAATTTGAGTACGTAGCATCATCTAATTAACTTCACCTGGTAACAGTTCTTATTTAGATAGTTTTCAGTATTGTATAATTCTTGACAAATTTTATTTCGGTGTTGCAGATATAGTTCAAGCTCGAATATATGATGTTTTGATAATATCCTACTTTGTAGATTTTGAATGATTGGAATTATAGTTAAGGTATTGTCTGGTGTTTGTGTGTTGGTTTACGGTAGGGTAGACTGATGTTATTAGTCCATGGTTTGTTTTCTCTGTTTAAACATCTAAGACCGGAGGGACTCCATGAGACTTTTTCTCCATTGTGAACCTAATATAAAGTATCATCGACATATCTAAGCCAAAGTTTGGGTCTAATATTGGCTGTATCTAGTGCTAATTCTTCAAAAAGTGAGAAGAACCCATCAGCAAACCATCTACTTGTACAAAATATCTATCTTTTTCTTGGAAATATGAGTTCTGTAGGCAGCACTGCAAAAGTTCCATATTACCATCAAGAGGCAAGTCGGTTCTTTCTTTTAAGTTGATATCTTTTTCAAGCCTTGTTATGATGATTTCTAAAAATTTCTCGTAAATAAACATACAACATCAAAGCTGAGAAAAAGATTTTGTGGTTGTAATTGTATTTAGCTCAAAAGTTCTACAAAATGTTTTGAATTCTTCACATATGATGTTCTTTTTCTTTGAAGTTGTTGAATGATTGGTAATGGAAATTGTGATAGTTTATAAGTAGGATAATTTATGGAACTTTTGGCGGGTTTCTGAGATGCTTAAATCTCTCTTATGGATTTTTGGAAGCCCCCCGTACATGTGTGGAAGCTTGCTAAAATATGGAGTGAAATATGTTCTTATTCTAAACAGAATATAATTCTTTATATTTCTTAAGAGCACGGTACACTTTGTTTTCTATAGACGTAGTAGAATGTTTTCCAAGTTTCTTATAATTTCCTTGATTCAAAAGCTCTTCTATTTTCTGATCATATAAATTGGTATCCATTATTACTGTAATACTTCCATTGTCTGCGGGTAGAATCTTGGTTGTTTTATCTTTCAATGCTTTATATTCTTCGTTTTCAAGATTAGGTTTGATCAGATATTTTTTTTGCTTCAGAATTTTTCTCACACTCCATTTATTACTAATTTAATATTGTCTACAACTTTTAAACGAACCTAATGTTATTTTCTTAACTACAGAATGTTCTATATTTTAAATACTATTTTTAAGAGCGTTTTTTTTTATATTTCAACTTCTTTTACAATTGTTCAATTTCTATGTAGGCAAAAAATTCGTATTACCCAACACCAAAACTAATTTATTACTTTGTGGCAATATAATTATAAATTTTAAAAGAAGACTGGAGATGAGGCCGATCATGCTAGAATTTTCCCGGGCCGCTGAATCTTCCCAATCCGGTCCTGTTCATTAGGTTTGTTATCGAACTCGTCATTAGTAAAACGTAAACTCGTACGTTAACAGATTATGAAACTTGCTTTTTATTGTACTATTTAATAATTTATGTTATTACGTAACATATTATTATAAATAACACAACCATTTAATTAAAGTTCTGTGTATATTTACTTCAATAATAAATATAATATACGCAAAACATTACTTAAAAGGTTGTTCCATTTTTAATAATTATTATGAGGTCTGAAAGATATTTTACTACTAATATATTATGTAATAAATTTTATAAATGTAGTTTTAGTCACGAGCCTTTTTGACACGGACATGAGCGGAACGGTTGCATAAAAAACGAATTTCAAAAGAATTGATAATACGAGTCATACTACACTTTTTCTACGACTACAAATTAGGACGGTAGAAAGAAAGAAATACACTTTTTAGGTTAGATATTTTTACTGGATGACAAGCGGCTAACTTCGACCCGCGCTTTACGAATAATTTGTTAATGGTAACTCGCTTCACACCATGTCCCATTCTACCGAAGATACAGTTAGTTGTGATTAAGATTTAGTTTAGCGCTTTAACAGTACCTTAAGCCATATTTTAACAACGGGAGTAAAAACGCACTTATATACGTGTCATACCCGAAAATCGTAATTTGTTTTACTTTCTGTAGCAAACTGAATCTTAAAAAGTCTGATGTGGCCAGCACATTACCTTCCGGCAGTTCTATGTATTTTGTACAAATTTCATACAGAAAGTTCCTTGCAAAAGATTCTATTTCTTGTACATTACCTTCCGGCTGTTGTATGTATTTTGTACAAATTCCATACAGAAAATGATCCTATATTTTCAGTAAAATTATAAGACAAACACACTTACGTTTATTGCACTTGACACTGACATCTCTCAACCAGAATTTTCTTAAATAGTAGCTGTTTCCATAGCTGCCTACTTTATGAAATTTAATTTCTTTAAATTTTTTTAACTATATCCATTTAATATTAAGTATAAAATGCAGTCAAATTGTATAGAAAATAAAATATTCTTTAATTTATAAAAACAATAAATGTAAAAAAAATAATAGTGAAAATCTTCAAATGAGGGTACTTCCGGTTGAGCAATTGAAACCAAAATGTAATCAGCTATTCATATGGATGTAACGAAGAAGAATACGAAAGAATTATAATTTTTGAAATTGTAGTATTGGAGTTACCGCAGACGAAAGTTTTGTTACACACATACACACACACACACGCACGCACGCACGCACACACACACACACACACACACACACACACACACACACACACACACATACACATACATACATGCAGACAGACATCATCGTAAAAATAGTAAAATCGTATTCTAGGGACCCTAAAACGTGCTTCTTGATTAAAAACTCATCATCAAATGTTTTGACCAAAGACAATGCCTTACTTACCTAAAGGTGACGGAAGGTAAAAATTATTAAAATTATTTAACATTTTTCACGAGATACTAAGATATTTTATGTATATCACACTTACCTACCGAGTGTAACACGAAAAGTGGGCCATAGGCGTTTTCCCTTGCGCAAAAATTTTAGACAATAATCCTGCATGTTTTATAACCGAGCAAATTGAATATAGAATTTTATAAAGGTTACTTTTTTTATAGCGTTAGCCACGGAATTGAATTAAAATCACAAACAAATGTAATGTCATTTTAACTGTCAGAAACGTATCTGTCAAATTGTCTGTATCTGTTGGGTGAAGTTTATTTCCCGAGCCGGAGGTGAGAGAAATAATCACCTGAGGGATTGAATGCACTATAGTCCTGTGGTATATACGCTATTTTTCGCACTCCCTTATCAAATGGAACCATATTAGTGTAAAAGAAATTAATCTTACAATTTGTCAAATGTCAAAAATTTTGTTCAAATTTAAATTCAACGCCTGCTCAAAATGTAGTGCAGATACGAATAAATAAATCATAGTAACTATATGATGTTATGGATACATCTTGTTTATTTTTACTTTAGTCCCCCAGGGATTTTTTTAAATATTTAATCCCTCTGGGACTGAATTTGAACTTTATTCCGTGAAATGAGTGATTAGAAACGCTCTTTAGTTTCGGGAGTGCGAAATAGTTATTTATGTAACAAGTGTGTAATGTAGTACTTTTTTGGTCGAGTGCGATGTTTTACGCGTGAGGCGCAGCCGAATGTGGAAAGTGTAGCACGAGACAAAAATACTATTTTACACACGTGTTGCATACAACATTTTTCCTACAACCGAAATGGTATTGATGTTTCTCATAATACTGAGTGTACAGGCATCCAGCAGCTTCAAATACTGTTAGTACTCTTTCTCATAACACTGTGCAAAATGTAAATTAAACACTTGGAAGAATCTCAGACAGATGATGATTAGTTTTTTATAATATCCAAATTGTACATTTAATATTAAGATTAAAGTACAATTATTAGCTCAAATACGATTGTCTTCCAAGTTTCTAATAACCATAAACATTAATAGACTTAAATATAAACTAACACCCAAAGTTAACTGTTCAATATGTAACCAACATAAAAAAGAAGACCTGTATCACTTTTATTATGAATGTCCTATATATGAACCCTACAGAAATCGGTATATAAAACCGTTATTTGATAATAACTTTACCATAAGTGAAGCAAATTACCACTCATTATGGGCTAACATTGATCAAAGAAAGATTAATGCCATATTTTATTATACAGTAAATTCTTTAAAATTGCGCTCATTCTGCCTAAACGAATAATAAATTTGAATTTTATAAAATTGTTAAATTAACCTAACCCTATTCCTATACTACATCTGTTTCTATGTATTATGTATGTAAGTAATAGTAAATTTAAAATAATATTATACAATGTTTTATATAGATTATACTGATTCTATTGATATTTCGTATTAAATAAGTAGGTATATATGTGTAACTGTGTAGGTATCTTTTCTTGTGAAAATATTGTACAGTTTGATTAAATTTATGTATGCTTCGTTATATATTACTTCTTATATTATATTTTTGTACCAACCATTGTTAAAAGATATGTATATCTTAATACAATAAATTATTGATATTAATATTAAAAATTAGGTTAGTTTAGAATAAATGTCAAAAAAATGTTTTATGTCCTTAAAAATTAGATTAGTACTCAATCTGTTAAAAAAAAAATTAGATTTATTTCATTTACAGTGTATATTCATATTTCTTAATAAATTTTATTACTTTGATTTATTTACTACCTAATTATATACGTGACAGATAAATTAACCGAATTTTACTGTTGTCTAGCAACGCTTATTTACTTTTCAAGCACTAGTGCGTGAAAAGTACTTTTCACGCACTAGTGCTTGAAAAGTGACACTTTACACACTGTAATGAGTGCGGGAAAAATACTTTTCACGCACGGTTGTAGGAAAAATAAATTATTAAAACGTCTTATTTTTATGTAAATTATATTTTATATTTTCTGACAACTAAAATGTCATTTGTTTGTGACTTTAATTCAATACCATGGCTAACACTATAAAAAAGCAAATTTATAATGTTTTAATTCAAATAGCTCGGTTATGGAACGTGCAAAATGAAATATGATTACTGAATTAGATGCATAATTTAACCTTCTAAAACATTTATTTGAAGCATTAGTGTTTAAAATAATAGGCAACTTTTGCGCCAGGAAAAACTGTTTTCCCATGTTAAATGCTAAGGCCCGCTTTTCGTGTTACACCCGGTATATTACGTATGTGTTCCGATTTCCAAATACCAAACAATAATAATTGTAAATTGGACTTCTATTTCAACAAAAACAAATAAATAAGAAAGTTGATTATTGTGCGGAGTGTTAAAATAGTATATTAAAGAAAGTGTTTTATTACACATGTTTTTTTCGCACGCGTCAACATTTAGAAAACGAGCGTTAGCGAGTTTCCTAATTGACAAGTGCGAAAGAAAGTCTTATAAAATGAGTTCTTTATACTATTTTTTATATTTTGCGCCTTCTACAATTAACATTTACTTACTCAATTTGTGATTATATTTGTAACCATTTGTACATTTTCATGTAAATAATCTTCTCTAAATAAAAAAATAATAATAATTATTTCTACATTATATTATTAAAATGAATTGTCAATTAACTAAAAATAAATTAGGTAAAAATGGGTTAAAGAAACGTCATCTAGTACCAACCGTCTAAAACAAAAAATTGCGTATCGAAATGAAGGTCATTACGATACACAATTGCGTATCGTAATGACTTCATTATGAACGTAAAATATAAAAAGGACTATAATGAAGGTGAAATAAATATTTGTTTCAATTATTGATTTTGTTCGGATTTAAACCAGATATTTGTTTATCATGGAGTAATTTAGAAATTGCCTTTTTAATAATTAGAATCCTTTGTAGTAGAACAAAGCATAACATAAAATTTCATTAATAAACTAGTACATTTGTCAATTTATTAATTGCAATCAATTTCATGAAAATCTCTAATTAATTTATTGTTTAATAATAACAATGTAGGTTTGTAATTATTAAATCTCGTTATTAATGAACTCATGTTTTGTTTATATTATTTCAATAAATGTCGAAAATGTACCTGCACAAATTTAGAAATATTATTAGCAGTACAAAAACTGTAATAAAGACAAATGTAGTTTATCACCCCATTATTTTTAATAGAAGTGAAGTATCTAAACTACTTCATCAGTAGGAAATTTCTTTCAGGTTTATTTCATTGTATGTACGCTACAAAGTATACGAAATCAATTTAGATATGACCAATAAATTTCTCTTAAACCCATAAAGTTCCACACTAAACGTAGAGATAAGATGCAGACATCAAATGTGAATTAAGATAGAAAAATCTAATTGAATTGTTCAGCAGTTCAAAGAACAAAAATTTAATCAAGATAAGAGGGGTTTACCATATTTTCTAAACGAAATATAATATTACACACTAATATTATCATAGTCGATTAGTACGAAAATATGATTTATAGGGTTTGAAAATTTGGTTATTTTTAAATTCATTTTCATTCATATTCTTAACATACAATTGAATAAATACGATATAAGTAAGTAAGCTCTTTTATTGTCCAAAAGCAATATGTTGCAATAATTGTCGGAAATCTTAGAAACACCGTCTTTGCAATAGCAAAATGCGCAATATATCTACAAGAATTAACAAAATTAGCAACACACAACGAAGCACAAATTATTATCGACGCCAAAATCACATGACTGGCAGAATGATATGAATATTAAAATAATTCAAATATTTGAAAATCGTAATACTCGTTACCGCGGTTACAATGCAGTTTCTATTTCATTTTTTGTCGTTGGTTAGACGGAGACAACTTATAGGTACCTCTCTGAAAAACCGACGACAATAACATAGCGAATAAGTCTCATATATACCATGTGTGTATGACAAAGATGCTAGATAAAAGTTTTGTAATTCTTGCATCAGAAATTGATGACGTAGAGATCAACTGGGAGATACAGAGTGTAGTTTCTTAAATTATATGATGTGGAAAATTCAAATAATATATAATTGGGACCAAAAAAATAAATTCAATTGAGATATACAAAAACTGACATTACGTCATTAGTTATGGGTTAAGGGAAAGATCCATATGTTCTTGTTTTCCAATTACCCTGTGTGCATGTATTTTAAATATTACATATTAATAAATAAAAAAAGTTTTCTAGAAACTATTTAAATTAGTCTTAGAATGGGGTATGTGACCAAATTTTTATTTTCACATAATATGATACTAGACAAAAAAATGAAGTACCCGTATTTTTTTACATCGATTAATTATTCGTACTTTACGAGAAAATAATAATTAAAAATTTGGGGAAGGGAATTGTGACGTGATAATGGTAAAAGCGTGAAAAAAGACGGTTAGACTGAGAGGAAAAGAGATAGTTATAGCCAGATGTGACCATGCCACACCCTGCCACACCTACCAGAACATAAACGCGACGCTAATTTATAACTGTCTCTTTCCTTCCCGCAGTCTATCTGTCTTCGTCCACGGTTCTAACATTCTTACGGCATATATCCCTTCTCCAAAATTGTTAATAACAAGATTATTACAAATTAAGATTTATTTTTTATTGTTATAATGAGAAGCTACAATAGTTAGTTTTTATAATTTAAGACATATATATTGAAATTCGAATATGGTCACATACCCCATTCCACCCAAGAACCAACAATCTAACTATTGGCAAAATTTATATTAATAAAGTGTGTTAAAAATGTATGTCTAATCATTATTCAAGAGTCGAATTGTCAAAATTATCTTGAAATTTAATTTTAAAGAGAAAAGATAATAAAGGAGGATATAGTATATTTCCATTCGCCGTTGTGATTTATTTTTATTTCAAAAATAAGATACAAGAAGAAAAGCTTTGATTTCTTTAAATAATATTTTTGGCCTCCTAAAGTGTAAACATAACAATCACACATCGTTGGCGTCCATGGTAGTTGCGATTTTACACATGCCATGACTTTGCCGCACCGAATAAAGTAATACACACCCATATTTTTAAGTTTGAAGAGGCCATTAATAAAGAAATCTACTTTGTCATAATAAAGAGTGCCTACAAAAACGCTAGCTACCGCAATTTTCGTTTAATAATAGTAAATAAATAAATATTTAAAACTGAATTTCTTTTAATTTCTGCCAGCGCCATCTGGTAGCATAATTCTCAGTCGGCAATGTTAATATGTCAAAATTTTCAAATGATAAAATTTGTGGAATGATTGATGAGAATTATTTATTTTATTTCAAATGTTTGAAATTAATTTTAATGAAGAATGTCTAAAAGGGTAGGTAACATTAGAATCATTCATGTAGTCTGTTTAGAAACTACGTATGTAGGAACTAATCTGCCTAACCTTATTTTCCTTCTAGCATAGCAGCATAGACAATAGTCATCCCTAATAAATAAAATAATCAAAGTGCAATTTCTTGGTCTTGTCCCAACCCAATCTCTCAATTGTTGACTTTTTTTCGGCACACCACCGTATGAAAACTTGATAATATCTCTCGTAACGGGCTTTTGATTTTTCAGGGAGTAAGTCTGTCATTTTTCTTTTTGATAGATATGATTACAATACTTTTATCCTTGCTTTTAGCAATTACTGACCAAGATAGAAATCAAGAAATACAATTTTTTGATTATTTTGACGTTTCATTGGTTTTCAAAGCGCCTTGATGCTGAGCCTACAATAAATTGTTTTCATAGCAGCTCGCTTGATGACAACAATGGTTTTATGTTAACAAGCAAAATTTTTATAGAAAATACATATTTTAATAGATATCTCGGCCAAAAAAATTAATACATAATGTGTGCGTTAGGTATTTGTACAACGCTCGGTTTTATTGCAGCACTCCGCTGCGCGTCGTGCTTCAATATAAAACCTCGCGTTGTAAAATTACACCTACCGCACGTATAATGTAAATAACCATTAATTAAATGCTTTTAAATTGACATACGTCATACGTTTCTTTATTCATAGCCTACTTTGTTAGAATTTTTTTACCATGCTGTATAAATATTTTTGGTGTACTTTTGAAAATAATAAAGCTTGTTATGCTTCTGCGGATGTAGATAATCTGAAAATAATAGAGAAATTATCCTAAATTAGATAGGTGTGGAAGAATGTAAATTTGGCATGCTGCGCGCGATTTGAATCGTAATATATTCTGCAGCAGTTCGTACATCATTGCAGTGAGGTGAAACAACCTGACAATTTGGCAAAGCGCTCAAGCCGACTCGGAAACTAATTGGCAAAAAACGCGCACTACATTTTAACCAGGGCATCGCGTCGCGGTGAGCGGGTGAGCGTCGTTCGCTCGTCCACCACTGCCACGGTAGCGCCGCCACGCAACGTAAAGCAGATGCAAAGTGACAGCATGAACAATTAACCTGAAACACATTAGGCTACACGCTGCAAAATGGGCCCAAGCACCAAGGAATTACAGCTTACGCGGTGAGCAGCCGTATGGAGTTTCTTCACACACACATAAAAAGACACAACGACAGATTGGAAATATTATATTTTTTCTATTTCGGTGTTTTTATGAGTCTATAAAAGCACTGTTTATCACTGAAAATACGACGTTTAGAAACTCTATAAACGTATTGTTTTTGGCGCCTTTCATGTTCTAGAGGTGGTAGTCATGCTTTCATAACTGACAGATAACCTCAAAATGGTAAATTGTTTGTGTTGAAATATTACCTCTAATTGTGCATTTTTATCCTTTCTCTAAATGATAGGACTAGAAAGAAAATAAATTTATAGCTATAGCTGTGTTAGTTACGAAAGAATAAGAATCTGTGAAGTTAAAATTTCAACTAAAAAATTATGAAACAAGAAACAATGCGTGCAGGTTTACTTTGTCAAAATAATTAAAACGGTAAGTTTTATTTATTACAATTTAAATTTATGGTAATGCAATTTTGAATGCAGGTTATGAAATGTATGATGCACGTTACTTGAAAATGTTGACACTGTCTACTCAATTTGTGGCGGCTACTAGCAAACAAATATGAAAAGTTGACGTTTTAATCCATGATTTCCAGTTCCACGTTGTGGCAAACTATCGAATATATGCCGTATATCTTTTGTTGCCATCTGTGAAACTGAGCAGTGTGTGTTGACAAAATGGGGGAAAGTAAAAGTCTACATCAATAAATTGTTCATTGAAGTATTTCATTATATAAAGAGTATTATTTATATGTTGTTTTCTCAATAAAAAGGCTTGATGGTGCACGTAACGTCCTTCAATCCCATATTCAAGTTTTATTTATGATAATAACCAACACTAACCACCGATATGACAAATCAGGATGGTTCATTAATAAACCTTGGAGTTCTTGATACAATGTTTTAATGTAAACAATCAGACAAAATCACAAGATACACAATCTGTCAAAATCTGAAATTTAAATTTTTAGCGGGAAGCGGTACCAACATAACTGATAAAAAAACACCAACTCATATTTTTGACAAGTCCTTTTTTTAAAAATCTAATTGTAAAATTACCTCAATAGAAAAAATAGTATAAAAAACATGTATCATAGCCTGTTGACGCACTCGTCTTTTGTAAAACTCGCCTGGCGGCTCGTTTTCCAAACTTGGACTCGTACGTTAACAGATTGCCTTATGATACTTGTATTTTAATGTACTATTAAGGTGGGATTAAACCTCAATCTAATATAAAAGTGTCTATACAATCCCGAACTCGGGACCGAATAGTCTAGTTTACGCAATTTCTATAAATATATTTTTGTTACCTAACAACGCAAAATTCTTACTTGTAAAACTAAGGCCGAGTTTTGTGCGTTAGGTGTAGGGTTTTTGTTGCACCTTCAAGGTACATTCACAAATGAAAATTAGGTTTAGGTTTATGGTTTATACTTTAGATTTAAAGACTTTGGTCGCATATTATGTTATGACTCCATTCACACTTCAGAATTTATTGTCTCTAAACCTAAATCATAAAGCTAAATATTACAAGGTCCAAACTTTAGCTTTATGATTTAGTTTAACGTCACAAAGGTCACCAATGAGGACGAGTCTAAAATGATAAAGAAATATACACCCATCTTTATTTAGTATTCAATTGGATTCGGCCTTTAAACCAAATACGAGAAGAACAAGGAGATTGGCAAAACACGAAATTTAATTGCTGAAATATAACCAAAACCAATAATGCCAAGCGAATGACAGATACACGGTGCACGGGTATTTGTTAAGTACTGTTCTAGCGATATTTTAATCTTGTTTTTGAAGCATTTATATAGATGTCAGTACAAACAAAAGTAAATTAATGTTAAATTAAACGTGCATTAAGAATGACTTATTTATATCTAAACAAAAACCATAAACTTAATTTTCATTTATGAATGCACCTTTATACATATCACATAGTGTATACATCTAATTTTTTCTTGAATTATTCAAATACCTGTATACATACAGATATCATAAACCTTAAAACATGTATATTTTTCAAAATATATCCGATTTTTAGCATGATTACTATACCTCCCTTACCCATGGTGGTGAAATATAATAGCTATTAACATACCTAGGAATGTTATGTATATCATAACTGCCGAAGAAGTCGGTTTAAAATCCGAGCTCGTAGAGCGAGGATTTTAAGACATCTAAGGCTTGTTATGATTAATAACATCCGTGGTTTGTACAATAGTTTATCGGTTTCAGAAAATTAAGACATTATTGATAAATACCATTTTTTGAAATTCTCTCATTAATGCTTCTTTCAGATTGCTATGGTTAACAAAACAATTATTTTGACATATGTCAATATGACAAATATTCAAATTATGTGCTTTGTTCCACATATTTATTACTTTAGAATAAAGTAGACCGTATTTAGAACGATAGGCTAAAGTTATCTGTATGTATGTATTAATGAAGAGCATTATATTTTCATTTTATTTTATTTTCATTTTGTAGACCGTTGTTGACAGATCAGTATGGTAATAATATTACCATACAGATACAGTTATTACTTAGTTACCAGCCTACTTTTGTACATGTAAACAATGGAATAATATCCTGAAATCGGTAAAATATTTTACCCAGTATTACCATAAATATGATATTAAATACTATCAATCGATTACATATAGTACTCGTATATTTAGTAAGAAACTGATAATTCCAATCCATTATTTTAAGCAGGCGAACAGTTCAGGCAATCTTGAGTGCTCCTCTAGAATTACATTGGTATTTTTCTGGTTGAACCCCTGCTTCATAAGTCATACAGGGTGCGGAGAAGGGAGCGACAATTAGTGAGACAAGCCACCCACGCAGATTGAGGGAGAGTCCTTCAAGATTTACGGCTCCTTGTTTCGAATGGTTAATGAACTGCTCTCGGAAAAACGCCCACTTAAATTGCCCTGATTTGTAGAATATTTGTTTTTTATACGAGATGCAGGAGAATAATTAATACCATATGAGATTTGGAAATTCTAGAGCAAGTTGCTTATTAAGAATTAAGTCAAAGCAGATGTTCTCAGTCGTGTGAATGCATTTAAAGAATTTCAAAAATTAATACACACCATTTCATGTTCTAACAATATATTAAATGTGAACCGACCAAGGCCGCTTGGCATATCGGTGGTCCCGGGTTCGAATCCCACTAAGGTATGCATTTATGGATGTTTGAGTTTATCTTCATCGACAAGAATTATTATAAACCATAACTAAAGGTAGCAGAAGCAATATGGTAATTTAGCTAATACACTGCACTATATTAAAGAAATTAATACCAAGGTAAATAACAAAAAAAAAAAAATAAGTGTTATTGATAAACCGAAATCAAGAATGTTATTTTTATAACAGTTTTGTTAAAAACGGTGTACTCTTTACTTAACCATTTACGAAAACGGTTAATTAGATAACCGGTTAATGAAAAAAACATGTATTTATGTAGGCATCTATATAAATTATTTTTTCTTCAAGTGTATTATAATATGCATATTATGCTACTGTACGCACGCTATAGAAGATATTCATTATCTTACTAGTACAAAAATGTGGTTATTCTTGTACTAGTAAAAAAAATGTTAGCTTCTTAGTTCACCGCTGGCGGCGGCAGTCACCACAGCAACACAGATCATATTGAAAATTGTTATTTGACAGTTGCATCGTTTGTGTTTTGTAATTGACACAGCCAGCTTGGGCTGAAATTGCAAATTCTACAAATAAAAAAAATTCCACAAAAATGTAAATAAATTATTTGAAACACTTAAAGAAAAAATAGTATACCTATGTCATTCGGAGTAGGACGCCCTTTTTGTGTTTTACCCAGCTTGCCAGGCCTCGGTTAGCGCCTCGGCCGCAATAGCTAGGTTCAACACAAAAAGACCGCTTTTTACTCCTAATAACATAATATACTATTTTCCAATACCTATTAATAAAATGTTACTCTAACACATATTTCTCGTTGCTCGATAATAGATAAAGTTTTTATTTCATTCACTAGTGCATAAAGCAAACTGAAAACCAACAACCACATAGAGCCATCTATCGAGAACGCCGTAACCTTATGGTTAGTTACCCCTACAGTTATACACCTATTAACTATAAGTCGCGTTTTTTTACCACTTTTTACATGAGATCTCAGTTCGTCTCAGCTCACCTCAGTTGCCCGACTAATTTTAACTGTTCTTTTTATCTTAACGGAGGTGAGATAAAGTGAGACCTATGTGAGAAGATTTCCTCCCCCCTTTCCGATTCTTAGTCAGCTCTGGAATTTGTGCTTGTTGAGTTTCTAATCTTAGATGAATAGTGGGGATAAATGTTTTGCTGTCACGGGTTGTCACATACAATTAGTTTGGTTATTGTAGTAGAGCCATCTATCGAGAACGCCGCAACCTTGTGGTAAGTTACCCCTGCAGTTATATACCTATTAACAATTAGTCGCGTTCTTTTTACCACTTTTTACATGTGATCTCAGTTCGTCTCAGCTCACCTCAGTTGCCCGACTAATTTCGACCGTTCGTTTTATCCTAACGAAGGTGAGATAGAGTGAGACCGAAGTGAGAAGATTTCCTCCCCTCTTTCCGATTCTTAGTCACCTCTGGGGATTGTGCATGTTGAGTTTTTAATCTTAGATGAATAGTGAGGATGTCACAGGCTGTCACATACAATTAGTTTGGTTATTGTAAAGATTATTTGATTATTCCTTTAATAAACATTATTATTTAAAGAATAAATAAATATGCAGACAATTCCGTGGAAAATAATCTAGCAAAGAGATGTAAACTTCATAGAATTGAAAATTATGTGGAAGTTATAGTACCATACAATTTAAACAACATTTTAGAATGTGTCGCACTACATGTTATTATGTAATCGACAGAATAACAGAATCCCAAATAATGCCCACTTGGACGATCCAAAATAACACCTGAAAATATTGTGGTTGCCCGTTGGAAAGCTACTTGTCGTTCTTTTTATTTTATAAAAATCTCTCTTGATCTCAACTCTGTTCATGTCAAACTCATCTCATTTTGAGATGAGGTGTGGTAAATGATAAAAAGAACGCGACTAATTTATTTAAAGAATTGAAATACTTTATTTTATATGCTATAATGGGGAGAGCATCGTAGGGATCATTTTTGTGCTATTTGAAAATTGGAAATAATATTATAATGCTGCTATTCTAAAATAGTAACTAGAAAATTTTATTTAAATATTTAGTTTCAATTAAAACATGAAGAATATATTACACATATTAATATTTATTGTATTGATTCGAACCAAGTACCTTTAATAATGACCGTTCTTTATCGCTATTTTTGTCTGTCGGAAATAATATCATTTAATATTAGCCGGAAAACAGAATCTGACAGTCTATTATTTCTGCCATATTATTATTAATATCGGGTATCGTAAAAAATGAAGATACATAAATCATTCAATTTTTTTTCGTTCATCGATTGTCATTTTGGACGCAGATTGTATTTCGAGGTCCTGATGTAGAAAAATCAATAAAGGAATAATACGTCTTTACGGAATTTAGCAGACGAATATAAAAGGAACCGAACGAAGAAGGGATATTTTTTGTGCCGTGAAACTCCTTTAGAAAATTTATTATTCACGAAACCCGAACAATGATGTTTTTGATTAGAATTTTCTCATATCACTGAAGACAGAAATTAAAATATTTAAGACCCATTACCCTATTAATAATCAAATAATTTCGAAGGTATTTGATAACTATATAATAATAAAATACCATTCTATGAATATGATGTTATGTTATGTTTTATTGATATATTTAAAATTACGCGATAAAGTTATATTTAAGAATATATTGTGCAACAAGTTTTATAAACTCTTGGAGTAACGATGATCGACTGGGAAAATGATGCAGGAAAAAGAAGAAAAATTCTCGGAAATGCAGTCAAGACAATATGTTTATTTGATCATGCCGACGTTTCGATCATACTATGATCATCCTCAGGGTTAAATCAAGTCAGGTGAAACTAAGAAATATTTGTACACAATATTAAGTACACCCACCGAAAAATACAGTATTTTCATAAAAAAATTGTTTCATTCTGTCTGTTCAGTTAATAATATCCATATTATAAAACATATTGTTCTTTATTACAATTATAACGAGTGTATTTTCACATTAATTCACAAATGGTTAATATTGTGCACAAATAATTTAACCCTGAGGATGATCATACTATGATTGAAACGTCGGCATAATCAAATTAACATATTATCTTGACTGCATTTCCGAGAATTTTTCTTCTTTTTCCTGCAAGTTTTATAAACGTTGCTTTAATCACGAGTTTTTCTGAAACGAGCAACGGTGTGTAAAAAAAACGAGTGTCTAACGAGTTTGTAAAATGAGTCACATGCTATACTTTTTCTACGTGTGAAAATTATGACAGCAGAAATAAACAAAGATACTTTTTCTACGACTGATATGAAAAAATATACATTTCACGCTCTCATTTGTCAACGTAGAGTTGGTATTTTTTGAGGAGTGATTAACAAAATTAATTTTTCACGCGTCTCCCATGGCAACAATAAAAGAACTTTTAATATTAATTCCTGAGCTCAAAATTATATTAAATAAATTTTTCGTTTCTTCTTTGCTTGTCAGATTTTTTAGAAATACCGATATATACGCTCATAAAGTGCAAAAATCAAAATTGTAAAATGAAAAATTTTAAAAACAAATTTTCAAACCGCATATTTCTATTGTTAAAGATAGAAGAATTATTAGAGTTTTAAACAACGCGTTCGCCGCTTGTGACGTCATACCGACACCAGCCGGCTTAACCAGCATGGTTAGTAACGCAAAATATGCGTATGCGTCTTAACAATAGTAATCTCCTTGCGTTATTTATCTTACGTGTGTTCTACTTTTAGCCCTACTGAGGTAGTGTGGAGTCTGTGAGACTCCAGAGATTTTAGTTGTTTGTTTATTTCGGTAATTAATTTGTTTGTTTCTCTACCTTTCTAACTTTGTAGTATATTACAGAATATTATGCGCAAGTAGCGGATGGTTACTTTTGCTTACTTATAAATATTTCTTTTTCTGTGCATGTACTATTTATTCCATATAAAAAATTTGAATTTCGATAAAAAGAGAGAAGTTTAAAAGTTTTTTCAACGAAATAGACACAGGAGTGTTCAAATAACTATGTGTTTAAAACATGCAAATATGATTTATTAACGTTGTGTAAATAAACATTATTATATGTTAATTTAATTATTTTTATGTTGGTACATGGATATACTCAAAAGAAATATAGTTTATTTTTTATGTATATTATGTAGTTTATAAAAATGACTGATAATGTTGATGGGAGGAATAATAGCAGGAATGCAGTCTAAATTTGTTTATTATTTAGTTTGAGGACAACGTTTCGCTGCCACTTACAGCTTCACCAGAGCAAAAGACTTACGGCCGGTTTCATAATAAATATAAAGTTACTTTAATTTTAAAGTCTGATCTAAAAGTGAAAAAAGCGTTTCATAATTCGACTTTAAGTTAAAGTTGTTAGTTTAAAGTCCTTTAAAATAAAGTCATGAGAGAGGTCTTTTACGAGCTTAAAGTGGATATTTAACTTATCAGTTTTGATTCCACATTTTTGATAAAAATGTTTTCTTAAAATTTTTCATCACTAACTTATTGACAATAAGTCTCGTCGAAGATGTTAATATTAAATAAAGAAAGGATTATATTAGCCACGAATTAATAATTGAAATATGTGGAACGGAAAATTATATTATGACAGATTTAGGTTAAGGAAAATACAATTTTATTTGTATTGGAACAGATAGAAGAAATAATAAAACAAATAAATAAATATTGAGGTATTTATTAACTTTTTTAGAGGTGGTTTCACATCATATTGTGTATTAATAATTCCAGTACTAAATCCAATATTTTTTATTATTGGTGGGCCACCACTTGACACTGTTCTGTTTTTCCAAACCATATTTTTTAGCTATTTTTAAGTTATTGAAATTTATATTTAGCCATGATAGCCTGTTCAATATTTGCCAAGTTGAATCCTACAAAATTTTGCGCAAATAAATGTTGAAATATTAAGTAACCTAACCTATAAAATTTTCATTGAATATTGTAGTTTTCCTTTTCTTACATTTCAACACATGTTTGTGTTTCTATATTAATTAAATCAAGGTGTATTATTCATCAAATGTAAAATTTCCGCCTCTATTTCTTCTATAAATATTATTCTGCCAATCAGTCTTACTAAACAGTTTGTTCTAAAATCATTTCTAAAACTTTAGAACTACTTTACTTAAAGTAAAGGAAATTTTTATTATGAAACGTACATATTTTAAAGTGTATATAAAGTCACTTTAAAATAAAGTTTAACTTTATCTGAAGTTTACTTTAACGAATTATTATGAAACCGGCCGTAAGGCGTTTAAACTTTATACTTTTTAAAATGTAAGAAACGACCAAATTTCATATTCAACTTTAATGTATGTTAAATGGTGTAATGTTAATATAAATACTATATTTTAAAAAAATCTTTCAGACACTAATATTAAAGGAGAATTTATTAACGGAGTCTGTCAGACTCCACGACACCGGTAACATTAAATTTTTGGGCGCCATCACTGCAGGATTAATATAAAACTCCAATATTTATTTTCAAAGTCATCAATTTTAAAATGTAAACTGCGAATTACATGGTTATGATTGGGCGTAAAATGCATCCACGATTTTTTCAAGCGTTATATCGTTGGAATCCTTTTCTTTCCGGGGGAAATTATGTAATGTTTACGGTAGAATTCTTTAAGTTGTTATTACATTTAGGCGGCATGACAACATATAGCAAAGAATGTATTTTAGTAAATCTTGTAAGGTCTACACAACTGCACTTATATGCAGCGGGCAAGTTTAACCGACTCGTGTCGGCATGACGTCACACGTTACTCTGTCACATATTCGCGGTTGAATATCTCAAGAAGTATTGTCTGTAGCAAACTGAGGTTTTCACTGTTGTTCTTACATATTTTTTTTCTATTTTTTAGTGCAAAGTTGTTTTTTTATGACATTAACTACTTTCATCGCGTGCATAATGAATCATTTGTTAATAGCTACTAGCTTCAGGCCGTATCCAATGCAATCAAAACTATATGCAGCGTGTCAAGTTGTGAATTTTTTCTTTGTATTGCTGAATTCCTAATGGAAACAATTCATATTTCTTTATGTCTCATTAAAAATCAAAAAAAATTATTTGTATTCAAACAGTACGTAATGTAAGTTTAATTATTTATATTAGACACGTTTCTTTTAAAGAACTATAGCTTATAAGTATATTACTGTGAAGTGACTGTTGTTTAAAAATTGAGCTAAATAATTTCGTTTTTATGTTCATTTTTTCTGAACGAACGAGTCAAAACGTTTATAACACACCATGAGAAAATAATTAGTTTAAACAGTTTTTACCTCTCGCTAAGAGAGGTGTTGGATTCATGCTAAAAATCGCATATCCGGATTTTAGTGAATAAGCACGTTTTAAGGACCCTAGAATCCGATTATAACATTTTTACGATGATGTCCGTATGTGTGTGTGGATGTGTGTGTGTGGATGTGTGTGTGTGGATGGGTGAGTGTGGATGTGTGTGTGTGTGGATGTTGGATCCACGATTTCTCAAATACTATAAGACTTAAGACATTTATAACTACGGATTCCTCAACCTAATAATAATGGGAAGAGTTGATTAAGTTTTGGTAACGATTGGACAACCGGAAGTAGTAGTTACAGGAAAAAATCATCCAAATATTATTTATCGAAAATTTATGTAAATACTTATATTAAAGAACGTTAAATTCTTTATTCGATAAATATAAATTCATTATTATATCTTCTATAGATTTAGAGATAAAGAAATGCATATAAAATAATTTGATGTAAAAAAATCTCAGATCAAACTACTTCAAGACAAGAAATTCAAATGTTTGTAATTGACACAAATGTCACTGTCAAAAATATTTGTATGCCATTGTCAAAAATATATGTACATCATTATGAAGATTATGAAAATAAAACAACGCAAAAGAATATACGTAAAAAAGAAGGTAAAAGGAATTTTCGAAAAAATGACGAATATAAAGAAAAAGAAAAGGAAAGTAGAAAAAGAAAATTTCAGGATATTGTATATAAACAAATGTATGTATTGTACATAATTTATATTAAAATATCCCATAGATTTTGCAAATATATGTGAGAATTATTTTTTAGTGAGACATGAATATATGTATTTGTATTTAAAAATATTTTTCGTTTTATGCGTACAACCAGGTAAAATATCTGGCGAGAGGTTATGTGCTGGCCACATCAGATTTTTATGTACCATTTGATTAGTAAAATAGACGCCATATTAACTTGGATAAAAACTACTGCACTTTCTAACCAAAAAAGTTTTTAATTCTAGTGTCGAATTTAACAAGCTTCCTTTTTGTAAGATTTCGAGAAAAAAGATTTTGCCTTCGCAAGGCTAGTGTAGTGACTTGCCTTGGGTAAGAAGTATGCAAGACATCCTCGGTGTTTGGGTGGGTTTTGTGATCACATGAACCGCAAACAACACGTGTCTGTGTGTGATACTGGTGTACATCTACACACTGGTCGCGTCCGAGTGTCAGCCTGGGATAACATGGGTCGCTGGTTAAATACTTGCCTAGTCGCCCGGCCAACGGGCCAACTCTCCCTCAGGATCAAACATGTCACCCCCGCAACAACACAAATTGTTTATTTTATATTTCTATTCAGTAACAACTACAGAAAACTATTATCTATTTAGAGAACGTAGTAGAAGTTTATGACTATTCTACTAACTCATTTTTAAATAATGGAAAGGGAGATTTACTTTTTATAGACGAGCAACTCTTATGTAGTTCATTCATAATCAATTTAGACCTTTCCTCATTTGCACTTTGCTATTGACTGGTTTTATTCGCACACGTTACACATATTAACCCATTTTCAGCCAAGTAATAAAATAATATGATTTTGTTTTCGAAAATTATATTTTATTATTTAAAATGAATGAATATTACTAACAAAAATGTTTTTATTATTATAAACAAAAGAAAAATGACTGGTGCGAAAACACACCATTGGCCGAAACCATTAAATTTTTTTTCTACTCCCAGTTGAATAACTTATCATTTCTTAATAATTTGCTGAATGGATATGTAGGCAATACTAGTTAACTGAACGGATATAATTTCATATCCATTCTAGGATGGATATGAAATCCACGAATCACAAATCTCGTGAGTCGTGTAACCTAGGCAACTGTCTATTCATTTATTACAAGATTACGAAGAAGAACGATACAAATGTCACATTTGACATTTCAATGTTGTCATTTAGATGGAAATATTTTTGCTATAAAAAGAGATTTGAATAATTTAATAACAGTTAACTGAATTATATTATGAATTAGTTGTAAGTATTGAAAAAGAACTTATAAAAAATGGGAATCAGAATGGTATGAAATGTCATATTGACAAGTCTGGCAATAAAAAATCGTAAGTACTATGTAAAAGTATTGTATATACATAGTAAAATATTATTTTAATAACAAATGTCATTAAGAAAGTCTACGAAAATAAGTACATAAAATGACATTAATTAATAATGTTCAATAAAATTTCAAATTTCTGTGGTTCGTATTTTCCTTCATTCCGTTAGTCGTAGAAAAAGTATGCTGTACAACTCGAGTGGAATGTCCATATCGCCTTCGGTTGATTGAACACTCTTGTTGTACAAACTACTATTGTCGGTGTGCAAATGAGCTTTGCATTTGATATACTTGAAAACTATATGATTTTTACAAACTTTACACCGTCTGCGATTCTTATTTTCCGGTTCTATTACAATGTGGTCTACATTATCTAGCCGGAATTCTTTGGTCGCTGGTTGCTTTGATGGTCTCCCTATTGAAATATTTCGTTCTTCATGTTCTTCTGGCAACATCTGATTTGAATTCTAACAAAGATATATTCGAATCATTCGCTAATCGATTCACTCTCCAACAATTCACTACGACACTGTCCAAAGTAGGGCTGTGTGATCTTAGCAAATTGAAATCGATTTTCGATCTTTTGCTAAAATCGATTTGTCGCGATTGATCGATTTAATCGATCAATAGCAAAAAATCAATATTTTTAAATATAAAATCGAAATCGATTTTAATAAATGATCAAAAATCGATTTTAATAAAGAATCAAATCATCGATTTTAATAATAGAAAAAAATCGATTTTAATAAAATCGCAAGACTGATTTTATTAAAAAATCGATTTGTAGTGATATTAAATTTCCACTACGCATACATACATCAAATTACGAAACAATTCACGAATAACACCTAACCCGCGTGAAATGCCTAAAACTGGTGAAATCATGAGATTTGTTCTTGAAATAAATATTTTTAAAAAAAACCCATCTTACAGAATCTAGAAGATCGATATCTTTTAGAAAGATCGATTTTCCGGAATTTGGATAAATGTTTTTTTAATTTATCTATCTTTTTGAAAAAATCGATTTTTCAAATGATCAATCTATTTAAAAAAATCAATTTTTTAATTATTTTTAATTAATCGATCTTTCCGATAAATCGTTTTTTTCGATTGATCGATCTTTTCAAAATAAAAGATCAATCCGATTTTTAAAAAATAAGATCGTTCAAGATCGATCAATCAATCTTTTTCCCAGTCCTAGTCCAATATTTATTCTATAATTTGTTAGTGTATTATCGTGCAAATCAACACCTCCCATAAATTTGTTGTACTGGCTTATCATATTCGATTGAGTAATAAAAACCTCTTTTCTCTCTTTACGATTATAACTTTTAATAGTATTCAAAAAAATATGCACCAAAAGTGTTACTTGCTACTGTAATAATGGAATTATCATTTCACCTGACCCCAGTGACATAATTTTATCAAAGCAATAATCAAAATACGCTCTGTTGTTCTTGGACATTATTTTACTTCCTCCAAGGGACAGTGGGCTGTCTTGTTCTCCCTAATTGTTCCCGTTGCATAATAACATTCTCTGCTAAGCAGAGAAAATAGTTTATAGGATGAGAAAAAAATTATTGCAAAATACTCAATGATGGCTGGGATTTTCTACATGACCAAGAAGTTCTATAACAACTTTTTCCCCTATATTTTGTTTATACTTGTAACCGTAAGGCTGGTTACACACTGGGCGGTTTTTACCGCGGCGGAAAATTGGCCGTCGCCGCCTACAGAATTTGATGAGTTTAGACACTAAGCGGTAAAAGCGCCGCCGCTTATTAGCGGTAAAAGTGCAGCCGCTCGAGTTGGTGACTTGATCGTTAATTTACCTTAATTTGACTTATTTGTATTTTGCTTTGCCAATTGCCAAGTTATTTAATTGGGTAAATTTAAAATGAACCGCCAAGAAATTCTCGCTTTATGGTTATACCGTTGACGGAGAAATAGGAAAAAAATCGGCTTATTTGGATCCATCAAATCAACCGAAAGAAAAGAGAATTTGGAGCTTTTAACACATTATTTGAAGATTTGAGGAATGACGACACCAAATTTTTTAAATTATTTTCGTCTCTCTTCAACCAATGAAATCAGAAGATCGTTATCTATGTCACTCTTTTTTCGATTTTGTACTCTTTAAAATAAAAATGTGTGCTACCAAGCGGCGAGATATTCGCTGAGTGTGTCACATGTGCCACTATCTAGCATAGCTACCGCCAACGGCAAATCTACCGCACGGCTTTTCTTCCGCCCAGTGTGCAAACTCCCATTTGATTCTTCGTACCACTGAAGGAACGACGGCGACGGTCAATTTACCGCCGCGGTAAAAACCGCCTAGTGTGTAACCGGCCTAAAAATAATTGTTCGAAGATGTACACAGATACCGGATTCAGCCAATGGTGCGTTTTCGCACCATTACTTTTTTAGTAGCTCGTGTAAAAAATGTGCTAAGATGCTAAATAAAAAAGTAAAACAATATTACTCAGACTTTTGTGGACAAAATTAAACAAAAAATATGCAGTTTTAGAGGAAAGGAAAAATAATTTTGATTTTTTTTTCTGAAATCGTACAGATGTAAGCAAAATAATGAAATTTCAAATATTTATAAAAATTTTGGCAAATATATTGAAACTTTGCAAAAAATAGGATAAGAATTACTGATATCCCTTAATTCACATGCAGCTATTTACCCATTAATTCTACAAAGGGAAGTTGCTTCAATAAAATCATTATCGTACTGGTGTGAAAACGCACCATTGGCCGAAATTGGGTTAAACAAAACTGGTATTAAGCAACCTCAAATGCAACCCTACGGACACAAACAATTATCTAATGATCAAATTCAAAACTAGTATTTACACCGCGTCTGTTGGGAAAAATACTGAGATCATGCGCATGCGAATTTACTCCCGACTTGAAGTGAAAGCTTGGACCTTGTAAGATTTACTCCAGAATCGATTTTTGAAGTCGTGGATCACTCACTAACTTAATAAGCATTTCTAAGTGTGCCAACCCATGCTTATTTACAGATATCACGCATGACGTCACAGGTCACATTATTGCTAAGGACTTTAATTAACAAAACTTTTGAAAAAAAAAGATTTTATGAACTCAACAATAGGTAAGTATATTGAAATACATCATTTTATTTGTTTATAAACCCTCAATTACGGATATTTTATATTCAAATTTCAATAATTTGTACTTTAAATGTCTATATATTAATTCGACAACTTTCAGAAAAGTGCTGAATTATCTTTGCTTGCAATTATCTCTCTTAAGAGTTGATTCATAATCACCACCAACTTTTCTCACTGAAAAAAGTTTCTGGTTTCACTAATTTTCTATTTAAGTTCTTTAAGTTTTTACCTCCAGTCATCTATAGCTAAGGGTGGTATGTCAAGTCAAAAAATTCAATAGTGAATTTTTAATGAACAAACACGTTTTAGGGTCCCTAGAATACGATTTTATTATTCTTACTCCAATACTACTAATTTTGGTTCACACTTTACTTGAAGCTCTTCATAGTTTTATTTAAAAAATGCAATTAAATATTGTTTTTTAACATTTTATGTTATTATAACTATGAGAGAATATCTTATTTATTCTATCTATGTTTTGAATGCATTTTTCCTTTATAATATAATGGACTTCCAGATAATGTTTTTTAAAGCGATTAAGTTTTATAAATTTTGCAATCTATGATACACCATGATGAAGTTATAATATTAGGAGTACTAATTTATAAATTGTTGTATTTTCGGTGTTTGAAACAAGTGGAGATAAACACATTACACATGGTTGGAAAGCTAAAAAATAGTTATTTGTATATCAAGGCCGCGAAATCACTCTTTAGCGTACCGAGAGAAAAATTGTCGCCGAGGCCGCTTGCGGCCGAGGCAAGACAATCTCGAGAGCGCTAAAGGATTTCGCGGACAAGGTGTACACAATATTTTTTGTGCAACCGTAAAAAATATGTAATTACAAATTTTATTAATTTTAAACAGTTTCAATGTAAAAAGAAAGTTAGCTTTCAAGGTGGCTATGGGATTAACATTTGATAAACAAAACCATGCAATTCTCAAGTGTCAAAGTGGTTGTTTACCTAATTTTGCGGCCGCTACCATGACAACGGCCGCGAAATGACCATAACAACGGTCGCGAAATTGAATTTCGCGGCCTGTATTGCGGCTGCGAAATGCTTATTTCGCGTCCGGTTGCACAAAAATTCTCTTTTCAGTGGTGTATTTTACCAATATAAAAATTAAAACTTTGACATCATAACTCGAAAACTAATACTGATAAAAAAATTTGAACATCGCAATTTGAAAGAACATAAAAAGTGCCTTAAAGGTGTACAAACTAAAATCCAGTATTATTTCACATTTGGAAGATATTCGCAAAAATAAAAAATGCAAAATTTACATTTTCGCCTATATCTAGTGACCTATGTATTTTTTCACAAATAACAAAACACCGTCAAAATGATCTCCTAATAGGGCAACTTTAACCGACTTCGTATCTCTTATAGTTCTCAAGAACCCCATGTTGGAAAAGTAATCCTGGACAGCTTGTATAAATAAATTTAGGCTCATTTGATGCAGTATTTAATTCTGATTTTTTTTTTTGTATTCACGCTAGATTTTTTTTAATAATTCGCGAACTGCTGTGCTATTTAAAAAATGTACGCTATTTTATTATGAAATATATTATTATTTCAATAATTACTAAACCATATTCCCTTTGTATTTTTTGCAGAGACAATTTTTGTTTTATAACAAGAACATACTAATTTTACATTATCAATGTTACAGGCATAATTACGAACGTTGTTTGATGAATATTTTTTTCGTGATTAATTTGACCTATATGCTCCACGTGTTACATAATTTTTCATTCATATTTATGGTTTCAGGCATTGCTAAAAGCGCGTGAATGTTTTATGTGACATTTAGGTTAAAATTCCTTTTAATAAATATTAATAGTTTGTTTAATATCGCGGAAGATCAAAGAAAAACTTTTGCAATGTAAAATAATAAAAAAAATATAAAAATAAAAAATAATTATGCCTCTAAATATATCTGTTTATAGTGTTTATCAACTCAATACATTTACTCTTTTATAAAGACTCCATTTTTAAAATATAATTATAATAGAATTATAGATAAAATTTGACAAATTTTATAATATTTATTAACGCAAATTTTGTTGCTATGAATATGTATTTATTTTAAGTTAACAGTGATTAAATAGTTTTAACTATCAAGTATTTTAATAAGGACGGTTAACAATAAAAAGTTTTTAACTGGGTCGCTGTCCTAACACTTTAATTGTTGAGTTTATTAATCACCTATACGTATTAACACATGCGTTATTTGATTTTTCCGATGATCATATCTTATTAAATAGGAGAAAATCTATATATTAAAACATAAGTTACAGAAGGTAAGATATTCTAGTACAGTTGCAAGTTCGCTCATGAGCGCACAGCGGTGAGTGGGAGAACGAATGGGAAATTAGGAAAAAATATATTGACCCCTGTGCTGCACTCTCCACGCCAGCAATGAGTGCCCGTAAGGTGACGCCTGGTAAGCGCCCGCACAGTGCAAAGATTTCATCATTACCGATATCTGTGTACAAAGCAGATTGGCACACCCAGCAATGGGTAATAAGCCGTGATGATATATTTATTTTTTATTTTTAGGAAAAAATATTGAAAGTATATGCTTAATAATGAATATTAATAAAGAAATAAAACAACATAATTGAAATACTTCGAAAATTAGGGGGTTTTTGTTATAGTAGCTCGTCACTCATAGGAATTCCATATATATATATATATATATATATATATATATATATATATATATATATATATATATATATATATATATATATATATATATATATATATATATATATATGTATATATATATATATATATATATATATATATATATATATATATATATTATTTTGATTGGCGACTCAAAGACGGCCTATAAATATATAACGAAGGAAAGTAGAGAAATTCAAATAGCGGAGGCGTAGCTATCAGTCCAGTACTGCAATTCTCAAACAGTTTTTATTTGAATATAAATATTTTGCATTAAACTTAATAATTTAAATACACTTCCAATTATAAATCGTGTAGACTTGTACAGTATAATAATATTCATTTATTTTTTATAAATATAATTTAGAAATAGCATATATTTCAAGAACATTTAGGTCCACGAAGAAAACAGTTTGATATAAAAACTATAGCTGGATTTTCACCGACAGTCTTAGTTTCACTTATCCGTTCAGATGAAATTATATTTAAAACATGGTAGAATCCCCTATTGCCTTCTGTAACGTGTGTTTTATACTATTTTCTCTATGAGGCTTTCATTTACTTTATTTTTTATAAAAATATTTGACAATTTCCTTTAAGAGATATTTTTGGTAGAGTTATTAGATTGGTCACAGTGACTCGTGCTTTTTATACCGCCCGTTGCCTAGATATTTAGTATATTTATTGCAGTCATGCCAATCTTACAACAAAATATCACGAAAAATTGTTTAAGAATGAAGCTCGTTCTATCATCACTATCAATATGCGTGCTATAATGTGACATTCTAATTCCGGAACAGAGAAAAGTTAGTGAAGTGTGACACTTACGCCCGGTTTTATAAACCAAATTTAATCTCGGATTTCAAAATAAGGAATTTTGGGTATACGATATATCTACAAAATAAAATTTAATTCGCTTTTATAAAACCGGGCATCAATGTTCTGACATTAATTTTATTTATTTCTATACAGTAATGAAAGCAACCCGTATATATATATATATATATATATATATATATATATATATATATATATATATATATATATATATATATATATATATATATATATACAGGCTGATTCATCGGTCTGTCCTCTCTTTATAACTCTTTTATTTTAAGTCAGATAGAAAAACTTCAAATATAATTTATATGATATATTATTGTCTATCTACGTACCATATGCATTTGTATACAGGGTGCTCCGTTTAAGCGCAACAATATGTAACTTTATATTTCTTAATGGAACACCCTATATTTATTTATTTATTTATTTATTTATTTTGATAGTAAATTAGATTCCCTTTAAAAAAGTATTCAGTAATAAGAGGTCTAAAATTATAAATTAAGAAGGTATTTACGTTCATAAAAAATAGTATTTCAGAGTGGAAAAAACCATAATATAATACAAAATTTTGATCCTTTTTTATTAATACTTATTTTAAATATTACACTAATTCCAAAGAAGCTTTTAAAATTTAGTGACAGACTAAATAATGCAAAATTATAATAAATGCTCGAAAACTTGTCCTTCAACTTCAATAGATTTTTCTATTATAAATATTATATTATTATTTTCACATCAACATCAACAATGATAAACTAAGAGTATTTGGACAACTAGTTTGTTTAAATTCGAAATAATTGATCAAATTATCCATAGCTTACTTTGTTAATAATAACATGATAGAAACATATCATTCAACGAATAAAGGTAAATAACTTCTTAATTTATAATTTTAGACCCCTTATTACTTGATACTTTTTTAAAGGGAATCTAATTTACTATCAAAATAAATAAATAAATATAGGGTGTTCCATTAAGAAATATAAAGTTAAATATTGCTGCGCTTAAATGGAGCACCCTGTATACAAATGGATATGGTACGTAGATAGATAATACTATATCATATAAATTATATTTGAAGAGTTTTTCTATCTGACTTAAAATAAAAGAGTTATAAAGAGAGGACAGACCGATGAATCACCCTGTATATATATATATATATATATATATATATATATATATATATATATATATATATATGTTTGTATTGTCTTTTAAAAGTATTACTTTTAATTTAGTACTGATATTATTAAACATAAAGTACCACTTTATAAAAAAATGCTATAATTTATTTTTTGTTTAAAAATAAACAAACTTTTGGGAGATATCTAAATTTGATGAAAATATTGCATGCATTACTTTTGAGAACGTGTTATCAAATTATTAAATATTATACGTGATACGTTGTAATATAGTCTAGGAAATCTACTGAAAAAGACCCCCCTTAAATTGTTCTTATAAAATTTTGATAAGGGCAATTATTTTCTAGAAAATAGTCAAAAACCTAAAAATACAGCCATTTTTACCAATTTGCGGGATGTTTCCGGAAACTTTTGATATGTTATTCACCGAATTTTTCTAGACAGGATTCCGTAAAAAATCTTTTGTTGCAATTCTCTGAGGTAAAATCGTAGATTTCCTGGACTAATATATTAAAATTGCATTACAAATACAAAACATCTATCACCACTTTCAGTAATAATTTGTAATAAAAAATTATAGAGGAAAAGGTTTTTGTGTGTTTTGGACAGTACTTTGTTAATCATGAAAGTAATTTCGTAGGGTGACTAACAAACCTCTGTCGCGTGAAAAATCCCCTTGGTTGAATCGAAAAAGTGTTGTTGATCACACCAACTTACCTGCAACAAAGAAAAAACTTAATTGAATCTGTCAATGCGTATACAGGAGCGACAACGTTAATTAACTAAAATAACGCGGTTAACGAAAAGCGATTGTTGACTGCCGATCAATATCGTCTTCGAAAGAACGCTACATGTTTTACTTTTTATCTTGCCACAGCCTTCTAAGTGTTGGCAAACATTTACCCACTGATAATGTCACTAATGCCATTTATCAGGAACGTGATGCAGAAGAATAATTATGATACAGGATTTGCGAGCTGTAAATTAATAAGAAAAATGAATACGACCAGCCAAACACTATAGATGTTTTTCGCCAGAAAGAAAGGATAAAATGTTATGGAACAAAAATGATGATAATACACAAAGTATCACATTAATGGGTAATTATAGTCCCGCAATAAAGAACATAAGATGTCATATTATGTCATTAATCAAATAGCAAACCAAACAACGTTTACTTCACTTCCTGGTACAAATGATATGCGCTATGTTTACAAACACGATGCTCTCATAGTTATTAATGTATATTTTTTATTCAACTACTTACTGTTAACAGGAGAGTAATGGACAGATTTATAAATCTGTACCAAAACTTTTTGTTGATTAACATTAAATTATTCATAAGAGCGTTATATTTCGTTGCGATTTTGTTCATTTTTTGCCGATTTACACATCTGTAAGACTTCGCATAGATCTTAGTACAGTTGCAGTTCAGTGTTGGTATTGCAATGCGAAAGTATCGTTCACATAGAAAATTAATGCAGTTGTATTTTCAATACAGAGTAGACACGCCTACAGAATTTATGTTATAACCTATTCATTATGTCATATAACAATGATTCTTACACTATTAATAATAATTTAATAGCGTGTACAGCAGTATTATTATTGAAGAAAAGAAAAACAAAACGTCGTCGCTGGTGTGTTCGTCCAATATATAAAAATAAATATTCACAAGGTGAATATCATAACCTGTTAAACGAAATGCGTCTACTAGATACAAATATGTACTTTGTATATACAAGAGAATTTAACGCACATACGTGGCAACCAATAAAATCACGAATTTGTTTCAAATTAAGCCAATGAACGACAAGCTTTACCGATTGTAATCACTAGTGAAAATTAATAAGCGATTATACTTCACTGTAAATAAAAATCCTAGTTGTCATGTAAATGAAAGCTATATTGACAATTGTTTTTTAAACGTCAGAAAGAAAAACTGTGTAAACTCGTGTAAAATGGAAAATTGCAGATGGGGAAATGTATCTACAATAGAGATAACTAACAAAATTGAAGAAAATATCCCAAAAAATACTAAAAAGGCGAAGAAATATGCTTGGGGACAATTTATGGATTTCTGCAAACAAAGAAATTATACATTAGAAGAAGGTACAACCCGTATTCAGCTTTGCAACATGCTTAGAGATTATGCTTATAACATGAAGAAGAAGGATGGTACAGAATATAAAGAAAATGTAATTAAGTTTAATTGGAATGTCACTGCAAAAATGTTGCAAGAAAAATTTTTCAAGGATTATAATGTAAAAATAGATCCTTTTTCGGATTTGGAATTTTTACCTGCCCGTCAAGCTAGAGATACAAAACGAAAAGAACTTCAACGAGATATTGATAATAGAAAAAAAAAGTTCTGATGCTTTCACTCCTGAAGAACATTTTCAGTTACAAACCTATTGGTCGGAAGACAATCCGGAAGGCCTACAAAAAAAATTCTATTTCATTGCAGCTAAAGAGTTAGCGTGGAGGGGCAACGAAGGTGTTAATGCAAAGGTTCAATATTTTGTTATTGAAAAAGATAATTTTGGAAACCAAACGGGCCGTATAGAATATAACCCTATCTTTACGAAAACGAAACAAGGAGGATCAAAATCATGTTCAGAAAGTAAGTGGTTAATTAGTAATAAAACAAATTCAGATATTTGTCCTGTGCGATTATTTTATAAAATGCTGGATAAACGTCCTAACCATATAACAACTGATCGTCTGTTTTTAACGCCAAATCACAAGTGGAAGTTAACTCATGATGCAGGCTGGTATAAGAATTGCCCCATTGGTATTAATACAATGTCAAAATGGACACAGCAAACTGCAACACAAATTGGTTTAGACACTAAAAACAAGAAATTTACCAATCATAGTCATCGATCTTCAGCAGTTACGCACCTTGCCCAATCTGAAATTACTGAACAGGAACTTATGAAAATAACAGGACACACTAGTTCAAATTCTCTCAAGCCATATTTAAACATGCAATCCAAAAGACATGAAGAAATCCTAAGCAGAATCAGAAACAGCAGCAATACCACTAACATGAATTCTGGATCTAATATCAACACCACCAATATGAGATCTGAATCAAGTGAACAATCGATGTTCTTCCAATGTACTTTCAATGTACAAAATTTTAATTGTGGTAATCTTTAATTTGTAGTAGCTATGTATGTTGTAATAAATAAATACTATTTTTATTGAGTATCATTTGCTTGTTAAATTCTCACGCAAAATACAACTCGTGACATGACCATTGCCAAATTATTTTTTTGACATAATTTTGATTCGTTGTTATGGCAATAGGAAATACAACTCGTGCTGCGCACTCGTTATATTTCCATTTCCATAACAACTCATTATAATTAATGTCAAAAAATAATCGGCAATGTCCATATCACTTGTTATATTACTTATGAATGTCACTCATTTTTTTATCATTTGTTTGCTCTACTGTCAATACCCACAAAACTATGACATTTCGGATTTTCACATTTCCTCTGCCCAGTTGCACTAATAAAGCTTAAATTTTAAGCTAGGCTTAAAAAATGCAACTCAAAATTTTTATTGAATGCAATATTATCAATTTAAGCCAAGTTTAATATTTAAGTTACGTTGATGCACTAGAGATTCAAATCGCAGCGTTGGTAGTGTAGTGCAAAAGTTTGGACCTAGCAAGCTTCTGCACTATTTTCTGTACTACCACGAAAATCTGAATGTGAACGGTTGCGTTTACTGTCCCTATAGGTACAATATTTCTACATTACAATTGCACTATGCCCTATCAGAATGGGGCTTTACACTTTACACGGAATACGACCATACTTTATCTTCCTTAAATCTTTCAACTATAATAAGACTTAAGTGTCTCAAACATTTTGTTCTATATTGTCTCAAAACTGCAAAAAAATTGTACGAAATACAGTCAAACTGTACCGGGAATTTTTGAATTGCTCGCATTATTTTTATTTTGATTGAGCTATTTTTTGATCACGTTTATACCACGGCCTGTATAGTGTTGTAACGTTTTTACCTCCCGCTACCCTTGGTAAGAGAGGTATAGGGATCGTGCTAAAAATCGCATATCGAGATTTTGGTAAATGACCACGTTTTAAGGTCCCTAGAATCCAATTTTAAACTTTTCACGATGATGTCTGTGGGTATGTGTGTGTGGATTCTCCACTCTAACTCAAATACTATCATTCAGAAAATTTTGAAATCTTGTATTTCGAACTTTTTATTGAAATGAGCCCATTAGATTTTTTGACCATAGAGAAGATAAAAGCAAAATCGCTGCTGGAGTTGATGGTTATACCACCAAGTGCATTATATGTGTTTTGCACATTGAAAATAACGTTGACATAAGTGCATACCTAATGGAAATTACTTGGCAGGGGCCAAAATTAATAATGATTATTGATTTATAAATAATTACTTTTTATGAAAAAAATAAATTAACCAAATTTATTTGCATAATTTAAGTAACACTAATAATTTTACTAACTATACAAAAAGCCCTGTAACTTTTCTAATATGTCAAGATTCTTCTCTTATGACTAATGTTAAACATCAATACCTAATGTAGATCATACATGCAGCTTTCACTATTCATATTTGCAACGTTTTGTTCAGGCTACCGCAATTGTTTCAATATATGGTAATAGAATTCAAAATTTCCATTTACAATGTACATACTGTTTAATCAACGCTAGGAAATGTATCCCATTTTGATACCTGTAGCATAATTATATCTCTTTGTTATTGCGTGCGAAAATAGGTCACATGTATCCAGGATTATTAATATCGTTGCTTATAAAATTATTTACATACTTTATAGAAAATAGTTTATAATTATTGTTTTTAACATTATTTAATGAAATCAAAGTATATATTATTTAGTTGACGAAAGAATGTAAGTCTTAATGTTCCATACATTTATTTGGAAAAAATATACATTAGTTGAACGTTTCGGGTTCACATTAACCCATCATCAGCAAAAGATAAAAAGAATTTTATACAATTCAAGATCCATTTTTATAGTTTTCGTTCCTTCAATGGTTATCAATAGATCCTGTAAGGTTTAATTTATATAACACTATTTATTTAACCAATTAACACTACTATTTATTTCCACGATATTACTAATTATTTATTTCCACTATTTATGTCATTTTTTTATTATATATCACGTTCAACTATCCGCCTACCGACCACTACAGCGTCTATATACTCAACTGACTCAACAGCGTCTGTATATTGAACTGCTCGGACAGAAGTCACCTCTTTTACCACACTATCTGTCTATTTATGTAACTCTCTGTCTCACTTCCACAGCCTCAGTATCACCGACTGTCCGTATGCCACAATTCTTCAACTTCCCAACTCGCCATTACTATCCTTGTACACTATAGCTTCTCAATACTCGTCAACACTACCGAGTATTCACATCCACAGCTATCCCAGTTAAACACTAACTTCCCGAGTCCTCCACTCGACACTATACTGCATACGCTCACCACGATACTGCTGTGCTTCACTAACACTCTAAGTGAATGTCTCTATATGTCTCTCCATGTAACTAACTAACTATGTAACTAAGTAACTCCCGAGCATAGCTGCGTCCCTTTTATACAGCTGCCACTAACTTCCAGAGAGCTGGAGAATGTTCGACCGCATAATAACAATGAACACAAAAGGTTCAGGCGACCGAAAGTAATTAAACACACAATTTGTAAAAATCGTATTCACTAAAGTAATATCGTTATAAACGTCCTCATACCGTTTGTCAAAACGACTTTAGCCAATTTTTTTTAGAAAAGTTAGTAACTATTATTGTAAATTAGATTGTCATTGTAATGTCATTTTGCAAAAAAATATTGACTTTATTATTTTAATTATTATTTCTTTATTGAGTAAAGAATATGTATAAATATAGATTATCAAATGGATTATTATTATCCCATAAAAGACTTTCACGACCACAAACATTTCTTCTAAAATTTAAATATGGTTGTTAATTATATATTTGATTCATGAATAAATGTTTTGTTGCCTATTTTCTATTTCTTCCTGCACAAATATAAATAATAAATTAATTAACCCTTCCATTTGCTAACATTTGACATTTACGGATTGAATAACGCCAAGTGAATCCTTATCGTTCATGAACTACTTAAGATAACGACAATACGATTTCAATATAACGACACTGGTTTTACAGAATACGCTTTTTGAAAATTATCGTTATTTAGCAACATTTTCATTATAACGATACGTTATGGTGTAACGACATTCTTACAGAATAAGCCAGTTAGACGCTTGTTCAGCGTAGCAGCGGGGCTCACACGTTACAATAAGAACATATCTTTCAAATTGTATATTCGCTGGAGAATTTAATTCAATGATGTTTAATTTTTATACCCGTACCCTTACAACGATTTTTTTGAGATAAGTAAATATATATAAATTATTATATCAATTTTATTTATATTATATAACCTACTTCAATGAGACTATCACAAATACATGTTTTTTTTTTCGAAAAATTAGATTGTCATGAAAGAAATCATATTAACTTTTGGATGCGGTATTTCGCTACCTAAAATCGATTACTTTAAAATTTATGGAGTGAGGAATATTTGCTGTATGAAAATATTATGATAAGAATTTTCTTAGGAGAGTTGAGTGAGTCAGGTGAGCTCTTATGTATGAATGCGATGATGAATGTTGATCTGGATAAAGCAACTATTACTGTGATCCAGATACGGTATTTCGTTACCGAAAATCGGTCTCTTTTAATAAGTTAATAGTGAGGAATGTTGAGATAATAAATTAAATGCCTTGATATGGATTCTCGTATTCACTCTACACACCAAAACGGCGTTTAATATTAATATTTACTTATTATTTTATTTTTCTAGGAATTAAATTTTCCATGAAGTTGTATGCATAGTAATTTACTTTTAATAATTATTGGTTTGAAACTTGGCCCAATTTTGTTAATGAAGTTGTGTTAATTATTTTCCCTGGGTTACTGCGATTAAACTGATTTTCCATTTAGTTACTCGTTCGTTATCTAGAAATAAAATCAAAGCTTCATGAATAAACAATGTTAGGAATAGTTTCTTGTAAGAATTCTTCTAGTTAAAGTCAGGCCATATATAGTATCTAGCCCCAGTCCAATGTAACGAGTAAGTTTACGGCGCAATAAGTTGGCCTGTGATTAACAGTGTCCAGATTAGTGGCCGGGCAAGTCACGCGATCACGTGAGCATGCGTGAGCGAACATCACGCGTCACGCTCCCAACGCGGCTTCCGGTCAAAACAATCGATGACGGGAAAGGATATTGAAATTGTTTTGTAATAAAAATGGAAATTAGGCTGTAAATAAAAACCGCAAAATATGTATTTTCTGGAGGAATTTTAAGGAAGTTTGGGAAGATGTTTAAGGTCTGGTATGAAATGAATTATTTATTTATTTAGTCAAAAACTATCCTCTAGGTCGAGCCCAATACGGATAGTGGTACAAAAAATACAAAACAAGATAAAAAATAACAAAACATTATGCGTTCAAAGTATTGTGCAAAAGTTTGTAATTCAAACGAAATATGTCTAAATCGGAAAATTTCTTATTGTAAAGAGCACACATACGGAAAAGTGGGGAAGACATGAACAGATTGGTACGAGAGAAAGGGAGATAAAAAGTGGAGTATAAGCGAGTAGAGATAGAGGGGGCATGGAAATTTAGTAGAGCAAGACAGCGGGGATCATCGATTCTATTATTAATTAGACTAAAAAGATGAAGAATAAGAGTGTTTTCACGGCGTTCCAAAAGGCTCTTTACATTGAACATGCGTAATAAGGCAGAGTAAGGCATATTTCTCTCAGGGTAGGATTTATTGATTATGGAATAAATAAATTTAAGAAATTTTTTTTGAACTGTTTCCAACAGATCTTGGTGAGTTTCGTAAACAGGATTCCAAATTATGCTGCAATATACCAATTTGGATCTAACGAAAGAATAAAACAGTGTGAAAAATGCAGATATAGTGTTAAAATCTCGAGTATTCCTGATTACGAAACCCAGCATTCTCATAGCTGAGTTGTAAACATCACGAATATGGGGCACAAATGATAATGTAGGGTCAAATTTGACTCCTAGATCTTTAACTACTGTAGATCTTTGCAAGGTAATATTGTTCAGTGAATAATTAAACGAGAAGGGTGTCGTTTTTCTAGTGAATATCATAACTGTACATTTGTTTATATTGAGATGGAGGTTATTTAAAAGACACCAATTAAATAGATTATTCAGATCATTCTGAAGGAGAATGCAATGAGCTGGGGAAGAAATAGGATAAAAGATTTTCATATCATCGGCAAATAGTAGTTTATCACAATGCAACACACTGACGTCATTTATAAAAATTAGAAAAAGTAATGATCCATGGTTAGAGCCTTGAGGGACACCGGAAGTGGCGAAAAAATAAGAAGAATTAGTATTGAGATACTGAACATAGAGTTGACGATTTTGTAAGTAAGAAGAGATGAGATTAATAAGAGGAGTAGAAAAAGAAAAGGTATACAGTTTGCTGACCAAAATATTGTGATCTATACGGTCAAAGGCCTTAGCAAAATCTGTAAAAAAGCAGTCAAGTTGGCCATTGGAGTCGAGCACAGTTGAAATTTTTTGTGTAAAATACATTAGGTTGGTCACTGAAGACCGCTTACTGATGAAGCTATGTTGACAAGGAGAAAGCTGATGTTTAATTTTATCGTAAACGCTAGTGTAATAATAATTATAATGGGATGGATTCAATTCAAGATATTAAATAATAAGTAAATCAAAGTCATTATCTTAAACCTATAAATTTTTAAATACCCTTCGAGGTACGACGTAGGGCTGCTTTTATAACCTGATACAACTCCGGTTTGACTTGATTATCTCAAAAATTTGCTTTAACCGCCTCCGGTGATCTCTAACCGGAGGTCAAACTGTCAGTGACCGTACTCAGAAGATAAACTTTCGTCTTTATAGCAAACTACTGGTTGTCTAATTGTTAGTGATTTGTATAACTGCTTTGTAAATACATACTAATCGTACTCTATTTGTAAAATTAGTAAATAAATGAAAACCAATAAATTAATATCAGTTTTGTATTTATGGTGCGTGCGTCTTGCGAAGAAAATATTTGGGACGAGGTTCCTTTAGACAATCTTGGATTAACGTATCCAGTATACAAAACACAACAATAAATATTAACAATCAATAATAGTAATTTACATTGCAAGATCGTTACTCAGAACTATCCGTGCGAGCACGTAAATTTCGGGTAACGGTTGAGCATTGTACAATGTTTTATGATACACTGAATCATAAATAATTTTTAAAAAAATATTGGAACCTACAACACTATACATTAAACTATTTGATCGAAATAATCTTTGGAAACACACGGCGAAGCGAAATAATGAATAAATAAATCTATATGCATGTTGCTATGGTTTTAACAGCCCGTAAATTTTTTTACCACTAGAGACAGCTTTGTAATAAGACGTTTACGATTCAGTATAACGTAAAATTTTAAATAAAACGTTTAAATGTTTTCGTGACTAGTCAAGGAAATGCAACTTTCACGCCACAGTTTTGGCGCAAAATAGTAGGTATTTTCGCTCCGGTTTCAAAAATAGTTATTTTTTATATGAGTGTGGAATGTATAAGATTAGTCACGAAAGCCCGCAGGGCGAGTGGCTAATTTTCTTTAGTGACTAAATATACATTTCACACGAGTGTAATACAACGATTTGTCCAACACTTTTTGAAAAACTTCTTAATTCATTTTTGTATTCACTAGAAGCACAAGCAGAATTTAATTCCGAAGCAAGTAACCACTAACTCGTTTCTCGTTTTCGTACATGACAGCTGTCGTTTTGTAAAATAATAATGTATTTTACCATAAATGTTAATAATAAATATAAATAAATATATCATCACGGCTTATTACCCATTGCTGGGTGTGCCAATCTGCTTTGTACACAGATATCGGTAATGATGAAATATTTGCACCGTGCGGGCGCTTACCAGGCCTCACCTCATGGGCACTCATTGCTGGCGTGGAGAGTGCACCACAGGGGCCAATTTTGTGCCATTTAAAATTGGAAATATTTGGCGTCGGTCGGGATCGAACCCGGTTCCCCAGATTTACGACCTGACACTCAGGCACGCGGCCACGAGACCCCATTGTTAATAATAAATAATTTAAATAAATACGTTTCATAATGTTAAATTATTTCAATAATAAAATAATTTTGTAAAATTGCATTTATTTATATTAAAAAACAAAAAAAAGCACAAAATCGGTAATATTTTCTCCGCGACTTCTAAATTTTCTCTCACGGAGTGACTAATGTTGTACATTAGTTATTTCAAATAACCATGGTAAGAAGTATATTATGAGTTGGTGTTGGATAAAATTAATTTTATTAATTTCAAAACAAAAACCAAAAAAAAATGTTAAATATTATTAAATAATTCTGTTTATGAATCTTTAACCATCGTAATAAACAGCCTGGTTTGAGAATCAAGTTATTTTGTTATTTATCGTTCGATCCTGACCGACGCCAAATATTTCGAATTTTAAATGAAATGGTACAAAATTGACCTTTGCGGTGCACTCTCCGCACCAGGTATGAGTACCCGTGAGGTGACGCCTGGTAAACGCCCGCACGGTAAAAAAGTCATCGTCATTACCGATATCTGCATACAAAGCATATTCACGCCTCGTAAAGGGTAAATATGCCGTGATGATACATATTTTATTTATTTAGGATATAATAAAATATGCGGAATTCATTTGAGACAGACTAGAGTTTATAAGTTCAATGAGGTTATCCATTTTACAGCAGCAGGTGTGGCCTTTAGGATGTTGTTCCATTCTCTTTAGAATCTTCTTGTTCGT
This sequence comes from Harpalus rubripes, assembly GCA_963082715.1. NCBI lineage: Eukaryota > Metazoa > Arthropoda > Insecta > Coleoptera > Carabidae > Harpalus > Harpalus rubripes. The sequence continues at coordinate 14,008,799 of OY720448.1, forward strand.
TTGCTCCACAGTCGAATTTTTGTATATCTGAGAATCCCCATTTAGAAAGCATGGATAAGCATTTAACACGTTTAGTTCAGATATGGTTAAGGCTGTATCAAACTTATCTAGGCATTTGCATTCTTCAGAGGAGGACGGATGGGTCCCCATAGTTGTTTTGTTTTGAGGTCGGGATTGAATGTTTTCCATGCTTCATTAATATTAAAGGGCACGGTTATTTTAGCGTTTTATCTAGCCATATGGGCTTCTGAGAATTTAGACGGCGGTTTGAGGGATTATCTAAAATTTCGTGGATTAGTAAAGTTCTGAGTTGTTTTGTGTCGTGCAGTTTTTGCCATTCGCGGACGGCAGCTTGTTGGCGCCTCAGATCTGGTGGAGCTACATATATTCGTGAGTGCGTGAGTACTGAAATGGACTTTAGGGTTCCTGCTATAATCGTTATGGCATTATTGAGGTTCACAATGCCTAATTGGTGTGAACTTTTCTAAATTATAATCCAGGAATACTGTTTCAACTTGTTATCTTTGTTGGTCAAAATTCTGTTTAGAAATAAATATTATTTTTCCTATTGCGGGTTTTTGTTTAGTCTGGATTTCACCAATCTTTGACAGTCATGTGTTGACAATTAAGTATTTTAGTTATTACAAACTTACGTGCAGGGAAGATAGTTTGGTATGGATGCCTCGAGATATCTGCTCATGAAGATAGCGATTTGTTTTTGAGAAAGTCTGCATTAGTTATTCACGTCGTGAAGACGTTTGTTGTCAAGACATGTAGAGTGTTTTAGGTTTAGGCGTTGGCTAATCGCCAGGCCACTGAGTTACAATTTAGTACTAATGTTAGAGTAAAGTGTAAATAATAATATGTAAATAAAACTTTAATTAGTAAATATCATTGACGACCATGTCCATAAATCTGAGTGTTCATCAACATCTCTCGTCTGTCATCAAATGTGAAGGGATAGTGGAAGTATCCCTTTTCACCAAATCGTGGACGACAATCATCCAAGTGTAACACGAGGGGGGTCTCCTTCGAAAAGATGATGACTGCTACTTCTACATCTTCTACTGCTTCTTACTCCATACTACTGATACTGATGATTGCTCTTTTTTCTTACTGTTTACTTCAGCGATGACACACTGACTGACTGCTGTTAAAGGACTTCGTGCCAACGAATTTGTTACGAGGACTTCTTGAGAAGGAAGAACACACTTACATACACTTTACACTGGAGGAACACTACGGACATGGACAAATACTTGGCTTTTAATAACTAACTAAACTTTATTTACATTTAAACTAATACAACTATAACTAACACAACTAATAAGTTACATTCTGTAACCCAGCGGGCGGGAGTCGCCCCAAAACTAAAAGACACTACATGTCCAAAACAGGACACGTCTGCCCGATGCGACAATCTAATTTCGACTCTCATGTTTATCCCATGGCTAACTAAAATCGACTATCTAACAAAACGCTATCTTCAGGACAGGATTATCTTAGGGGTACGGGGTGCATAGGGTAGGGCATCCAATGTCACGCACGTATACATAATAATTTCCAGACTTAATTATCAACAAATAAATGTCGTGACTATCATAATACGATAAGAATTTCTAAATTGAATTTTGACATTTATAACTTAAACAGATAAACAGAGTTAAAATATTATTATTGTAACTATAATTTAGAAGAGATTATAAAAAGTTATTTATCTGTTATTGCGCTTACCCTCGTCTTATTACACAAGCGTTCACCAGTTAGTTAAAGATGTCATCGTTGGAAAAAAAAGTAAGCGCACATCATCAGCTTCTTAGATCTCCCTCGTATTAAATCTGCCGTTCGCAGTGTGTCTGAGCCAGAGGCGCGTCGTAGCATTGTGTCGCCCGTGTGCCAATGCTCATCTTGACGCCCCTAGCCCCCCCCCCCCATTCAGAAATTATAAAAAATAAGCATCGCCATTCGAAAGAACATAAAAAGTGGCCTAAGAAGGTGCAAACTAAAATCTAGTACTATTTCATATTTGGAAAGTATGTATTCACAAAAAAACTGCATTTACATTTTTGCCTATATCTAGCGACCTACGGATTTTTTCTCAAATAACGACACTACTAAAATGGTCATCTAATGGGGCACCAATTATGTGAACACGTTAACTTGAAACTTGAAGAGCATGTGTACTTTTTCATAGTTACCATATGTTTTAAATAAACCACAATAGTTGATTTTACCCTATAAAATTAATAATTCTCGCATTTTCTGCTTGAAGCATAGATACATCGTTGGAAAGCTAAAATAAACTCTGTTTCATTACTTGAAATCTTATAGTGATAAAAAATCTGAGCATCGTCGTTTGAGGGAAAATAAAAAAAGTTCTTAAAGACGTGCAAACCAACATTCCATATAATTTCATATTTGGAAGTTATTTGTGAATATTGTAACGTTTTTTATTTATTTGGGTGAAGTGTAAATATTAGACAATTGTTATTAATGAAATTAAAAGTTTATTATAATGATAAATATAATTAGAAGATGATAAATATAACGAACACTAGGATTAAACAAATATTAAACATTAATTAAGACTAAGAATATTATAAAACACTTAAACACTAAGATTATTTATTTAAACAATATATAGATCACTTATTTATTTATACAACTGTGTTTATTTATATTCACCACTTGTCTACTATCTGTTTATATCACCAACTGTTCAACACGCAACGCTTATTTATATCAGACTGTCCAATGCCTTCGCTAACAGTCCTTATATACCTCGGCATCCGTATTCCAGAACTCACTAGAAGATTTCTAGATAAAACACAATGGGTCTGCTGCGTCATCGTTAACAATAGACACACGCTCGTCCCTGCGACAGCGACAGGGACAGAGGCGGTAACAGTGGCGGCGACGGCGGGCACTGCATATAACAATATAAAAGGAAGTGGCTAGAGTACCGAACGTGGGACCGTGTTCAAAAAATTAAGATCTCAAATTGACATGGTTATCGAAAATGTGGACCAAGTATTATGCGTTAGTTGAGGTTATTGTTATTCTCTTTAGAGTAATATAAAAGCAACCTTAGTATATAAGCTATTCAATAACGTTCCCGCGTTTGTGCCGCGATTTGAATTTTTAATAACGGTCCCGACTGTTAAGACACGTCTCTTCGACGTATCTAGTACTAAACGAGGTACTAAATCACGCCATTTGGGTTTTATACAGTAACCATTTGTATATGCATTTTTCGGGAAAAACAAAAACATCTTTAAAATAGTCTACTAATGGGGCAACTTTGCTCTAATTCAATCGACTTCGTATCTCTTATAGTTTACGAGACCCCAATGTTAGCCTCGAAAAACGGGCATATTAAATTAAAAAACTTAAGTCATTACAATTTTGCTCGCCGTGTCGCCCCGGACCAAGTGTTGCCCGTGTGCGACGCACACATCGCACCCTGTGACGGCGCGCCCCTGGTCTGAGCTCTCCAGGTGGTTCTTGCTAGTTTCCTCGTAATGTTACTCCCGGTTTTCAGTTTTTACCCAGTTATCTCTAAGTGTTTTTTATTTAATTGTTTTAGGGACGGGTCTAATATAACACTAAGGTAGGTATTTGACCATTTTGCCACAAAATTGGATGTTCAACTATCTATTTGCAATTTGAGAATCCAGTGAAACCAATTTACTATGACTTAAATCAAAGTACAAAATTTGATTTCCATGTAAGAAAGGAGCCTCTTGCAGTAAACATTAGAGATTTCCTCTCTCTGGAATGTGAAATGTTGATGGTGCATCGAACCCACACGTATCTTATTCTATTCATTGAGTCTATCTACATCAATATTCGTGTGCGGGTGCGCCGTTGTCGCCCGGCAGAGCATCTTCTTTATTCCCCTTGCAGCGTGCATAAATGAAGGCTGTTGAAAGTGTCTGATTCGCGCGCGGTAATCCGCGCCGTGCTCTGGCTTCGCACAATCTAAATTTAACATGAGCGGAGTGGAGTGATGGACGGATCTGCACGCCACGCCACCGTCTCTAGGATACGCACGGACGGAAATGCACTCACAATGCTCTCTATTCCATTCCTAACAATAGACGATTTTATTTTCACAAATTCAAATTAAATTTACCAATAAAAACCTATAGATTCTGAGCAGAAAACTGATAAAAAAATCATTAAATCTTTACGAATTTCGTTTCAGAATACTTAACTCAAGTCTAGCATTTAGCGTATCTGGGTTGAATAATACAGGCAGTATACTGTTCTATATACAGGGTGTTTGGCGTAAGTCCGGCACCAAGAATATTTCGTTTATTTTGAGAGATGCAAAAAATGTTAATAAGCAAACTTAAATTAGACAAAGGGGCTCATAAGATGATCATAGCAAGAATTTTGTATTACTTCCGGTTTTAGCGGAACTAGGTACAAGTTTAAATCTAACATAGGGAATCGGTATTTTTATATTTTTTTGCAGAATCTAAATAAAATTAGCTTTACAACGATACCAAAATGTCATAGTTTTTCTTCAATCATTTCAAAATGGCGACCATTTATTTTCAAAATATGTATTAATAAAATTGCATACAAAATTAAACATAGCAAGCTATGAAACAATTTTAATACCTTATATTAAATCACAAAATTGGAACATATCAATTTTATGTAGATAAATACTTTTCTTTTGCTTTAAGGTAAAAAAATTGTTTCATAGCTTGCTATGTTTAATTTTGTTTGGAATTTTATTAATACATATTTTGAAAATAAATGGTCGCCATTTTGAAATGGTTGAAGTAAAACTATGATATTTTGATATCATCGTGAAGCTAATTTTATGTACATTCTTAAAAAATGTATAAAAATACAGATTCCCTTTGCTAGATTTAAAGTTGTACCCATTTTCGCTAAAACCAGAAGTGATACAAAATTCTTACGATGGTCATCTTATGAGCTCCTCTGTCTAGTTTAAGTTTGCTTATTCACATTTTCTGTATCTCTCAAGATAAACGAAATATTGTTGGTGCCAGACTTACGCCGAAAATCCTGTATATATATACACGAATCTCGGTTTGCCTCCCGCATGAGTAAAAGTTTTAAGGCTTTCCCAAACCAACGAGAAATATTCACAGCGATAGCGAAACTTACGGTTTTCGAAATTGTTGTCGACTGAAAGCACAGAATAACTAGTGACAGTCCCCACACTGGCGCGAAGTTATCGCGCAAATGTCCGAGAAACTGTAGCGATAATTTCGCTGCTTGTACGGTTTTTGTCGCCATCGTTGGTTATTCGCTGGTGATTTCATTACGATATTTACAGAAAAATAAATGGAAATGGCAATAAAATACTCAATTTGTGTCAATTTTTGTAATATACATAAATATAAAACCGCTGTTTTAACTTGACGAAATTATGGCATAAGTAGGTATATGAAATTCTCCAAAATCCTTATTGTTTGATTTTACGAATGAATCCACTTTTTTTCTATCTTATGATTAATTAATAGGTATATGATTTAAAGCGGTATACAATTAGAAACCTGGCATTATACGTCCATTGTCTAAAGCCTAGTAAAAAACTGACGCTTTAGTGTGGACACACACGCGAATTTTGTTGACGCAATAAACGCGAAATTATCGTCATCGCCACGGCTGCGAATGTTTCGCGCTGGTTAGGGAAAGCCTTAACTACCCCATAAAAATGATACTAGACCTTGTTAAATTAAAATTATGACCGCACCGGATCTGTTTGAACACAAACGAAAAAGAGAAAAAATAAAAAATGCAAATAATACTTATACAGCTTTTTTCGAAAATAAATAAAAAAAAAAGTAATTTAACAGATGACCAATATGCAATATATGTACCTATACAAGTGAAATGGAGATGGATTATACGTTTTGCAGTGGAACAATTAATTCGAAAACGTATGAAAAATTTTTAACAAACAAGTGGAAAGATTTATCCGCAAAGTCAAGTTCTTTTGGAAATGGGAGCTCAATTCATCCTATTTGTAACATATCTAAATTTTGTGGAAAAACTGATTTTTCTGCATGCATGCATGTAATAGACCTTTTCAATTTAACGGCTATCTCTTTCTATCTCTACAAATAGTAAGTAAAATGGCGCCAATAATTGCCAGTTGGGTTGTCAAACGAAACGTCAAAAATATTGCAGTCATTAAAATACCTGTATTATCGGTGAAAATTTCCATCGTTAGACATTTTAGCTTCAATAAAAGCTTTTGTAACTTCTTTCGATAAGTTTTTCAAAGTTGTTTGAGACTTTTCTCACATTTTGCATCTAATTTTTTTAGAAACAAACGCCATGAACCTCAGTTGTTCTTACTATGCGCAGCTCCCCATTGCGCATATCTTCTATCTCTTTAAATTGAAAAGGTTTATTCTCATTTGATTTTCGGATTTTTATATAAATTTAATTATATAGTAACAGATTTTAATTATTACCTTTGACAGTTTCCCTCTATTAATAAAATAATAAATAATGGTACATTATTCATCTTGTCAATTTTTTTATTTATTTTATGAATAATTTGGCAACTGTAAGTCTTCCGTCAAGAGAAATAGGCGCCTTAAATTCTATAGTGCCTATGTAAAGTTACAGTGCTTACATCTGTGTATAATATAACATTTTGACTAAATTTTGATTACTATGGATTCACACAGGGCTTTCATCGCTTACATTTGTGTTCAGAATCGAGCCATAAAACTTATGTGACGTCATAGAAGTTTTAATGCTGTTTTTCTCAAATTCTGTAAATATTTAAAGAGTTTAAAAAATATCGGTGTTATTTTTAACTTTACATAAATATTTTTTGTAAACTTTATAAAGGTCAAAGTAGTTAAGCAAACAGTCTAAGAAATTTTGTGTAAAATAAACACTAAATTAGGTTTATATCCATCCACGCGGTGTTGTGTAAATTTATTCACTTACAAATTTGTTACAAAAGTACACGTCGATTTGGTTCAAAACTAAGTACCCATACTTCATATAAATAGCACAAAATAATGTATTTTAACTATGTAATGATGTTGTAAATAAATAACGATATGTTCAAATATATCATTTATAGAATGCATTTTACATATATTAAATTATAGTATTACTTACCGGGTAATGAAAAATCTTCATACCTGATGACTTCGTTTGAAAACAAATTTTCGTATTGAATTTTCATTTTAAATGTTAGTTCATACGTTATCATTTAATATACCGACATGCATATATTTATGTAGGTCCATCCACTGTGAATTACCACAAGAAACTAACCTTGCGATTTTTAACTTGTTTTGTTAGAACCACGATAGCACCGATAGCACTGATTATTATAGAATGAAAGTTCTCTAAAGAAATTATTATAAATAATGTAATATTTTTATGAATTATATTATTTAACACTGAACAATTTTTACCACATTTTATTATTTACAATTTGTAGAAATTTACAAAATTTAGTGTTGATTTCAACACAAATATATTACACCACTTATGGTGTGTTTCAAGATATTTGCAAATCTACCTGCCTACCGGAAAGACGCGGTCCACCGCAAAACAGCATGGTATGCACGATCCTATGCGTCAGGGGAGGATTAGCAAAATTTTGGAAAACAATGCAGAAGTACTTTCTCAAAATCCCGCTAATTAATATATCTGGTTTTATTTATAATTTGTGACAATTTGGTGTAATGACATATTCTTTGCTCTGTATTTCTTAAAATTCAAGTGAAACATTAAAATCCACACAAATATTTCATATGCTGCACTTCACATATCTTGTTACAACCCTGTCATGTTACCCGCTGCCTAAGTCGAAGCAGGTACTTTTGCAAATATCTTGAAACAAACTATTCCCAATCGGTTTTATGGTTGGAGGAAGGAATCTATGAAACTCATTATAGAATCCGCCAAGTGCCCGTGACCGTGATAAAGTTTTATGGGACTTGTGTTAAGGATTACTAGAGCCAGGTAGAATTTCTATCCTGGACCGTATCGAAAATTTGCGTTCAAGACATGTCCTAATTATATACTTTTAAATCTGTATTAAAATAATGTTTTTTTAAATGTACTTCTTCTAACATCAATTTGTAAATAGAAAAGAGATGAAAATATTATGTTTCCTAATTATGTACTTTTAAATCTGTATTCAAATAGCAAAGCGTTTTAAATATCTTTCTTCTAACTGCAATTTGTAAATTTAGAAGAGATTAAAATATTATAGGGATTACAATAAATTCAAACGTAACTTTGAATTCAAACAGTTATTGGTCATTTTCTTTTGAGGTACATGCAAAAACCTTTTTCAGTGTTGAAAGAGTCATCAAACCAAAACGTCGTTGCTTTGCTTCGCTAGTGTTTGAATAAAATTGTGAATATGTGGAGATCCTACGAATCTAATTTGGTGGACGAGAATGATGGTGAGTGCAACAAATATTTTTTTCTAAATCTGACTGCATTGTACTATGTACTCTGGATTCATTATAATGTGTTTTTTTTTTGTTATATGTAAATATTTTTTCTAAATCTGACTGCAGATGTAGTACAGAGTACATGTATATGTACTCTGTACTACATCTCTATATTAGTGTAATGTGTTGTTTTTTTGTTATACGTATTTTTTTTAATATGACTGTAGGGTACTGTTTATGTACTCTGTACTAATGCTGGATTTATACAAAACTTTTACGGTACATTTTCGTAAAAAGTATACTAACGCTTTGTCGATACAAGTGTAGTGTACATCAGATTTTTATTTATCAGGTTCGTAAGTTTATTCGCAATGCACTAGATATATTTCATATATATTTCCATTCAATATATTAATCTAAACTTTGACACATGTCACTTATGTCAGTCAAAGTCACACAAGACAGACTATTCGTAATGTAGTATTTTTTATATTTATTTTTGCATTTAATTTATTAATCCCAACTTTGACATAATTAGCCACACAAAAACAGACTATAGCGCAGGGCAGTAGTAATTTTCGTAATATCGCAACGTACCGTAACGTAGAAAGATAAAAGTTGGCGATCTTTGGGTTTTTGATACGTTAGGGCACGGTACGTCACGTTACGGCTTACGTCTGTATAAATTATTACATATGTATGCATTGATTTATTCTTTACGTTACGTTACGGCACGATACGTTACGGTATGGCTTACGCTGTATAAATCCAGCATAAATCTCTATTTTATTATATCTCGTTTTTTATATGTACATATTTTTTCCCAGTTAATAAACTAAAACTTTGTTTTATTGTCTTATTTATTATAAAGTTTAATTTTACAAAATTATATCCAAAAATTGAATATGATTTTTTTTAATACTGCCCATTTCTTACCCTAAAAGTGATGGATTCAAATTCGAATAATTTATCCTGACCGCAAAGAAGCCCATCCGTCCATAAAAGGCTGTAAACCCTGCATAAGTCAGTTTCATAAATTCCTTTCTTCAACTATACACAGCTAATAGTGTAATAGTGTACGATAAAATAGGTTATAAGTAGAATTACTACTACTAAGCTAGATATTGTAAAATATAAAACTTACCAAACCTTTTTACTATTTACCGACCACTACGTATAGTATACAATATTTATTTATATCATGTAGGAAATTTAAATGTTTGATGCAGTGAATATTTGAATAGAAATCCTATTAAACATTGAGTAAGTTTTAAATAAATCAACAAATACCCATTTTGTAGAACATTTACAACATTGTTTCCACTGAATGATTCATCGCGTATCCGGTCATAGTTTGACATTCTAAAATAGGTCTCACATGTGAGGCTTGTCTTGTAACCATGCAAACAAAACGACAGAATGGACGTTGAATCGTTTGCAATGCTCCAAGATATACCACATTTTGTACGTAGGATCATGAATAATAATTTAAATATACCTGACTAACATTTATTATGAAGTCCATTTAATATATCGTATTTATTCTACTACAAAATGTACTTTATTCATTATAAATATTAGCATCTCATGTTAGTAAATTTTAGTCGAACAGATTTTTTATTAGTTGTTTTTATCCTACATTTATCAATCTTTGAGTTAAATATGATATATAAAGAACTACAACTAAATCATTTTAACAAGAAGTACGCACCATGTTTCTATTATTTAAAAACAAAAATTCTGGCGTTCAGTTCTTTTTCGTTAATATCTCCTAGATAGTTTTAAGTAAAGCTAGTTGTGCAATTATTTTATAAATGAATGACATTTGTGTAATTAGTGTACAAATACGTTTTTTTTACCTCCCGTCATACCGTAGGTAAGGGAAATAATGTTATCGGTCCAAAAATTCAATACTGAGTTTTGAGTAAATAAGCACGAATTAGGGTCCCTACAACAAGTTTTTACTATTTATACGATATACATACGATGATGTGTGTGTGTGTGTTTCTATTTTCCATATTTAAGCTTTCTGCATTCATGTAAAGAGGTGAGTAGATTTGAGGTAAAATTGAATAACCAGAAATGATATTTACTTGAAGTCCATAACAGTTTTTAATGAAAAACTATTACTGAGTTTACATGCAGTTTTTAAATCGTTTTCAAAACATTTTTAGTTTTGAAAACGCCATGTATACAGTGTCAAAACTAAGATTCACGGGACGTTTCTGTCGCCTTGTGTTACTTGGTGTTACTAACCTACAAATAAAGTGACAGCTGTGTAGTTTGAGTGCGTAGTGCTACAAAGTAGAAAAAAATATTGGAATAATAGCAAAACGAAGAATTTGGAGTGAAGCAGATCTGTTACTTACATCGGTCAAATGCGCATGCGCCGAAAAAATTTTTTTACGTCTGCAATGGGTGCGTGAAAAAAAGTGCCGTTGCGTTTCATTATTCACTCCGCAGCATTAAAAAAAGTACACTTTTTTCACACTTTCATGTATTAAAAAAGGCATATTTTATAAACCCATTTTAATGAAAAAAGGTACTTTTTTAACAGACGTAAAAAAAGTATTTTTCCGCACTCAGTGTGGAAAAATGTTTCAGTACGGGAAAGTAGACGATTTTTTTGTTGTATTAAATAATTTTATTTGTTATAAATTAATTAATGAAAAGTGCCTTTTGTGTTATCTACAAGACTTCTTTGACAGCTAGTGAGATCACGCCTTTAAACGCCTTCAACAATACAAAAAATTATATTAGTGGTGTACATATTATGTAGAACCCTGCGATCTACGGTTTAAATATGTCATCATAACCGGTCTCGTGCCCGCGTGCCTGGTCGCGAACCCGGGGAACCGAGTTCGATCCCGACCGACGCCAGATATTTCGAATTTTAAATGGCACCAAAATTGACCCCTGGGATGCACTCTCCACGCCAGCAATGACTGCCTGTGAGGTGACGCCTGGTAAACGCCCACACGTTACAAATATGTCATCATCATTACCGATATCTGCGTACAAAGCAGATTGGGTAATATGCCGTGATGATATATTTATTTATTTATTTATCATAACCGAAGTCTGCGAATTGAAGCAGTTTGGCACACCCAGAAATGGGTAATTATGCGGCGGGATGAAATATTATTATTGTTGTAAATATTAAGTGTTACGAATTGTGTTAAATTCGCGCCATTTACATTGTCATTCTTGTAGTAAATTATATTCTCATTAATAATAGTTTGAAACTGTTACAAGAAATTTAGTATCTTAGACCAGTAAATCTGCATCTTGTGTGACATTTGAAGAGAAATAAAGCAGTAAGACCTGCATTTGTCTGTCGCAGTAAACAAGAGAAGAAAAGCACAAACGCGCACTAATTATAAATTCTATCGAGACATTCATTTAGCATTCAGAAAAGCGACACAGACCATGATTCTGACACCTCGCGAGATCGCTCTTTACTGCATTGTAATGACTCTTCTCTTCTTCTTTCCTTCTTTTTCTCCTTGCTGTCATTTTATCAGGGCCGGATTGAAATGGGTTGTTTTTCACGGCAGTTTACGGGATTTGCATATCGCTTGCAACTGAAATATGGAAGCAGTTTGCTTAGTTTTTGATAATAAATTTGGTAGTTCGTGGCAGTTGGAATTTACGTTGTTTTGTTGCCAACAAAAGTAGATTTTCAAATAAAAAAGACAGGATACTGAATAGGCTGCTATATTTTTCAGGATACGTAAATTGTACAAAATAAATATTGCACGCTTCCTTGAAGGTTCCTTTTTCTACTACGTGGCACAAGAGATGAGAAGGAATTTCACCTGTTCCACCTGCAATTTTACTGAAAGTTTATAGTATTTTTTTACAGTAACGAATACAGACTTTTATAGACTTAAAACTAAAATGAATTTGGGGCACCTAAATAAAATATACTATCATTTATTTTATTCATAATAATTATTATTAAAAAAAAAAACAATTGAATTTAATATTCGGTGCTACTTTGTAACTTTCTCATTATCCGTTATCGATTGTTAAATTAATAACAATCGTTTAGTTTTAATGACCAACTTATCGATTCTCTCAATTTTCATATTCTATAATTACAATAATTTTCTTTGTCATTTATTTGAAAGTTTTGCGCATTTCGCGCTCATATAAACTTAGCTGTCATTTACAAATAACCAATAACTGTGTTAGTGATTTTATGTTTTTTCTATTCTACCGACATTCCCCTGATTTACTATTAAAATTTAGTAGAAACAAGTAAATATAAACATCTTTCCAAACGGATATTTCTCTGTCATCGTTATATTGGAAACTATAACTGTAAAACTATATTGATTGTAGCCCAATAATATTGATTACAAGATTTAATCCAACATAGGATATTTCATCAATATTTTATGATACGATTTTGCAGACTCGAACATAAAATCTGATGTGACCAGCACATGACCTCCCGCCAATTCCATGTTTAAAATAGCAATGAGCTTTAAGTAATGTATCACTTTATTTATAATAAATATACGAATTTTAAATAACAAATTTGAGAAGTTTTGGATCATATTTTAATAAATGTTTTCTAGAAAATCTGTTTAAAGCTTTAAGTAAAGTACTATTTCCGGTTTATCAATTTTAGATTTTAGCCAAAATCTAATATGTTATTTTCCTTCATATAAATGTTTCAAATATTAAGTTTGAAAAGTTTTTAAATATGTCAATATATTTTACAAGAAAATCTGTTTAGAACATTAAGTAAGACATAACTTCCGGTTTATTAATTTTAGCCAAAATCTAATATGTTACTCCCCTTGACATAAAAGTCTTAAATACCAAAATTGAAAAGTTTTGGATTATATCAATATATTTTACACGGAAATCTATTCAGGGCTTCAAGTAAAGTATCACTTCCGGTTTATCAATTATAGTCAAAATCTAATATGTTATTCCCTGTGATATAAAAGTCTTAAATACTAAAATTAAAATGTTTTGGATTATATTTTAATATAATTTTCTATTAAAAACAGTTATGGGCTTCAAGTAAAGTACTACTTTTGGTTGTCCAATTTTACCCAAAATCTAATTAACTTTTTATATGTATGTAGAAAACTTAAATACGGAAAATAGAAATTTTTGAAAGTTTGATATAAGAGTTATCGTGGCGGAAAAAATCGTCATACACACACACACACACACACACAAACACACACACACACACACACGCACGCACGCACGCACGCACGCACGCACGCACGCACGCACGCACGCACGCACGCACGCACGCACGCACGCACGCACGCACGCACGCACGCCCGCACGCACGCACGCACGCACGCACGCACGCACGCACGCACGCACGCACGCACGCAAGCACGCACACACACACACACACACACGCACACACACACACACACACACACACACACACACACACACACACACGCACGCACGCATAATATTCTAACTGCTACTTTTGTCTGATTTTAACATTTGTTATCGATCATTAATATAATAACGACAGCATATTACTGATTGATAAATTTTAGTATGTTATCAACTATCATTAACCAATTTTAAATCACGTGACTTACATACTCCCAATTTGAATTGCAATCGATCATAACCTCGATAATGATCGATAAATGATAATGATTGAATTACAGAATAGCCCTGATTGTATGTTTATGTTAATATAAATAGGTATAAATTAACCAAATTTTTCAAAACAATCTTTTTATTCTTCTTTATTAAATTATAACACGTGTACACTAATTTTTATTGTACTCGTATTAATAATACGGTGATGAAACCTCAGTTTTTATTTAGTTATGAGTTCATGTTTAATATATTATGATTACTTTGCATTAATTGGGTTATTTTAATTTTTTTTTAATTAGTCGAAAAAGTAAAAACCATATGGCACGTGAATTGATTCATATCAAACTTTAAGTTTAACGACATTTATTTATATTTTTTTAATAATAAATAATTCTGAAAAATCTTTGAATCCATAATTAGTAACTGCGGTAAACACAGATTTTTTTAAATAGTGTAACTTGTAACTAAGTCATAAAATGTCTCTTTCTTATTTCGTTCGTAAATAAAATCTGTGTGACTGAGTGCGATTTAAACGGTCTAAATTCAAATCCCACCGACGACAAACTTGAATATTATTTCCATTTTTCAAGCAGATCAAAAGTAACTGTGTATGGTGCACTTTTCACGGTAAATATTTTTTACTCGTAATGTATAACTTATTTAAGAAAAAATAAAAATTATTTGCTTTTAATTTAATGTTGGCATTTACCTGTGACATACGAGAACATTTTGCCTGATATTCCAGCTGTGCTCGTAGCAGCCTTTGTATTCGCTTGTAACTTTCAAATAATAATATGAAAACATATTTTTCGATACTGTGGTTTTGTTGCGTATTGTTAAAATAATTATATGATTTGTTTATGCCCACAAATGAATAAGCTAAAAATAACGTAGGATATGGGGCATTGTGGTTTTCTGATGCATTTGTATTACAAAAAAATTTATGTACAAAATGTAAAATTAATTTATATTTCCCTCGAAACATATTGAATTATGAAATTTCGTGTATTAATTAAATATTTTTCGAATTACTCGCCTGCAGCTCGCCTTATAAACTCTACACACGTGAAAAAATTAGCCTCACGTACTTATTGAAGTTCCATCACGTTTACACTGCCCTATTGTCGTAGCTTCGAGTTTGTTGTGGGAAGTTGTTGCAGATATTCCATTTTATAAAAATATCCGATAATCAACCATAAATTTTATTTTAAAACTTTCAATTTTCTAAGTTGTTATGTACTTGCGTGCCATTTTTTACCTCTCGCTAATTATTTTAAATTATTAGTTCTTTGACAGTGACATTTATATGTCAGTTACAAACAATTGAGATATAAACTGACGCCAAATATTTCGAATTGTAAATAGCACAAGATTGACCCCTGTGGTGCACTCTCCACGCCAGCAATGAGTGCCCGTGAGGTGACGCCTGATAAACGCCCGCACGGTACAAATATGTCATCATAATTACCGATATCTGCATACAAAGCGGATTGACACACCCAGCAATGGGTAATGCGCCGTGATGATATATTTATTTATTTATTTAACTGTGTAACCAAGGAGTTGTGTTTGCTGTTTGTTTAAAGCGTAGGCTCCGGGATTTAAATTATATATTTCATAAATTTATCCATAAAATATATAGAAAAGTATTAATGCAATCCTGTAGAAAATTTAATAATCTGTAATTTTTATAATAACATAAATCTCGAAAAAATAACATTTAAAGGTATTTTTCGAAGATAAACTATTTTGAGCTTCAAGTAAAGTGCTATTTTCGATTATCCGATTTACACCAAAATCTAATGGATTCTGCCCATATTAGAACAAGGTCGAAATACAAGGTTTAAATTTTTGCCGAATAATAGTATTTGAGTTAGAGCGGAGGATCCACACATACACATACATACCCACAGGCATCATAGTGAAAATATTAAAATCGGATTCTAGGGACCTTAAAACGTGGTCATTTACCAAAATCTCGATATGCGATTTTTAGCACGATCCCTACACGTCCCTTACTAAGGATAGCGGGAGGTGAAAATGGTGATTTTTAACTATTTTTGATTTATAATAAAATTAAGTTTAATATGTACAAAGCTTTATAAATAAAGATTACTAATTATCCAAAATATTTCATTTTTAATTAAGGCGGTCCTTATTTGCCTCCATGGCCTTAATTATTAAAATTATTATAAAACGTACATAGATAATAAAAAAATCTGATGTGGCCAGCACATAGCCTCTCGCCAGATATTTTACCTGGTTGTACCCATAAAACGAAAAATATTTTTAAATGCAAATACATATATTCATGTCTCACTACATAATAATTCTCACATATATTTGCAAAATCTATGGGATATTTTAATATAAATTATGTACAATACATACATTGTCTTTATAGTCAATATCTTGAAATTTTCTTTTTCTACTTTCCTTTTCTTTTTCTTTATATTCGTCATTTTATCGCAAATTCCTTTTATATTCTTTTTTACGTATATTCTTTTGCGTTGTTAACTTTTTTTATTTTCATAATCTTCATAATAATGTACAAATATTTTTGACAGTGGCATACAAATATATATTTGACAGTAACATTTATGTGTCATTTACAAATATTTAAATTTCTTGCTTTGAAGTACTTTGATCTGAGAATTTTTACATAAAATTATTTTATCTGCATTTCTTTATCTCTAAATCTATAGAAGATATATAGTGAATTTATATTTATCGAATAAAGAATTTTACGTTCTTTAATATAAGTATTTACATAAATTTTCAATAAATAATATTTAGATGATTTATTTCTTGTAACTACTACTTCCGGTTTTCCAATTGTTACCAAAACTTAATAAACTCTTCCCATTATTGTTAGATTGAGGAATCCGTAGTTAAAAATGTCTTAAGTATTATAGTATTTGAAAAATCGTGAATCCAACATCCACACATCCACACACACACATACGGACATCATCGTAAAAATGTTATAATCGGATTCTAGGGACCTTAAAACGTACTTATTCACTAAAATCTGGATATGCGATTTTTAGCATGAATACAACACCTCTCTTAGCGAGAGGTAAAAATGTGGTGTGGAGGTCTCCTTAAATTTAATTACCGCAACCAAACATTTTTATTGAAGCCCCCAATTTTCACTTTATCCCAATAGTCTTCCATTATTTTTCGACGTTAAATAGGTATGTGAACCGCTTTTCTTTATCTCATACAATGTGCGATGT
Source organism: Harpalus rubripes (assembly GCA_963082715.1). Classification (NCBI taxonomy): domain Eukaryota; kingdom Metazoa; phylum Arthropoda; class Insecta; order Coleoptera; family Carabidae; genus Harpalus; species Harpalus rubripes. Next base: position 14,026,062 of record OY720448.1, read on the forward strand.
GTTCCGTAGCAATATACGATTCATGCCGGTATCATCGGTCACCTGCGTCGCCTAGAAGTCAGAGCGTCGCTCGCTGAGACTTCCAGCTGACGGATAGCAGCTTGGAATTATTCGGACATTGATGTAGTTTCTGGTCCCCGTCGAGATCAAAACGAATTTGTTACTGTACTTGCTCTGTTTGAATTTTGTTTACTACAGCGGGGAGGCACTAAACAGCTATTTGTACGGATAGAACACAGGTACAACTAGGGTGATCGAGGGTATGGGCAATGGATACTATGTATGTATGTATGAAAGTAGAGACATAGTAGTAGCAAAAAGTGAGAAAGAGAAGCAGAATATTATGAAATTATCTATTTAGGGTTGATTGCTACTTAAATATTTGATTCGACATATTAAAAGCATAAAAAATAATACGAAGCTCACGCAAGAATTATTAAAAATAAAACACATGGTACTTATTTTAAAAATCTTTATTTTAAATGTTTTCAAAGTAGCTCTCTTCAACAATTAGGAGTTAGAGTCCGTGCGTTTAGAGAAAAAACCGGCGCACAGGCCAAAATTCACCCGGGCGAGTCCAACTTGTGAAATTAGGGATGGTACGATATTGTGACAGGTAGCAGCTGTTTGTTGCGTATAGGTTATAGGGGCTATAGATATAAATATGGACAAAGATATTCAATCAAATGTCTTTTGTGCGAGTAATAATTATATGTATACTTGTTTATGAATTTTGTGTATCGTAAATTATAATAATATTAAAATTAATAACATTTAAATATTATTCAGTTAAATGTTTTTTGAGCGAGTAGTAATAGACAACATTTGTAGGTTCCGTAATACAACTTCTACTGCACCGATTTGTTTTTTCTCTAAACGCACGGACTCTACAATTCCTTCCTTCCACTTTGTACTCCCAAGCGATCTTCTTTTGAATTGCTTTTAAAATAAACATGAATTATAGCATCAATCTCTTTTTCAGAGCTTCTATTTATGTACTTCATATTTTATGTCAGTCCACACATGATCAAATCAGGTAACAATGGCGGATGTTCTATTACTTTTTTAGGAGCTTTTTTATTTATTTCTCACCAAAAATTGAAATGTTGAAGCTGCCTTAAAAAAGACGGATTTACATGATGTAATATAATCTCTCTCTCACTTTAGAACTATACTGAGCAATTCATGCAAACATTTTTAGTGTACCATTTAGCTGTAACTGTCTTTTGTTCATCCAACTTAGGGCCGGTATTTCCATCTTCGGATAAAGTTCAGGATAACTATCCATCAGATAAATGATAAAATATCGCATCGAAATAAGAGCATAAATGAGGTAAATTATGTTGAATGTCATTTTTTGATGCGATAATGTTCATTTATCCGACATATAAGTTATCCAGCACTTTATCCGAAGATGGAAATACCGGCCCTTACATTTTATTACTTTCATGGCCTGCTTTGCTTCTGGTTATTGTTGGTGTTTTCTTATCGTTATGAATCCATAGACGTTTCTCTTTGCATATAAGCATGTCGAAAAAGGAAATATCGTTGCTCGTTAAATTTTTCTTACACATTCTACTTTTTAGAAACCAGAAAACTGTTGTGTCACAAAACGATTGACTTTTTAAATACAGGTGACCGTGCGTATGATTCTATTTATAGCTGAGGATCCTATATTCAATTGATGTTCTATTAGCGCATAAGTGGCTCCATTTGTCTCCTTCGATTATTTTGTTAACAGCAAAAATGTTTTTTTTTATAACAGCTGTAAGAAGACACGCTATTCATTTTTAGTGCTAGACAGAATTATTTTTTTCATTCATATTCATATTTACAAGCGGTAAATTGTAGCTCAAAAATACTTTTGTTCATTAAAAACTGAATCTAAACTTTCTTCGCACTTTTACGGACTTAAATCTTTTTGAAAGCATAATAAATCAGATTTCAAAAATGCTATCTGGTTAATTCTCTATTTTCTCTCACAACGATATTTTGAACAATTGCTTAACTAGTTTCAAACTAACTTCACTTTTGCCACTTAATTTCAAATGACACATAAATAACTTTTTTTAAATAATAGTTTAAATTTTGTTTTCCTAGGCAGACCTGATTTTCTTATTTTCTATAATAAATGTCATCATTATGACACTCAAATTGAGGTTTATATTATTAAATGATAAAATGTATTGTAATGGATTTCTCGGTGGTTGTAGGGCGGAGGTTTTATACAAAGGACAAAACTCTCATTGATGTTAATTTTATTAAATTCCAATATTTCGTGGTTATTTTACCACTTCATCAGGGAAAAAATAGTTTTAACTTGATTAAAGATCGAGAAACATCTTATATTTCCGCATGCACGTTAATTTTATAAAAATACACATATTATTTTTTAAATTTTTTTAAAACAATTATAAAGTTATTCATGTTCCCTGTGCACATGGCGACAAAAAACATAAATAACTTTATAATAGTTTAAAATTTTGTTTTTTAAAAAATAATATGTGTATTTTTATAAAATTAACGTGCATTTAGCGGAAATATAAGATGTTTCTCAATGTTAGTAAATCTTTAATCAAGTTAAAACTATTTTTTCCCTGATGAAGTGGTAAAATAACCACAAATATTGGAATTTAAATAAAATTAACATCAATTAGAGTTTTGTCCTTTGTATAAAACCTCCGCCCTACAACCACCGAGAAATCCATTACAATACATTTTATCATTCAACAAGTCGGTGTTACTTCTTTCCAACGTTTATATTATTGTAATTATGACACGGCGACATATAAAGAACTATTATGTTATCAGACCCATAACAGGGGAGTATTATAATTTTATGGGGTCTCGTGGCCGCATGCCTGAGTGTCAAGTCGCGAATTTGGGGAACCGGGTTCGATCCCGACCGATGCCAAATTTTGCCAATTTTAAATGACACAAAATTGACCCCTGTGGTGCACTTTTCGCGCCAGCAATGAGTGCCCGTGAGGTGACGCCCGGTAAGCGCCCGCACGGTGCAGATATGTCATCATTACCGATATCTGTGTACAAAGCAGATTGGCACATCCAGAAATGGGTAATAAGCCGTGATGATATATTTATTTATTTATTTTATTTATAATTTTTAAAAACTTTATATGTTAATCTACATGAAAAAGAGATACGTACTTTTTATTTTTTCTATAAAATATATTTCCTGCGAATTTTTTTTTTATTAAATATTAAACACCACCGGAAGTACGTATGTGGCCCTAAACTCCCTAGAATATGTTTCTATGGCGCAGAGACAAAATATAATTGAAGTAAAATATCATATTGGCATCTGTCATTCAAAATGTCAGTTTACTGTATTTAACATTATTGTTTATTATGAATCATTAAACGTGTATTCTAAGATTCACTTTTCGACATTTTTGTTTTGTCAGCAGTTTGCCGGTGTGTAAACTTTACGTATGTATAAAACTGGAGTTAATTTATGGTAAATTTTCTTACGTTAAAATATAATATTCCCAGGGCCGGATACGCCATAACCGGATTTTTATGTGGCACCCGTTTTGAACATGTAGTACTTTTAATTTCGTTTTTTAATTACAAGATAATATAAATTTGACTTTTATATTAACTATCAGGCTACTTACATGATATACTTTTAGTATACATTATCAAAACATTTAAATTTCACTTAGTGATATTTCCCTATTAGGTTTATTCGTTCCACTACCCTGCGTCTACCGCAAACCGCGGCGGTGAAATTTGCTGTTCTTTTCGATTCGCGGTTCACTGTAAAGTCACTAGATTCTGTTCGTTCCGTTTTTCTAGTAACTTGCGGTAAAACGCCGCGACAGCTGTCGGTGATAATTTTTACAGTGACTCATGACTCGGTGGTATAAAAATAATCGGCGGTAATGTTCGCCTCTACATATGAAGTGCCAGTATGACAGTGTTTGACAAAGAAATACTAGGAAAAAATTGTTATTTTTTCAATAAGTATGCTATGTAATGTTTAGTTTTAGAAATTTAAATACATTTGTAAAATATGTAAATGTCAGTGTCATATGAATTATGATTTGCAATAAGGTAAATTTAAATGATAACAGAGTAAATAATTAAAATAATGGAAAATGGAATAATACATTTTTACTGAGTATCCTTTATAATTAATAGTCTGAAGTATCTTCGAAAATAATTTAACGCAAACGGATCGAACAGAAAAATAATATTTAGTAACTTAAATTATTACCGCGGCGATTGGCAGTGAATCGCAAAACGCAACGACAATTACCGCCGCGTTTTGCGGTAAAACGCAGCATAACGGAACGAACAAACCTTAACTTAAGCGATACATCGCTAGAATATTCGATTAATATGTTAACTAGAATGATAACTCGAATCAAGTTACCTCTGGATGTAAATAGATAAAAGGTATGTAAATACAAAAACAGGCGAATAGGGTAAAAGAATAAGAAGAAATATGTGTATGGCAGAAGAAGTTAGGCGCTAACAACATCCAGTTAGCATCATTTAGCAGGCCGGTCGGATTTTAATATCCCTGAGGCACGATCCCCGATAATCAGAGCGCTTAGGAATTTCCAAAAGTCACGCTAGGCACGATCGCCAGTGCGACCACCGCAGGATTTATACACACGGCGTCTTCCGTTTCCTGTAGCAAGGCCTACTGCGCAATGATAATAAATCCGCGGCACCAGAACAAAGAAGAGACGTACGTAGGTATTAACGATGCGCCGAAGGAGATAATGAATGCACAAGGAGCGCCAGGACTGCGCCATGTCATTAGTTATCCTGCAGACGTCGCCTACTAGATTTCGCAGCAGATAGCACCGTTACAATTCACGTTCAGCGTTTCATGTTTCTCTTTTTTTCCAGGACTTGAACGGCGTTAACTTAATGAATTTCACAGTTATTACTGTAATTATTTTGGGTTCGTTTCAGCAAAAACCAGATGAAGTATTACGATTTTATGCTAGCTATTTTATTTTGATTCGATTCAAGAGAATCTACTCGTTTTATTTTCATTTTGTTAATTACAACTTAGTCATCTCATACCGAATATTTAAATGCAGATCGCGTACTTAGCAAATTGCAAAATTGAAGTCATATTTAGCATAGTGATTCAATTTGAAACACTTCAGTTCCTTTTATAAATAATTGATTTTTCTTAGAGGAATTAAAAAAATATAAATACAAGATTTGAACTATCATTAATTTAATTCTTGAAAGAATTACAGAGGCTAAACTAGGCGACTTGCAAAACAGGTACATTCACAAATGAAAATTAGGTTTATATTTATGGTTTATATTTTAGATTTAAAGACTTTGGCCGCATATTATGTAATGACTCCATGCACACTTCAGAAAGTAGTGTCTCTAAATCCAAATCATAAAGCTAAACATTATAAGGTCCAAACTTTAGGTTTATGATTTAGTTTGACGTCACAATCACAAACTTCACCAATGAGAACGAGTCTGAAACAATATAGTTATATACACCCATCTTTATTTAATATTCAATTGGTGGATTCGGCTTTTTAAACAAATGCGAGAACATGGAGACTGTCAAAACTTAATTGCTGAAATATAACCAATAATGACAAGCGAATGACAGTTTCACGGCGCACGGGTATCTGTTAAGAACTGCTCTACCGATATTTTAATCTTGTTTTTGAAGCATATATATACATACCAAAACTAAATTACAGTTAATTTAAACTTACATTTCTGAATGACATACTTAAACCTAAGAAAAACCATAAACCTAATTTTCATTTGTGAATGTACCTTTATTATCTCTAAGAACTATTCAAATTTCTTAGTAAGCGGAAAGATCGATTTATTTATTTTTTAATATTTATTTAGCCTTTAGCCTCAAATTTTTATAGACAACATTAAAGACAAATTTTAAAATAATATATCCAAACTATCTATAACATTTGTTTAATTCTATAATGAATATTTAGAAAACAATATTCCTGTTTAGGTATCAATAATAATGCAACTGTCACCTATTGTAAGTTGTCCGGATTTCTAAGACGACTATTGGGTTTTAGAAATTATAATAATTACAAATTCTATTAAATAAGATATTGTGTTTTTGAGAAATCATCTTAGAAATGTTTTAGTTTTGTCAAGGAACGAAAAATTGAATCGACGAAAATCAGTTTTTCGTCATTATCCAGTAGCCTACAAGTATTTTTTTTTACAAAAAAACAAATGCATGTTTAAGATGATCTCTCTAAAGTGCACTAGATATCATATTAAAATGGTTTAATAACAACATCTTTTACATTTGAATAGAAAAAGAAATAAGGAAACAAAATCAAGTATTTTATTTCATGGAGAGTTATGCATATGGATAAAAATAATTCCCAGTAAGATCGTATAACGTTTGTTATTTTTTTTTATAAAATATCTAACCTTTCTGGTTAACTGCTTACGCCAGATGAATCTTATTTTTACCTCCCGCTATCCTTGGTAAGGGAGGTATAGGGATCGTGCTAAAAATCGCATATCGAGATTTTGGTAAATGACCACGTTTTAAGGTCCCTAGAATCCAATTTTAACATTTTCACGATGATGTCTGTGTGTATGTATGTGTGTACATATGTGTGTATGTGTGTGTGTATCCTTTACTCTAACTCAAATACTATCATTCAGAAAATTTTAAAACCTTTTATTTCGAATTTTCTCTGTACTGGAAAGGCCCCATTAGATTTTGCTGTAAATCGGATAACCGGAAATGGCACTTTACTAGAAGCTCAAAATAGTTCTTCTTCGAAAAATACGTTCAAATGATATTTTTCCGAGATTAATGTTATCCTAAAAATTAAAGATTATTAAATTTTCTACAGTTTTGCATTAATACATTTTCTACATATTTTATGGATAAATTTATAAGATTATCTCTAATTTAAATACCGGAGCCTACGCTTTAAACAAACAATACTCCTTGGCAGTTATTCAAATGTATGTAACTGACAGATAAATGTCACTGTCAAAGAAATAATCCTTTCAAATTAATAATAGTAACGTTTTAAAAAGAAAAATGTAAATAGAACAATAGGAATGGAAATCAATACAGTTTCCAGCATATTTAAATATGTAGATATGTATTTAGATTAATAAAAATTAACGATTCACCAAAAAGTTTAAGCTAATTCTCATTTTTGGATTAGTGAATTCTATTCTATCCAGGTATTTAAAATTTAATCTTCATTTTATTATTAAAAATGTAGTTACTTGGATTAGATTAGACTATATCTTAAGAAATAAACTGCCAAAATTAAAGTAAAAATCGCTAATCCAAAAATAAGTAAATAAATAAATATATCATCACAGCTTATTACCCATTGCTGGGTGTGCCAATCTGCTTTGTACACAGATATCGGTAATACGGTAATGATGAAATATTTGCACCGTGTGGGCGTTTACCAGGCGTCACCTCACGGGCACTCATTGCTGGCTTGGAGAGTGCATCACAGGGGTCAATTTTGTGCCATTTAAAATTGGAAATATTTGGCGTTGGTCGGAATTAAACCCCGGTTCCCCAGATTCGCGACCTGACACTCGGGCACGCGGCTACGAGACCCCATGGGGTCTCACAAATAAAAATTAGCTTAATCTTTTTTGTTACTCGAGTGGTACATAGCGGGAAGTATTGTGTTGGCCACACCAGATTTTTTGACTTATGTGTTAACCAAAGTTGAACTGTCTAGAGAAAAGTAAAGTCTTTCAGTTTACGATTTCATAAAAAGGGATTAACAATGCCGTACCTACTAAATTTATAGTGTTGTACCTACAGTATAAGTTTGGTATAAAAAATTATACATTTCGCATCATAATAAAATTGTAATGCTCACATTCTCAAGCTCTGGCCCGACTTGGCTGGAAGCCCGGCTCAATTTCGAGTCAATTTTAGAGTCGGGCTAGCTTATATTGTTTCGATTAGATCTTCGAATCGGACGAGTCAAGCTAATTGTCAAAGTCCGATCCGAGTCGGTCTAAATGCATTCCTAGCCGATCTATTGGCAGCAAATTCTGTCCAATTTTTATGTCCTCTTGAAGGAGATTTTATAAAAGCTCGGTTAGACTAAATTCAAAATTGATTCCGGGTGAAGCCAGGGCAAGTAGATAGTGATAGTCAATTCGAAACCAAAAGTCGAGTACTTTCCTCTAAAGCTTTAACCGATACAGCATTCAGTGTACTCTCTATTTCCAATTCAAATGTAATAACTATCAAACTTTACGGTAGTATGTTTGTAATTAGATGAAAAAGATCGTTTTATATAGGTTTAGGCCTTGGGGCATAGAGTCCAATATCTTTCTGGTGTGGCATAAAGGTAGAGGTGCCTTCGGCGACATCCAACAGCCAGCAGGCAGCAGCCAGCAGCACCGGTTCATATTGATTCCGATTCCGTCCCTGATTGAAAACCGGATGAAGCGGAAGTAAGACGGTTTCGGGCGTCGAGCGGTAGCCGTGTCGCGGCCGCGGCAACGAGAAATGGGAATCCATTTCAATCTCTCTCGAGGGCTCGCCTCGCACACCCACACACGCGCCACTCGCCCATCATCTTCCGAGGAAATGACCTGGGTAATGTATTCAGCGCCATCTATCCACTGTCACCGTGAGCAAGAGCTGGACCCTGGCTACCAGGAGTCACTAAAATAAATGCACCTCATATGTCCATATATCGACAAGGATATTTTTCTAAGCCGCTATTCTAAATTATATTTCCAGGTTTCAGACGGGTCACTAACACCCGGCATTTTTTATCTGTCACTATAACCTTTTTCAACACCTTATTAATTTTACGGCGCGACTACAACCTCCCTATTCTTTCCAAATCCTAGGATAAAATACTTTTATGTTAGTTATTATTTTTAGCTCAATGTACCTATATGAAAATGTAAATTAATACGTAGCTCTTCTAAAAATGAAACAAAAGGATTTTTGCCATTTAAAATTAAGACAAAATTCCGCATTCGGTTATTATAGTGCGTTTTTTAAAAACAATCTGTTCCAATGGGGTCCTTTAGCACAGTACAAATTAGAACATGAACCATTTATTAAAACTGAACCTCAAATCTGTGTAATAGGGATTGTCAAAGTTTAAAAAAGTCACTAGGTTTTAAAGTATTCGAGTTCTTAATGTCCTTCTACTTCTACATCTACATCACATATCGACTCTATTACAAATTCTGACTACTTTCAAGCCTTCTGCCATCGTCTTTTTTTACCTTCCGTCACCTTTAGGTAAAGAAGGTATTGTCTTTGATCAAAAAATTCGGTGGTGAGTTTTTGATGAATAAGCACGTTTTAGGGTCCATAGAATACGATTTTACTAGTTTTACGATAATGTGTATGTGTGTGTGTGTGTGTGTGTGTGTGTGTGTGTGTGTGTGTGTGTGTGTGTGTGTGTGTGTGTGTGTGTGTGTGTATGTGTGTGTGTGTGTGTGTGTGTGTGTGCGTGTGTATGTGAGTGAGTGTGTGTGTGTGTGTGTGTGTGTGTGTGTGTGTGTGTGTGTGTGTGTGTGTGTGTGCGTGTATGTGTGTGTGTATGTGTGTGTGTGTGTGTGTGTGTGTGTGTGTGTGTGTGTCTGTGTGTGACAAAATTTTCTAATGCGATAACTGTAATACTACAATTCCAAAAATTATAATTCTTTCGTATTCCTCTTTGTTACATCCATATGAAGAGCTGATTAGATTTTGGTTATAATTGGTCAACCGGAAGTACCCTCATTTGAAGATTTTAACAGTTTTTCTTGAAAAAACGATGATAAATATAATTTTTCACATTTAATGTTATTATAAAAATTGAAGAATATTTTATTCTTTATATGATTTCAATGCATTTTATACTTCATATTAAATGGATATAGAGTTGAAAAATTATAAAGAAATTAAATATCATATATTAGCCAGATATGCTATAACAGCTAATATATTTAAAAAATTCTGATTGAAAGGTGTCAGTGTCAAGTGCAGTTGACAGTATGTTTGTGTTCAAATTTTACTGGAAATATAGGAATTTGTATAAAATACATACAATTGCCTTAAAGTAATGTACAAGAAATAGAATCTTTTGCAAGGAACAAGGAACTTTCTGTATGACATTTATATAAAATACATAGAACGGACGGAAGGTAATGTGCTGGCCACATCAGATTTTTTGAAATAAGGAATCATTTTCATGTAAACGAATGCAGAAAATAACGAAACAACGAACATAAACCAATTAATACTTCATAAACAATTAGGAAAAACACTCGCCATGTTTCACAAGATTTCAGTATCTGAATCAACCTCTCGGTCATTTATCAGATACTCGCTAAGCTCTGTTAGTAACCAGACGCGGTTCGCTCTTATTGGAGTTCATCAGTGCAATGCAACTGACGTCTGACGTCTCTTTGCAGAGACGACTAACTGGGCTCACCAAGAGGTATTTTATATCATAAAAGATATATGAGTTCAGAGTTAACTAACCCCATGCAGAGCCACCTACCGAAGAATGCCGTAAAGTTTTGGTAGCTATTGAAATAACAAATGTACAATAGTGAATACCAGAATGATGAGCTCCAATAAGAGCAAAACGTCTGTGGTTTTTAACTGGGCTTGGCCAGCATCTGATAAATGACCGAGAGGTTGATTCAGATGTTAAAATCTTGTGAAACATGGCAAGTTTTTTTTTCTAATTGTTTATTAGACATTGTTGCACCTAGAGTTCGCTATTGTATATTTGTCAAATAATACTTGTTTGATTTTATATTGCCACATCAGACAGAAATCACGTGTGTTTGTATAAAAGTGAAAGATTTGTTGAATGTTGTAGGCTGATAGTGACAATCAAAACTTGGAAATAATTTTTTAGTACACTATTATTCACGAAAGATGACTATTCAAGGTCATTCTTTCGAAGAAAGAATACACATCACGTTACAGCAGTAGCTTAGCAACATTTTGAATTAGAAAGAGAAAGATTATTTGACCTATGCCTTTTTAATTTATGTGATGTGACAGATATACGTAAATAGTGGCTTTACTTTCTAATACACTTTAAATAATAATGACGTATGTCGTAGAGTTACAGATACCTAATTATCTACTGCACTGCCCTCTGTGCTAATAGTTACCCAGTGGCGTTGATGTTTAAATCAAATTATTATTTCTTGGTTTATAAGTTAGGTTTATGTTTTGTATTTTGCAAAAATATAAGTGAATAACATAAATCTTTCAGAAAAGCATTATTTAGAAAGACACATAATTTTCAAATAAATTACTCTAATTTTTTCAGTTAAAATGTGTTCATAAATATTTCATGTTGCACGCCTATGCATATGAAATGCAATGAAGTTATCTGCAAGTAATATTATATCAGACGGCTCACAAATGACCTTGAATAGTCATCTTTCGTGAATAATAGTTTAATTATTTTATTGCATTGCTTATTGTCCATACATAGGTACATATTTTTAATTATTGACCACGAAAGTTATTTGAAATACATGTATTTATATATTTGTATACGTGTTGAATAGATCGATTTGTGAAAACAAAATGAGCTTAACATCTGCGTCTTAAAAATATTAAAAAAATAATAATGGAGGACTCTATTAACGTATACAAAATCTTAAAAATTATAAAAAGATTCATGCTTTTCTGATTTAATTAAGATGTTAATATTTCTGACATTGTTTACGTGTAGTGTAATCGTAACCACTCCAAAAAAGTGGTATTAAAACCACTGACATGGTTGACATATTTTTTTACCCTCTTAATAAGGTTTTGTATAAAATTTTTACTAAATATTGAGGACGAGTATATTGCTATCAAAGTACGTAACTATATAGTTTTTATTATCACTTGATTTTAATGTTAAGAGTATTTTTACTTCCTTGTACAAAGTAAAGGAAGTATTGTAATCGCGAAAAAATTCGGTTTTTAGTTTTCAACGGAAATATCCATTCTGACCATCCCTGAATCCATTTTGACTGCGTACCTCGCATAACTCAAAAACGGTAAGCCGTAGAAAGTAGTAGTTGTGCACCTCCCTTTTTGGTCATTACATAATTTCCAGAAGTGGAGCTTTACTTGAAACCTATAAAGATTTTAATGAAAAACTATTATAAAATATAATCCAAAACTTTACAAATTTGGTATACCTATACGACTTTTATGTCAATGGAAATAACATAATAGATTTTGGTTAAAATAGACTAACCGGAAGTGATATATTACCTAAAGTTATTAACAGTTTTTCTTGAATAAAATGGTTTTATTTTGATTTTAGAAATAATAGTTTTAGTTTTTAACGAGGTCTCGTAGACGCGTGCCTGAGTGTCTGGTCGCGAATCTGGGGAATCGGGTTCGATCCCGACCGATGCCAAATATTTCGAATTTTAAATGGCACTAAATTGACCCCAGTGGTGCACTCTCCACGCCAGCAATGAGTGCCCGTGAGGTGACGCCTGGTAAGCGCCTGGACGGTACAAATATGTCAACATCATTACCGATATCTGCATACAAAGCAGATTGGCACACCCAGCAATGGGTAATATGCCGTGATGATATATTTATTTTTTATTTATAGTTTTAGAGAATTAAATTCTGTGTCTAGCACATACAATATTATTAAATTAACCCTTTGTATAAGCGAGATATGAAAATTAAAAAATTATATCCTTTTTGGTTTTTGTAATAAAGCTCGCTATGAATTAGAACAAAAATGAGTAAAAATTAATGTTATGTTAAATTACGGCAATTTTATAATTGGGTCTATACGAGTATTTCATGTTGGTCTTGCGTACAAGGAAGTCGTGTGGTGTCCACATCAGATTTTTTAAATGTTATTACCCTATCTGATTTAGTTTATTAAAATCCCAGGATATAAAATTTAGGAAGGCAAAAATGTTCAATCACATTATGATGTTATATAAACTTTGTAACCCAAAGTTTGAGATATAGTTTGTTGAAATTACTCCATATAATATAAGATAGTCGGGTTTTGTGCGTGGAGAATCGAGGTCAGGAAAGTATGCACGTACGCGCACTTAGCGTTGGATGTGGAAGTTTTAAAATTCACATCTTGTGCATTTGCATGCAGCGCACCGCATATCGACATGGTGGCCGTAGGAAATCCTCTTCTCAGTGCAACGCGGAGCGCACGATAACCTCGGCAGTCGCCTCTTAACAACTTTTCTAACAAAATGAAGAACAAAGGAATTAGACACCGCAGTAACTGCCCTTCTTGTGACAGTTCTTTTATCTCCAGTTCCATTCCGATTGTCTTTGTCGTCTCCATCAAAACTTTGGTGGAGTTCGGATACAATGCGACAGCCACTTCCGTTTTATTTTTAGCCGAACGCGAACGTAAGATGCGGGGACCCCCCTTGTAGATTCAGCAATAAAAATATTCTTCCTCTATTCCGTTTAATATTTCTATACTTTTTGTGCGCGTGCGAGCGCCACCTAGAGTCTCTTCTCGTAAATTACATTTGCCACCCTCGGCGATCACCACTTTCATCTTCCCATCTCTGAAATCTCGTTTGCCCGGGGCCCGAATGAGAAAATCGCGACAAGAGGATTTCCAGCCCAGCCGGGTCTCTCAGCCGAGGACGAGGCCGAGACCTGCCAAGCTTTAATTGTTATCGGGAAGTCCACCATCAGATACACAGCCAGCGCCACCCTAATCTTTCTCCCTATTTAGCTTTACTACACCTTTATATCCACTGTGCTTGTATACTCCACACAATTTCCAATTCAAATGTAATAACTGCAAAACTATAATCTTCTCTAGCAGTGCAAGAGTACTTGTGGTTTGTATCTAAGAAGATGAGTATTACCTGAATTGTTAGATTCTGAAGCATTTAATTCTAAAGCAGGCCGTATCTTTTAATTTCTTAATTTCTAAATCAATGTTATAAGTTATATATACCGGGTGGTGAATTGATTTATGCAACATAGGAAATTCAATGCTAATTTTTTCATATGGCGATATTTTATTCCCTATTTATTTTAAAGCAAAATGCTTCAAATAAAACTTGTAGATAATTGAATTCTGGATCCAAATCACTCATCACATTTTATTTTACACTTTTTGCATCGCGTCATATTGGGATTAATATTTTTATAAAATTGCTCATTTATAGCGATAGCCATGGAATTTAAACAAAGGTACAAACAAATGCAATAGTTATTTACATTATACGTGCGGTAGGTGTTATTTTACAACGCGCGGTTTTATATTGAAGCACGACGCGCAGCGGAGTGCTGCAATAAAACCGAGCGTTGTACAAATACCTAACGCACACATTATGTATTAATTTTTTTGACCGAGATATCTACTAAAATATGTATTTTCTATAAATTTTGCTTGTTAACCTTAAACCATTGTTGTCATCAAGCGAGCTGCTATCAAAACAATTTATTGTAGGCTCAGCATCAAGGCGCTTTGAAAACCAACGAAACGTCAAAATAATCAAAAAATTGTATTTCTTGTTATATTTGTAATCATATCTATCAAAGAGAAAAATGTCAGACAGTGACGAATCTATAACATCTACTCCGCCGGAGTTACGTGAACAAGCAAAAAATGTTTCATCGGAATTACTCCCTGAAAAACCAAATGCCCGTTACAAGAGATATTATCAAGTTTTCATACGGTGATGTGACGAATAAAAGTCAACAATTGAGAGGTTGGGTTGGGACAAGACCAAGAATTTGCACTTTGATTATTTTATTTATTAGGGATGTCTATTGTCTATGCTGCTATGCTGGAAGGAAATTAAGGTTAGGTAGATTAGTTCCTACATACGTAGTTCCTACAGACTACATGAATGATTCTAATGTTACCTACCCTTTTCGACATTCTTCATTAAAATTAATTTCAAACATTTGAAATAAAATAAATAATTCTCATCAATCATTCCACTTATTTTATCATTTGACAATTTTGACATATTGACATTGCCGATTGAGACTTATGCCAAAAGATGGCGCTGGCGGATTAAATTAAAAGAAATTCAGTTTTATTTATTTATTTATTTACTATTATTGTACGAAAATTGCGGTAGCTAGCGTTTTTGTAGGCACTCTTTATTATTACAAAGTAGATTTCTTTATTAGTGGCCTATTAAAACTTAAAAATATGGGTGTGTATTACTTTATTCGGTGCGGTAAAGTCATGGCATGTGTAAAATCGCAACTACCATGGACGCCAACGATGTGTGATTGTTATGTTTACACTTTAGGAGGCCAAAAAATAATTTCCAGTAGTTTGACAGTACGCGCAGTAATTATTATCGAGTTTATTACTTGGTTTATGGTAATTTTCTTTAATATAAGACAATATGTACAACATTTTAGAAAAAAATCATAGCATAAAATAGTTTTATGAAGGAAACTCCCAAGCTGAAGTATTTAGAGACTTATGTATATGCTGTATATCACGATCGGCCTATTACCTGCAATATCATTACTCATTTATCTTTTTTATTATTAATATGTTATTAATCTATGTTATACTACTTACTAACTTTTCTGACATTTCAAACATCATATCGTGGTCATATCTTTGTATGTACATTTGTTTAAATTCCACGGCTATCGCTATAAATGAGCAGTTTTATAAAAATATTAATCCCAATATGACGCGGTGCAAAAAGTGTAAAATAAAATGTGATGGGTGATTTGGATGCAGAATTCAATTATCTATAAGTTTTATTTAAAGCATATTGCTCTAGAATAAATAGGGAACAAAATATCGCCATAGGAAAAAATTAGCATTGAATTTCCTATATTGCATAAATCAATTCACCACCCGGTATATATATATATATATATATATATATATATATATATATATATATATATATATATATATATATATATATATATATATATATATAGAGGTGGAAGGTAATTACGACTGTAATTAGTTATGGAAACTGAATAGTGGGTTTGACCGAGTGTAGTACACCCTTTTTAATTTGTCAAGCTTCCGGTTATATTTTTAACCATCCTCAGGACACTGTAATACAATATTGAATGCGTAAAATATGTGTATAAAATAATTTTAGTCTTAATATACTCGTAAGTTCAGATTTTTACTGAAGATTACAACATTTATAAGCATGTTTTTGTTATGAAACGTGCACACGCACATGGTGCAGTGAAATGATAAAACGTATAAATAAGTTACATATTAAAAGTTTTTCTTGGCTAAAATGGTTAACACAGCAATTTTGATAAATTACAAAAACAATAAATTAGACAATTTTGTTGATTTTTTTTGTTAAACTTTAATGTGCACTGACGATGTAAGTATGTGTACATCACCATTTTGTAATAATTTAACTGTCAAAAACCACTAAAACATAGAAATAGTTTAGTTCCTAAAAGAGTGCGCTCTGTAGTTGCATATTGTTCAAAAAGATGCGGGAAAATATTTGCCTTAAATTTTGTTTGTTTTTTATAATTATATAAATTTAGTCGGGATCTAGGTGTGCATATATATATATATATATATATATATATATATATATATATATATATATATATATATATATATATATATATATATATAAATATATATTGAAACATCTAAATGCCTATTTTTCGAATCTTTTCATTCGGTTGGGATCTCGGTTATCATAATTGATACGAAGTTAGGTACATTGCCCAATTAGTAGATCGTATTCTTGACTTATTTACTTATATACATAGATCACTAGATAAAAATTTAAATTTCTGAGTTTTAGTTTTACAAATAACCAATTAGGGCCGTTTTCATAATCAGCTTCACTAACTTTAATTAAAATTGCTTTATACTTTATCTTTCATTTAAAGTAATACTATAGTGCTCGCTAAAGTGCTAAGTTATATAATGAAAACGAACATAACTTTAATTAACAAAAATAAATACGTCATCACGGCATATTACCCATTACTGGGTGTGCCAATCTGCTTTGTACACAGATATCGGTAATTGTGAAATATTTGTAAAGTGCGGGCGCTTACCAAGCTTTACCACAAGGGCACTCATTGCTGGCTTAGAGAGTGCACCAGAGGAGCCAATTTTGTGTCATTTAAAATTCGATTTAATTAACTAAATATGATTATTATGGAAATTTGTTTTATACTTCTTCAGGACAATTTTGTAATCACTGTTAAATTTCGATTTAAACTTTTATATAAATATGGTAATGGAAAATTACACCATTGACGAAAAATTGTTTAACTTATCTACGATAATTTGTGTCAAAAAGCAAAAGTACTACAATTATTTAACTTATAGGGCGAAAACAATAAATGCGGCAATGAAATAAATGAAAACACAAGTTTAGATTATTAGTAGGTATATTTTAACCCCACACCAAAATTCAAATTTTTATATTTATCCCATATATTTTTTGGAAAAAAATAAATTCGTCTTTAAAATGGTCTACTAATCTTTTACTTTGCTTTTGCAATACAAAATTAATTTCTCCGAAAAAATTTGGTTCTTCTGGCAAAATTCAATCAGTGATTGTAATATTAATAAATATTTAGATATTGGTTATAATAATGGCAAAATATATTCGTATAATATAATATTAGTATCCAATAAATTACTGCCTAGCTTTTAGTCACAATTTCAGTTACAATAAAAAATTGAATATCCTCCAACAAATAGAACTGATGTTACAGGAAATCAGTATTAATTTAATTTCCGTTTCATTATATGGATGGTACCTACTGAAGTTAATAATTCATATTTAACAATCGGATTTGTATTACAATAGAGATATTTAATAAATCAACTATCTAAAAAATTGTAATTACTGCAGAATTGATTAAACACAGAAAATAGTAACATTTATTTCAAATATAAGAAAGAACAATGACCAGGCTAGTAAATTACTTCCCATAAATTCAAAAATTATTTAGTTTAAGTATGCATTATTAATATCCTTTGATTTGGAAGTTAAAGCATGGTAAACGCACAAACTTCTGTTGCTTTAAACTGTTTAGTTTCAATTTTTAGAAATTCTACATAACTTCCATCAATATCTAGCTTTAAAGGTAATTTTTTGGAAGTTAGAAGTTTACATATATTTTGCAGATATTTTAGAAATATTTTTAAGAGAAAACGAACTATACATTATTTTTAATATTGCTATTTTTGAGTCACTATTTTAAATAAATGTTCTGTATTGACAATAAAAAATCTAAAGCTTAATGCATAATTATTTGTGCTTAAGGATTAATGCATTATAACAATTTACGATGATACCATTTCCAGCTACTTTGTTTAGTGACTAATTCGACAGATATGTCACATTTTTTTCCTTTTTATTCTTAACTATAGCAGCCCTTGCATCAGTAATTCTTCTTTGTTAAATATGTCATATGCATAATTTTCCGTATCTATATAAACATCGAAAAATTAAAAAACTTAATAATTATAAAACAGACTGACAGTTGACAATTCAAATTAGAAAATTAATAAAGACAGATGACAGTTATGTATGTCCATCTCACAATTACGCTTAGTCATTACGCCTTAAACCTTGGAGTTTGCAAACTTTTGTTCTTACGCATTGCTCTTAGTTCTTAAACGTTAAGCCTTATGTATAGCTGGAAATGATACTAAACTTTGTCATATGATAAACATTTTTACACATTGCGCTTAGTTATTAATTATAGCTCTTACGCATTAGGACAAGCGGTGGAAATGAGGCTTAAGTTAATCTAAACTATATTAACTATACTATCCTAACCATAACTTGACTTAACTTCGAAAAAACTTCCATTTGAATAATTTGTTAAAAGTGGTTTATATTAAAATGGAAAATTTATTTTTTGTTTGGGTTTAATAAATCATTAGCCATAAACATAAAATTAAATATCACAAAATATAGTCAAAAATATTGTTTGAATAATAAATGAAAAGATTTATGATATGTAGAAGATAAATTTTTATTTTAAATATCTGTTGTCCAACTAGTTCCTTTCAACAATAATACACTTCGCCATTTTTTCTTTTACTTCTTAGAAGCTCTCAACTACTGGTCTTTTGGAATGCTGAATGCTTTCAAAATAATCGTGATTGTGAACTGCAGCATCATTTTCTTCTTCAGATTAAAACATTCAATCCCGTATTTATTTAAGTTCAAAAATTAGCCAAAGGTCGCACATTACCAAATATGGTGAGTATGGAGGATGTTCTATTACTTTTATACATTTAACCAAACTCGTATCTCCTCAAATAAAAAAATCTGATGTGGCCAGCACATTACCCTCCGTCAGTTCTACGTATTTTATACAAATTCCATACAGAAGGTTTTTTTTTGCAAATGATTCCATATTTCCAGTACATTACCTTCAGTCAGTTCTATGTATTTTGTATAAATTCCATACAGAAAGTTTCTTGTAAGATTCTATATATTTCCAGTATAATTATAACTCAAACATATTATGTAAATTGCACTTTTACACTGACATTTGTCAAGCAGAATTTTCTTAATGTAGTAGATGTTTCCATGTTTATAGTACAGCTAGCTGCTTTGTGAATATTAATTTCATTATAATTTTTTAACTGTATATCCATTGAATATGAAGTATTATAAATAAATAAATATATATATATATATATATATATATATATATATATATATATAATAACCCATTGCTATGAAGTATTAAATGTAATCAAATCATATACAGAATAAAGCATTCTTAAATATTTATAATAACATTAAATGTAAAAAAGTGATATTTAACCGCATGTTTTGAAGAAAAAATTATAAAATCTTCAAATTAAGGTACTTTCGGTCGACCAATTATAACCAAAATCTAATCAGCCCTTCATTTGGATGCAAAGAGGAGAAATACGAAAAAATTATAATTTTTAGAAAGGTGGTATTGGAGTTATGCGATCTGAAAGAATCGTCACACACACAAATACACACATATATACATACATATCCATCCATACATACATACAGACATCATCGTAAAAATAGTAAAATCGTATTCTAGGGACCCTAAAACGTACTTATTCATTAAAAACTCATCATCGAATTTTTTGACCAAAGACAATACCTTCCTTACCTAACGGTGACAGAATGTAAAAATACAAATAGTGAGCGTGCTTATTGAAACGCTCTGTACATTTTTTCGCGGATATTGAAGAAAATGTTCTCTGGTGAATTCCATATTTATACGTACAACTATACTAAACTAAGAAATTGATTCTCTACGTACTAACTAACAATGCAACTTTACCAAATTTTGTTGCCTACCTGATTTTCTTATTCTCAATAATCCTAAGGTGATCTTTGTAAAGAAGGTAATTTAAATGATTAATTTTCTGTATCAAATTGTGTTCGGTCGCTTCGTATAGAATATAATTTTGTTTTTCTACAGTCTATATACAAAGTAGCCATTTGCGCTCTCTTTTGTCAACGCAAAATATCACTTTGCCGCTCTAGAGCGACAAAGTAGAAAAAACGCTCGCTTCTCAAATTTCTAACTATACAATGTTGAGAAATGTTACTTGGCTACATTCGTAATGGAAACGTTTAGTCAGGAATTAATGACACAGTAGTTACACATTACCCACTTACATAACCAAACAAAATGCCGCACTGCTGTGAAAATAAAATAGGGCATTCATTTACAAAAACGTATATAAAATGCTTAGATTAGATTGAAGCAATAGCCCAAGAAGAATGAAAAATACCGACAAGTAAAAATAAATAAAAAATAAATTTTTGTTATGGTGGAGGACCCCATTGTGGCGACTGTAGAAAAAATCTTGTGTGTGTTTCGAGCGCAAAATGGGACATTGTCGATTGAGAGGTTGTTGCCGCGCGACGCAGGAGCGAGGCATTCTCTCGAAATACACAAATAGCTATTCATTCTGCATTAACATAATGTTTTTACTGAAAGTAATCCTTTTACAATTCAACAGCGTGAGTAACACGCATTTTTCTTCATGTAAAAAATAGTCCAGTACGAATCTAATAAAACGTTGTATCAACAAAATAATATAGAGTAGAGTAACAAAGTAACGGTTGGTGTTTGTCCTGGTGTAAATAGACGGCGTCGCTAGATAAATACTGATCGAATGCGGACGCCGCGACGCCGACGCCTGCGAATTGCACTTTTGTGTCGGGAAGCGGAAGCGGGCAGTTGACGCAGCGCGCCAAATTCAAATCGATATAAACGGGTGATTACGGCGCGATTGATGTTTAACGACGAGTTTGTGTAAAAGTTGGGTGTTGCTGCAAATCGAATGCTTTCAAACCGAAATGAATCATTCTGCCTGCATAGCAACTTTATTAAAGGATTCATGCTGATGCAGCCTCTGATGATGGTCATGACCAGAACTTTAGTTTAATAAACACAAATAAACCAAATGAAATCCTTAACAACAAAATCTACACTGAAGTGTTGCACGATTTTTTTTTTCTTTGCTTTAATCGGAAGAATAATACAAAAATATTTTACCCGTATTTTTTTTTTATATTACTCTTTATTCATATGAAAATTATCTTTAAAAATATAATGTTTGAATTTCCGCTTCCCTTTTCGCCTGATTACGTTAGTAAGATATTAACCAATGAGGGTGTGGCTTACATTTGCCGCCAACATAATTTAAACGAGTGACACCCTTAACTATGATGTACTAGTTGCTAATTCTCTCCGTATTACTGATTTTTATATATTTATTGTAGAGTCAAACATGGTTGTAGAAAAGTGTTTTGTGCTACTTTGCCCAAATATAAGTAATAATAGTAAAAAAATGGTTTTAATAGTGCCTCAAAACGAAGAAAGAAGTCAGAAATGGTTGCGTCAAGTAAACACAAAACCATTTATAAAATCAAATTTTCATTCTGAGAAGATTGTAAGATCATTTTAATGTAAGCATGAATATTTTCATAATTAAATAATAAGTATTAAATATTTTAATATTTTTCTCTTTCCAGTTCTGTCATTGGCCACTATCTTTTGGCAGAGTAATTTGGCGCCAATTCAAATTTTGTACATACTTTTAAATTGCTATTGCGCTTAATATACATGGTGTTGACGCTAAGGTGCGAACATAGGGATTTAACATGGGATTTTAGTTTTTTGCAATTTCCTGCTCTCCTGTTCATTTTACGGCAAAAACTGTAGAGTGCGAAGTTGTTCCGAATTAAAAGTTGTATACAAAACCGTTTTAACATTTTTTCTTCACAAAAAGAAATTTTAATATTTCGGTTTATTAGTAGCTATAGCCATGACACTTTTTTCCTGTTTTTTCTGGTTTTCATAAATTATTTATAAAAGTCAAACGTCAATTTGACTTATTAAGAAAAAATAAATTAAATTATGAATGTTTATTCGAATGAAGAACCTATCTAAAGGAATATTATGATGATTTGATATGATGTTTTAATTTGTTACTATTGTGGAAGAGCCCAGCAGGATCTATTCCTTTCCCTACGTCTTAAAAGCACGCGGGGTCACTCGTGACCTTGTTGATTTAGTCAATGATGGTTCTGTGCTTTTCTGTCACTTTAAAGGTCAAAGACGACAAGATGGAACATTCACATATTATAAAAAAAACTTTTTTATATTTTGCGTTCGTAATGACCTTCATTTCGATACGCAATTTTTTGTTTTAGACGGTTGGTACTAGATGACGTTTCTTTAACCCATTTTTATCTAATTAAGTTTTAGTTAATTGACAATTCATTTTAATAATATAATATCGAAATTATTATTATTATTTTTATTTAGGGAAGATTATATACATGAAAATGTACAAATGGTTACAAATATAATCACAAATTGAGTAAGTAAATGTTAATTGTAGAAGGCGCAAAATATAAAAAATAGTATAAAGAACTTACTTTATACGACTTTCTTTCGCACTTGTCAATTAGAAAACTCGCTATCGCTCGTTTTCTAAATTTTGACGCGTGCGAAATAACATGTCTTATAAAACACGTTCTTTAATATACTATTTTATCTGATTTAAAATAAACATTATTATTATTTTCGATATTTAAATAATCTTTATTTAAAAACACGAACTCAATTAAAGCGTTTGTTGCGTTTAAGAAAACTATGCCGTCAGATAGCGCAATGCTCGTTATAGTTGTATTCAGTTTGTCAATTTGATCTTCTATTTGACAGATAAACACTAAGCCATCATTGACTAAATCAAAAGGGTTACGGGCTCACATGTGATCCATATATAGAATGAGTAGGTACGAGATTCCGTGACATATACTCACATCGGACAAACAGCTAAATGCACGTCAACATTCACAATTAGCATAGAAACCACAAACCTTACTGCATTCAAATGGCTAATAACTGCTGTAAATTTGTTTCCAAAATCGGATTCATGAATCTTGATACATTTTACTATTTTTAGACAGATTTGTAGAAAAAATCACTGAATTTTTTATTATTTTGTAGCTTATTTATTTTAGAACCATAACTTTTTCAATAATAATTATAATGTAAACTGCCAGAATATATACGAGTAATATTAAAATATAGTTAATTGTAAGTAATTGGGACTCGCAAAATAGCATGTCACATCAAGGGGTTGCTTATGTCATTTGTCCTTCATGTATTGTGACAAGGCGAGGGTAAGAGCAATAATAGACAAATAACTTTTTATAAACTTTTCTAAATTATAGTTTCAATGTTCATATTTTAACTCTGTTTATCTATTTAAGTCAAAATACAGTTTAGAAATTCATATTGTATTATGATAGTCACGACATTTATTTGTTTATCATTAGTTTAGAAATTATTATGTATACGTGCGTGACTTTGTAATGCCCTAGCCCATGCACCCCGTACCCCTAAGATAATCCTGTCCTGAAGATAGCGTTATGTTTTTAAAGATAGTCGGATTAGATACTCGTCAGAGTAAACATGTAGAAGAGTCGAAATTAGTACGTGGCGTCGGAAAGACGTGTTTTGGTTTGGACATGTAGTGTCCTTTAGTTTTGGGGCGACACTCGCCCGCTGGGTTACGGAATGTAATGTATTAGTAATGGCTTGGCTATAGTTGTATTAGTTTAAATGTAAATAAAGTAAAGTTAGTTTTTAATCAACAAGTAGTGTTCATGTCCGTAAGTTCCTTGCCATAAATCGTAATGTCCGTAAATTTCCGTAGTGTTCATCAGTGTAAAGTGTGTGTGTTCTTCCTTTTCAAGAAGCCCTTCGGCACGAAGTGCTGGACGCCAACCATCAGAGGCGTCCACCAGTGAAAGTGAAAGTGTGTCATCGCTGGAATCATCAGTTTCAGTCATCATCATTTTCAGCATCATCTTAGGAGACCCCCTCGTGTTACAGTATGGATAATTCGATTCAGTCACACTTCACCTCAATAAATAAAAACTTTAGAGTGTAAAAATAACAACTTAATTTGTAAAATTTTGTTCCTACATTGCAAATAATATAATGTGCTAAAAATTCTACTAAATAAATTTATTTATAAAAATCTTACACTATTTTATATATTTTTAAAATTTTACATTGTTTTTAATGCTATCATGTGCCTACTGAAACACGTTTGAAGTTGCGAGGTTTATGTGTGATGATGTAGTGTCTTGTGGTCTGCAACTGTGGATAGACGTATATATTTTGTGCAATAAGTGATAATAAACAAACTAACATTTTAAGTGAAATACGAAGATTTGTGTAAATGTGTTTTTCCTGAAGGCGTCAATGTATGAAGATTTTCTATTATCTGGTAAGTACCATAATTTTCTCTACCTAAAGTGCGTTCTATACAATTAAGTTGGTTATAAGGTTTTTCTTTCATATTCATCCTCAAATCTACTGTTCTTTTCTATCTATAATATCTATATGTACATAACATAGTACATAATATTTTATGTATCTTGCAATATTCATATAGTAAAAAAAACAATATTCTAAAGTGTTCAACGCAATTTGGTGATGTTGCGAAAAAATGGGTAGTAAATTAATAAACAAATCAATGTGTACTTTTCTACCAAATTAGTAAGTGGTAAATTTTATCCTACACTGAGTGAACAGAGTGCAGTAGGTACCAACTATTTTTAGTTTTTAACACGGTATATATTAGTGTTTAAGTAATATATACAGGGCGAATGAAAAAATACGGAAGATTAGCTATTTTATTTATTATTAATTTTAGACCTAACTATATTTTTTAAATGGATGATACACATATTTTAATTTTTTGTACGTAATTTACTCGTAAATTAGCTTTACTAAGATGTCACTTACTAGGATTTTCAACAAAAATTAATTATTATGAAACACTAATGCATTATTACAGAACTTTCTTTGTGTGAGAAAATATGTTAACCGTTTTCTAATAAAATTAA
Source organism: Harpalus rubripes (assembly GCA_963082715.1). NCBI lineage: Eukaryota > Metazoa > Arthropoda > Insecta > Coleoptera > Carabidae > Harpalus > Harpalus rubripes. The sequence continues at coordinate 14,051,442 of OY720448.1, forward strand.
TTTAAATTATAATTTTTTTATTAATTCTTTTGCAGTTCAAAATAACAATGCGCTGAAATTTTATACTCATCCGAAGCAGTATTTAGTTACATTGTTATAGTAACTTGCAGGTATTTTTTTGAGTTACTATTTGATTGAACATGTATATTTAATCTTCGAATGTTACCCAATACAAATTACAGTGTACAGAATGTCCCAGGACGAGCTTACTCTATCGTTATTTTAAAAACTATTCAATATTATTTTACGAAATTTCGTAACTAGGGGTTTTCCGACATGCCCGTTTCAACTAAAATATCAAAGCAGTAGCATTTCCGGTTTAAATACGATAATTTTTATTTTACCGTTGAATTCAGCAGAAAATTTTATATAATATGTAAAAAAAAAAACATAATTTTTTTATTTTATTTTTAATCTATAAACTGCCACTTCTTTATCACTCTATATCTCGAGAACGGAATCGAATTTCTATAATCTGTAAAAACTGTTTTATAAAGAACACTTTTCTTTACAATAATACAAATTAATAATCCACTATTTTTGAAAATTGTAATATCTACGTGAACGTAAATTTGCAGTTCACAAAATTCAAAAACCCCAATTTTTTAAATGGAACATCCCTTTTCTTATTATTTGAATGAATTCTTCCTTGAGAAATAGGGGTAGTTTGTGTAGCATGTCGAAAGTTGATAGATTTTTAGTAAACTGGAAAATATTTAAAATGCATACGTTAGTATTTGTTTATAACTCTAGTTTAATTGGGTGTGAACCTTTTGTTTTAGCTTTATGTTATATTTTCTTTTTCTGTTTACTTCGTATTTTACATTTAATATGATAGTAATTCATAATAATTCATTAAAATAAAAAATAATAAATAGGTACTAGATAAAAATTTCTTCTTTTTCCACCATGGCCCACTTCAATTAAATTTAATAACTAATGTAAATAAATGCAAATTAAATATTTTCCGTTTTACTAAAAATCTATCAATTTTCAACATAGGACATGCTACACAAACTACATTTATTTTTTAACAAAGAATTCATTTACATAATAAAAAATTGAGTTTTTTTAATTTTGTGAACTGCAACTTTACGTTCACGTATGGTCGATTATTAATTTATATTAAATAGTTAGGAATGATTCGACTGTAGAAATTATTAATATAGGGAAAAATAACGGAGCTGCAGTCACTTCTTGTTGAAATTTTATTGAAAATTAAACATATACCAACATTTCGATCACAATTTGATCATCATCAGGGTAACGTTTAAGGATAAATTTAGAAAAACATGAAAATGAAAAAGTTTTTATTTATTGTAATTTTGACGAAAGTTTCGACCTTAAAAACTTTTTCATTTTCATGTTTTTCTAAATTTATCCTTAAACGTTACCCTGATGATGATCAAATTGTGATCGAAACGTTGGTATATGTTTAATTTTCAATAAAATTTCAACAAGAAGTGACTGCAGCTCTGTTATTTTTCCCTATATTATTAATTTATATTGTTTTAAACAAAAGCTTTCTTTATAAAACTGTTTTTACAGATTATAGAAATTCGATTCCGTTCTCGAGATATAGAGTGATAAAGAAGTGGCCGTTTTTAGATAAAAAATAAAAAAAAAGCTGAATTACGCCGGAAGTGGTTGAACATGAGCAAAATTTTTATGGTTTCATATGTAAAATTTTCTGCTGAATTCAACGGTAAAATAAAAAATACGGCATTCTATTTAAAATAAGAAAGTTAGGGTCTACTTCCGGTTAAACCGGAAATACTATTGCTTTGAAAATATTTTAGTTGAAACGGGCATGTCGGAAAACCCCTAGACACCAAATTTCATAAAATAATATTAAATAGTTTTTAAAATAACGATAGCGTAAGCTCGTCCTGGGACAGCCTGTATAGTGGTCACTAATATATAGGTTGAAAAATTGGCCTATATTTAGAAATTACTATCAAAACGTTGCCATAGAATATACATTTAACTTTTTATTCAGTCATAAATGAATGATTAAATTGTATATAGAATTTCTTGCTCTCGCAATGCGAATCCATAGATTTCGTTAGAGAAGTAGAAAATAATAAAGCGAAACAGCAACGCTGGAAAAGACGAAAGGAAGGAAAGGAATGAGAAAAGAAAGTCTCTGGAATAAGATTAAGAAATGATGAAGAAATATTAGCTCGGCTGGGTTATAAAGAAACGCGGACAATGCGATATAACCATCTCGCTTACGAACTAGGTTGGAGATTGGAAAAAGAAAACAATTCGAGCCGGAGGTGTGATACAGGAATGACAGAAATTTAAATTCCAACACTCGAGAGGGGGAGTTAATGTGAATTATTCATCATAATTGGCATATTTGTAGATCCTTTGAGAGGAGGGGAATATTTTTTGATAGGGTGGATGTTACTGAATTTGTTTTCCAGTGATGACTAAATAAAGTAAATGAAATTGAAATTAATTCTACTCTTGATACCGTACTACTTCTTTGTATCCTACCGCAGGCACAAACAAATAAAAAATTGCTGTGGTTAGCATATTGCACCTCACCGTTTAATTTGATTTTATATAAACATTTAACAAATTTGGCAAATGTAGAGCCCAACCAGTCTAACGTGATAGTCCTGGCTGGTGTGACTAACATTGTTTTAGTTATAACTTTTTTTTGGATTATTTCAGAAAAAATCTGATGCGGCTAGTGATGCACGCGAGGCGAGACGAGACGAGAAATTTAAAATATCGATCTCGTCTCGTTTTTGGACCTGTAATCTCGATCTCGCTCTCGTTCTCGCACGAGAGTCTCGCGAGAGTCTCGTTATTAAAATAAGCGCTTGCGCACTACGTATTTACGTAGTTGTTTAACTACAAGAGACAAGTTTGCACCTATAGCACTGTCTTCCATGTATTTGCAGTCGTATAACTATAATAAAGAGACAAAACACTAAATTCTGATCACCAAATTATTTCAATACGAACGTAATGTTTATTCATTTACGCATTTACGGTCACCAGAAAATGTGATAAGTTAGTAAATAATTTAATTTACTTCTAAAATATCCAACTTATCATGAAATTGTGATCTCTAAACTATTTCAATACAAACATCTGTTAACAAATTCTGTCATCAGTAAAACGAATTAAACATTAAAAAGTTATTTTTTGTAACTAAAAGTACCTACACTTTTTCATTAAATATATGCCACTATTTAAATAAGACTAAGTCATAAAAAACCGCTACACTGGTAATCCGTCGACAACCGATCACTCCGCTTCTCTCCCTGTTGGCTCCAATCGACGCTTAATATAACATCCTGTACTTTTCAGGAGCGATAAGAGTTTTATTAAACGTGGTTTTAACTGGGGTGAATTAGGGGATGAAATATTGGAGAAAACTAGTTCTATTGGATGCAATACCGATTTTGTCTTTATTTTTGCATTTCCTCACTCTGGGAATGATACTAATCGACTCTAGATAGATTCAAAAAATATAGTGAATTCATATAATTTTCACATTTACATGTTCTGCGCATGAATTAACGTTGACTCCACTCATTGTACGGTGCATTTTTCATTGAATTTATGAATCAAAGCTATAAAGTTACAAATACTTTTTATTGCGAGATTCTCGCGAGAAACTCGTGAGATTTCTCGCTTCTCGCAGTTATATCGATCTCGCCTCGAATTTTAAACTGCAATCTCGCTCTCGTTCTCGTTTCGCATAATGCAACGAGACGAGACGAGATGCGGAGTATTCTCGCCTTGTCGCGCATCACTAGCTGTGGCCAACAAATTACCTTCCGTCAGTTATATGAGGCATTTACGAAAATTCTACCGGTGAACTGTTACCGGTACACAGCTGTTTATCAGGTTATAGCAATCGAAATCGATATTTTAAAACCGCAAGTGGTAAACAGGGTAGATCCATAACCTATAAAATTTGAAACAGGTTAGAAATTTTATATAGTTAACAAACTTTTAACGTGCGCGCTTCGCTTTGCATCACTACATTTTTTTTGAGATTAGATTCTTCATGAAACTGGTATATGGATTTGGTAGATATTGCACAATTTTTGAACACGGTAACTTTTTACCACTCGTGTTATCGAACATAGTAGATGCGGTATCTACCGGTAGAATTTTCGGAAATGCCTATGTATTTTCTATAAAATTCATACAGAAAGTTTCTTACAAAAGATTCTAAATTTCTTGTATATACATTACCTTTCGACAGTTGTATGTACTTTATACAAATTCCATACAGAAAGTTTCGAGCAAAAATATCCTATATTTCGAGTAAAATTATACCACAAATATACTACGAATATGTCAATTAACACTGACATCTTGCAATCAGAATTTTCTTAATATAGTAGCTGTTTCTAGCATAGCTAGCTAATTTATGAAATTTAAATTTTTTATAATTTTATAACTCTATATCCATTTAATATTAAAATCTTCAAATGAGGGTACTTCCGGTTGACCAATTATAACCAAAATCTAATCAGCTCTTCATATGGATGCAACGAAGAGGAATACGAAAGAATTATAATTTTTGGAATTGTAGTATTAGAGTTACCTAATGGTGACGGAACGTAAAAACAGCTTTAGGGAAGAAATATATGGACAATGAATAAGTGAAATCTACAATTTGTGATTATTTAGAAGACAAAGTCTCGAAGATGTAAATACAGTAAAAATTGAAATATATAAACTTACACTTCTACCCTTTCATTCTGCAAATTTTTGTCCTGCCTTCGTATATACACATACACAATTATGTAATATAATAATATATTCATAGAATGCAAGTACTGTGTTTGATGTTTGTAGATAAGGATGTATTTTATTTGATTGAATAATAGAATTCCCCTATGTTGAAATACATCGGCATGAGCATCAGCATCGATCTCGTGTGAGATATCCGAGGATATTGTTGTCACAGTGATTGATACCCAGCAAATATCCGAATTGTTCCACGCTAGGTGTGTATGTAAATGATCGTAATAATAAAAGCAACGCCTGAGTTTGAAAGATGCCATTCCTTCGGAACAGAAAATATATTGCATGATTACCCTAGTCATGGCTCATGGAAAATATATAACGTATATGTACAATAAAACAGAGAATTCGATTTATCTGCACATTGATGCACAGACAAGATATGTATTTTTATGCGAGCTGCAGATATATTGGTTCTACTTGGAAGGAATTGTAAAAATATTAATTTTTTTATTGTATTTACAAAAGAAATATTTTATTACTCGCACAGTGCATACAAGGCCATTTCTCATAACTTGTTTTCAGATACAAACATATTGTCGGAGATTGGTAATGAATAAAATTATAAACAACGGGTTTACGGGTTAAGAACAATAATTTCATTCATTTTAAAACACTTTCTTAACACAACCACGTAAACTATGAAATATATGCGGCATGTGACAAAAAAAATATTTTTGTAATATGGTATATAAATACTAGACAAAAAATAAGATATCAGTATTTTTTAAATCTATTAATATTTGGTTGATTTGGTCACTTTAAGGCACTAATGCTTTAACGTGACAGGTGAATGCATTAGAGGCGATTTCGGGCGACAACCGTTCACTTGCGGTATGTTGCGTTCAGGTACTCATTCGGGCCCTAGGAACAACATACCCGGTATGCTTGGATCAGTGCTCACAGCTGAACGGGTTTGCGAGTCGGGTCAGCTCTCTGTTCACTATTTCTATCTCTTTTTATTATGTCTTTTTTTGAAATGTCAAAAGTCAAAACAGTAGGAGTCGTGGTCTTATGTCAAACAGGTTGACATTATTTTCGTTGATTCTTTTTTGGACAAATATGGAAAAAACTATCTTTCTCCGTTAATGCATTTTAATTGTCAGACACTATTTTTGACAGTTTTAAATGTCGCAGAGTATACATAACCACCAAGCACGGTGTCAACAAGTGAACCAACGATTTTTGGCGCCACCATTAACCATATCATACCGTAACTAACCGTAAGTAATCCGAAGAAGTGAACGGGTATGTCGCCCGAAATCGCCTTAGATTGAAAAATAATGTCATTTTGACATTCGATATGACAAACAAAAAAGTGACATTATGATTCGAAATTTTATGTGACATGTTTTTTACCTCTCGCTAAGAGAGGTATTGAATTCATGCTAAAAATCGCATATCCAGATTTTAGTGAATAAGCACGTTTTAAGGTCCCTAGAATCCGATTATAACATTTTTACGATGATGTCCCTATGTGTGTGTGGATATGTGGATGTTGGATCCACGATTTCTCAAATACTATAAGATTTAAGACATTTTTAACTATGGATTCCTCAATCTAACAATAATGGGAAGAGTTGATTAAGTTTTGGTAACAATTGGACAACCGGAAGTAGTAGTTACAAGAAAAAAATCATCTAAATATTATTTATCGAAAATTTATGTAAATACTTATATTAAAGGACGTTAAATTCTTTATTCGATAAATATAAATTCATTATTATATCTTCTATATATTTATGCCCGGTTGCAGAAACGTTCATCATCGCTTTGTTTAATCAACGGTCAATCAAAATGAACAAATTCGAATCAGTTTCCTTATTCTTATGACATTTAAATCATTGCCGTCAAAAAATCGCGTTGCATTTGTTCATTTTGATGATCCGTTAATTTAACAAAGCGTTGATGAACGTTTCTGCAACCGGGCATTTTAGAGATAAAGGAATGCATATAAAATAATTTTATGTAAAAATTCTCTTATCAAACTACTTCAAGGCAAGAAATTCAAATGTTTGTAATTGACACATAAATGTCACTGTCAAAAATATTATGAAAATAAAAAAAGTCAACAACGTAAAAGAATATACGTAAAAAAGAATATGAAAGGAATCTGCGAAAAAATGACGAATATAAAGAAAAAGAAAAGGAAAGTAGAAAAAGAAAATTTCAGGATAATGAATATAAAGAAAATGTATGTATTGTACATAATTTATATTAAAATATTCCATAGATTTTGCAAATATATGTGAGAATTATTTTGTAGTGAGACATGAATATATTTATTTGTATTTAAAAATATTTTTCGTTTTACGCGTACAACCAGGTAAAATATCTGGCGAGAGGTTATGTGCTGGCCACATCAGATTTTTATGTACGCATCAATATTTAGCAAATGTACCCTGGCAAGTTTTCTAAATGACAAGTACGAAAAAAGTCTTATAAAATGACTCCTTTATACTATTTATAAATATTTTAAAAAAATATAAACTGCTATAGTCCGTTCACCGAAACGAGAGAAATTGGAACTAATCCGAGATTCGAACCAAGTCATTCTTATTGGTCAATGATGACTTGGTTCGGATCCCGGGTTAGTTCCAATTTCTCTCGTTTCGGCGAACGGACTATATATTAAACCAAGTTGATTTGGAGAAATTTATATGTGTAACATTGGATTAACATTTATTCAATTATTTGAAAGTTCATGTCAATTCTAATTTAAGAACCTAAGTAAATGTCATCTAGTACCAACCTTTTAAAACAAAAAATTGCCTACGGAAATTAAGGCTCTTTCGATACGCAATTGGGTTTTGTAATGACTTCATTATGAACGCAAAATGTAAAATAGCAATTTATGTATTAAGAGCGCAAAATGGGACATTGTCGATTGAGAGGTCCTGCGTCGCGCGGCATTCTTTCGAAATCGGCAGTGTCCATTTGCTCTCGAAACACAAACACAAGATTTTTTTCTACAGGCGCCACAATGGGGTACCCCACCATAACAAAAAATAATAAAATGTACACTTTGTACTTAAAGTATTACTTAATAGTTTTGCAGTGAAGATAGGAAAATATTCAAATATGTCTGCAAGATATTGTCTTGGCTTTTTTCTAAAAAATTAATGCCAATATTGTAATTTGTAATGAATATTATAAGTTTGTTGTATAATTTATTTGTTTCAAGTACATACAAACAGTGAAAAAGTGGATGTCCATTGGGAGCGTTCCCGCCAAACTTTTGCAGGTGGCAGCACAACTGTTTACACAATTTATTTTATATTTAATTTTAATTTATCGTTATTTTCCATTCTTCTTGAGTTAATGCTTCAATCTAATCTAAGCATTTTATACCTTCGTTTTTACCTTCCGTCACCATAGGTACGGAAGGTATTGTCTTTGGTCAAAAAATTGGGTGGTGAGTTTTTGATGAACAAGCACGTTTTAGGGTCCCTAGAATACGATTTTACTATTTTTACGATGATGCGATAACTTTAATAGTACAATTCCAAAAATTATAATTCTTTCGTATTCCTCTTCGTTACATCCATATGAAGAGCTGATTAGATTTTGGTTATAATTGGTCAACGGGAAGTACCTTCATTTAAAGATTTTAACAGTTTTTCTTGAAAAAACTAAAAAAAAAAAATATTAAAGAATTATTTATTCTCTATACGATTTGAATGCATTTTATACTTCATATTAAATGGACATGGAGTTAAAAAATTATAAAGAAATTAAATATCATATATATTAGTCAGCTTTGCTATAACTCTGGAAACAGCTGCTACATTAAGAAAATTCTCATTGAAAGGTGTCAGTGTCAAGTGCAGTTGACAGTATGTTTATGTTATAATTTTACTGGAAATATAGGATCTTTAGTTAGATGTATGGAATTTGTATAAAATACATACAACTGCCTTAAGGTAATGTACAAGAAAGATAATCTTTTGCAAGGAACTTTCTGTATGACATTTATACAAAATACATAGAACTGACGGAAGGTAATGTGTTGGCCACATCAGATTTTTTTAAATAAATGCCATATTTTATTTTCACAGCACGGTGGCATTTTGTTTGGGTATGTAATATACCGACAGAGCGGTTATATGTCAGATTGACTTGTGAAGGTGGTAAATGTGTAACTACAGTGCCATAAGTTCCTGACTAAACGTTTCTATTAAAAATGTAGACAAGTGACATTTTTCAACATTGTATAGTTAGAAATTTGAATAGCGAGCGTTTTTTCTGCTTTGTCGCACATGATCGGCAAAGTGAGATTTTGCGTTGACAAAAGAAAGCGCAAATGGCTACTTTGTATATAGACTGTAATCCTGTGTAATATATGAGTGAAGCGTTTTGCTACTGAAACTATTTATTACTAATAAAAAAATATTGCAATGAGATCATGATTCTTCTATCATCTTCTTTCGTATAAATGTAATAAAGTGTTTTTGCCGAAACGTTCGGTTTGAAATATAGCAAGTAATTACAGAAGTGAAATACTGAAAATCGTTTCACTTTTCGTGCTGTGGACTTGTACCAGTCAAAAATAGAATGATGAATTACACAAAAACTTCAAGCTAGCTACAAATTACTTTAACGATTCCTAAAACCCTACCGAGCAAAACATACCATTTATAAGATAAAGATAAACACTTACTTTGTAAATATGATCATAAAAAGAGATAAATTATAAATGAGTGAGTATCATAATGTAACAAAAACTTTATATATTATTTCCAGATAATATCAATTTTGATTTTTACACATTTCAATAATGACGGTGTATTTTTATCGTGCCGAGTGTTCATCAGATCTAATTTTTTAAAAGATTTTTGTTCGAAACCCCGTTTTATCTGTATTTATTCGCTTTTTAAATCGCTTAGATTAACTGATCAAATAAACGTTCGTCTGATAGAAAAAAGAGCACTTTGCCTTCCTTTTTAAAATCAATTTAAACTCGTTTCGGACAAAAAAATGTTTTTCTACAGTCTATATACAAAGTAGCCATTTGCGCTCTCATTTGTCAAAGCAAAATGTCACTTTGCCGCTCTAGCGCGACAAAGTAGAAGAAACGCTCGCTGTCCAAATTTCTAACTGTACAATGGTGAGAAATGTCACTTGTCTACATTCTTATTGGAAACGTTTAGTCAGGAACTAATGGCACTGTAGTTACACATTTACCATCTTCACAACACAAGTCAATCTGACATATTATAACTGCTCTGTCGGTATATTACATAACCAAATAAAATGTCACACTGCTGTGAAAATAAAAACACAAGTATAAAATACTTAGATTAGATTGAAGCAATAGCTCAAGAAAAATGGAAAATAACGATAAATTAAAATTAAATATAAAATAAATTGTGGCAGGCTTCCAATGGACATCCACTTTTCCACTGCACTAGTTTAATGTACTTGAAACAAATAAATTTTTGTTATGGTGGAGGACCTCATTGTGACGACTGTAGAAAAAATCTTGTGTGTGTTTCGAGCGCAAATGGACATTGTCGATTTCGAGAGAATGCCGCGCTCCTGCGTCGCGCGTCAACAACCTCTCAATCGACAATGTTCCATTTTACGCTGTTAATACACAAATAGCTATTTTGGACTTAAAGTATCAGTTATCCAGTTTTTTAAACTGGTTTAAAAAACCGATTTCTTGCTCTACTTTTGCCTGATTAATATTAATTAGAAATATTATAATTGGGTTGCATTCGAACTAGACGTTTTAGAACCACAATCACTTTTTTCGAGGTTTTTGATGTTGTGTTTAATTTCGTTTACGCTCAAAAAAGCAGATTTTTAGTATTTTAGTTACTTTTTATGTTCTGCTACATTCGTATATTTCATTGAGGATAGTTCATTGCAAATCAATAGAAATAAATTATTTTAATTGTAGCATCGGGCTCAACTCGTAACCTAAATCGGTCTAGTAAATTCTAGTCTAGTTGACTCTAATCGTAAATTATTGTGAAATGAACGGACTTTATTGACTTAAACTATAAAAATAAGTTACACAGACAGGTAAGCTAAACAAATATGGAGTATATGTTCCTACTGGTTTTAAATTATTTTAGCTTATCTTATATGTAACAAAATTGTAAAGAATAATGACCCATGATTTAGCGCGTCATATGTCATAGTACTAATAACATCTCTAGATGGCAATCGAATAGTATACGTAGAAACATTGATGGGAGGTAATGTGCTAGCCACATAAGATTTTTTACCTCCCGCTACCCTTGATAAGGGAGGTATAGGGATCGTGCTAAAAATCGTATATCGAGATTTTGGTAAACGAGCACGTTTTAATTTATTTATTTATTTATTAGAAGAAAGTACACCGCAGGACATGCCTAAATGATACATATACAGTTATAAGTTTAAAAAATTGTACATTGCATACAAAAGTAATAAAATAACATACAAAAAGTAATAAAATAAAGATAAAGGAAATGACTATACCTAATAATAATAAAATTAATAATACATAAAATTACAATTTCATAAAATTACAAACGTTTTAAGGTTTTTTTGAGTTGTTTTAATGTAATACAAAAAATATCGATGTGTTCAGGTAATTCGTTGTAGCATTTAACTAAACGATTGATTACAGAATTTTGACGCTAGAATCCAATTTTAACATTTTCACGATGATGTCTGTGTGTATGTGTGTGTGGATCCTCCCCTCTAACTCAAATACTATCATTCAGAAAATTATGAAATCTTGTATTTCAAACTTTTTCTGTATTGGAAAGAGCCCATTAGATTTTGGTGAAAATCGGATAACCGGAAATGGCACTATACTAGAAGCTCAAAATAGTTTTTTTTTTCGAAAAATACTAGCGATGCACGACGAGGCGAGAGTACTCTCGCATCTCATCTCGTCTCGCAGCATTATGCGAGACGAGAACGAGAGCGAGATTGCAGTTTAAAATTCGAGGCGAGATCGATATAACATCTGCGAGAAGCGAGAAATCTCGCGAGATTCTCGCGAGGGTCTAGCAATAAAAAGTATTTGTAAATTTATAGCTTTGATTCACAAATTCAATAAAAAATGCACCGTACAAGGGGTGGAATCAACGCTAATTCATGCACAGTATACGAGACTGTGAAAATTATATGAATTCACTATATTATTGAGTCTATTTAAAGTCGATTGGTATCGGTCCCAGAGCGAGGAAATGCAAAATAAAAACAAAATCTGTTTTGCATTCAGTAGAACTTGCTTTCTCCAATATTTCAGTCCTTAATTTACCCCGGTTAACATTTTCTTGCCGCCCCTAAAAAGTAAAGGATGTTATATTAAGCGTCGATGGGAGCCAAAACGGAGAGAAGTGGAGTGATTGGTTATCGGCGATTTACAAAGTTACAAAAAATGATTGTTTAATGTTTTAATTCGTTTTACCGATGACAGAATGTATTTAAATGGTTTAGAGATCATAATTTGATGAAAAACTGGATATTTTACAGGTAAATTAAATTATATACCAACTTATCACATTTTCTAGTGACCGTCAATGAATAAACATTATTTTCGTATTGAAATTATTCAATGACCAGAATTTAGTGTTTCGTCTCTTTATTATATTGATACTTATACAACTACAAATACACGGAAGACTGCGATTGATGCGAACTTGTCTCTTGTAGTTAAACTGTTACGTAAATACGTAGTGCGCAAGCGCTTATTTCTATAGCGAGACTCTCGTGCGAGAACGAAACGAAACCAAATAAAATGTGCGAGAACGAGAGCGAGATCGAGATTACACATCCGAAAACGAGACGAGATCGGTATTTATATTTCTCGTCTCGTCTCGCCTCGCGTGCATCACTAAAAATTACCTTCAAATGTTATTTTTTCGAGATTAATGTTATTATAAAAATTAAAGATTATTAAATTTTCTATAGATCTATAATTTAAATCCCAGAGCCTGCGCTTTAAACAAAAAAACGTAGTTATTCAAATGTATGTAACTGACAGATAAATGTCACTATCGAAAAACTAATCATTTCAAAATAATATTAGTACCGTTTTAAAAAGGAGAAAGTAAATAGAACAATAGAAAAGCAATTCAATACAGTTTCCAGCATAAATAAATATGTACGTGTGTATTTAGATTAATGAAAATTAAGGATTCACAAATATATTTAAGCTAAACCTCATTTTTGGATTAGTGAATTCTATTCTATCCCGGTATTTAAAATTTAATCTTCACTTTATTATAGTTCCGGTGGCTCAATGGTTAGAGCAACGCCTTATGTCATGAGTGCCCTCAGGGCTCTGGGTTCGAATCTTACTAAAGCGGCATGGATGTGTGCGAATGTGAACGCAGTCTGTAATTGGGATTTAATCCTGTTGAGGGGTTTAAAAAAGGTAGTTACTTGGATTAGATTAGACTATATTATTTTATGGGTAATATGCCGCGATAATATATTTAACGTCCGACTGGTATGTTATTATTATCATAACAACCCTGCTTTCAGACTTGTTATATACTAACTAACAGCCTAGAGCGTGTTATGAGTTGTTGCTATGGTTATGTCAATAAAATAATATTGATACTGGGATATAGCCTAAAAAACAAGCAGAATCATTCATAGCCTATCTAATCCGTTAATTTTATTAAATCTTTCTGATCCGTAATCCGTAGAATATTAAAAATTATAGTCTTACATTAAACGTTGAACGCACCACGGGAGTTAAACGGACAATAATGCCTTCGGTCAACGTACACATCTCGGGCCAGAGGCCCTCAAAAAGTACACTGTTGACCTCAGGCGTTATTACCCTTATAACACCCTTGACCCGTTAATTACTATATTTATTTATTTATATTTTAAGAAATAAACTGGCAAAATTAGAGTAAAATTCGCTAATCCAAAAATACTAAATCTTTTTTGTGACTCGGGCTGTAAGTGGCGGGAGGTATTGTGTTGGCCACACCAGATTTTTTTAATAGTTGGCTACGGGAAAAGCACACCCTATCTCACGCCAGTAAACAATTGCACTAACCACTGCGAGCCTCATCTGTAGCACGCGTTTTTATCCTCTTCATCCTTTTAAAGTATAAAGTATAGTATACTTCCTCCTCTGTACGTTAAAGAAAACAGCAACAATATCCTTGTGTGTGGAATTCCTTTGCCAGGCCTTATCAAATGGGTGCATGGAAAGTTCAGGGTCTGAACTATCGACTGGATTTAATTGGGAAAGCTTTTAACAAGGCCGCTGGCGCGTACGGCCAAGTGATGTACTAACTCCGAATGCAGCGCCGCCAATGGCAGCCAGAGGAATCGATAGCGCCTCGGCGCAAAGCGGAGGTTTTCGAGGTGCTGGAATCTGATACTTTTTACTCGGGTTTTATTCTTTTTGATTTTTTGTTATTAAAATGTTATAATGGGATAATTACACTCGAGAAAGAAAAGGAGAAAGACGATGAAATTTGCGCCCGTACTATTAACCCTTCGTTGGTGTGTTGAAAAAAAGTTACGGCATTGGACTGTTATGGAGTGAAAATACACTAAGCAAAAATTTGTTACGAATCTGCTATCTTGCTTACAATAAAATAAAAAGACAATGAACGCATTGTGATTATATTTTGAAGGCGGTTGATCATTGAATAATATTCTGTTAGAATAGAGTAGAACCCAACTTAATAATGGCACAACTTGAGTACTGTTATGATTACACAACTCTCAAAAAAGAGTGGTTTTCAAAATTTAAATTTCAAAAGTTCACACAACACCACTAGTCCTTACTGGGGTACCTTTACAACCAGGGTATGGCCATGGCGTGGCTCACGTTTCGTCCGCCATTACCGGGCCATAGTGTTATATGTGTTGTTCTTGCGCAAATTATTATGTATTTTCGTAGCTATTTGTTTTATTTTAATGAAAAACACATTTAATTATCATTTTAATATGTATTTAAAGTGTAAGTAATATATTTTATTTTATTTACTTGTGTAGTTTGTTAAGATACCCAACACGATTACTGACATATTGAAAACAACTATAAATTACCAATATTTGGCACAATCATTTAAATTTTTAAAAGGTAAGTTTAGAATATACAATTATTATGTAAATAAGAACTACAGATATTAAATTAGATGTGATAATAACAACCCATGTCATATATTCTACATAACCTCTAAATGTATGTCTTAATAATAATTGTGTATCTCTTAAATTAATTAATTTTTATTACCTTTATAAATTCACAGTGTGATAATTTAATATTCTTTTATAATATAATATCACATTTATTACAAATAAATAGGGAAATGATGAAATGACTTACCGATAATGGCGGTGATCTTGGCCCATGGCCATACCCTGGTTATAAAGGTACCCTAGTCCTTACAAGCATGCGCTACAAACAATAAAATTATAACCTGTATTTATAAACATCAAAAAACATGTGGTTTTGTACACAAATTTTACTTTTTGACAAAATTGAAACAATCATCTAATTTTATCAGCATGATCATACTCCGAAACAACAAAAACAATGTAATACCATTTACGACAAATATCTTTCTATGTTTAAGTGTAATTGTTTTTCAAAATTACTCAAAAATTACTCAAAATTATGAGCAGAACAAAAAATACTTTTTAATTGTCAAAATTACTGTATTCCAAATTGTAACTTTACAGAGTCCTGAGGAAGCCTTAAATGAAAGGCGAAAGCTTGACTAAATTTCCAAAGATACACATTTTAATTTAGGCCTAAATAAAACACTGAACTACCCACTAACATTTCTCCTTATATATATACAGGGTGTTTCCTTTAAAATAACCAGCACTTTTTTGGGCGAACTAACAACTTTAGAGAAAAATGTTTTATACCAAAATGATCAAGAATAAGGAGATAATGTATCAATAGTAACAAACCGAATATTTAACCCGTGGTTCTCAAACGGTAAAACAAAATAATATTTTTTTTAAATGGCACTCTTTGTAATTTTTAGAGAAGCGTGCTAGAATACGTTATTCTATGTTTCTGAACTAGAATGACATACTCTAGCACGCATATTGATGGTAGAAGCTGCAATCTTAAAAGATTTTTGATGACATTTTGTTATTTGGGATTAGTACGCTGAATACCTACACAAAATATCCTGGCAACGCATAGAATAAAAACTCAAATCACTGCTACCAACCTAACTATTCTGGCAAATATTTTCCTTAATGTGAATTGTCAATTATTTTTATACCGAAATAAGAAATAATGTAAATGAAATCCGAAACACTCGTTACTGAAGGCAATGGCTTTTTAGAAATTACATATTTTGAATATAAATAGACGAAAACGAAATAAAAATTATTATATATTTTGTATTTTTATAGCGATGTTTTAATTATTGTAACCTCAATACTTGTCATTGTTGAAATCAGTTAGAAAATACGAGTGTAAATGTTGGATTACTTTTTATTATCAACTAAGAATGTTTTAATTATTGTAATCAATACTGCCTTTGTTGCTTTAATTATAAAAATAATGTAGTTTAAATATTAATTTAATTATAATAATGACAGGTGAGTGTATAATAACCTTAAATCTATTAAAGAAAGTCTTGAAGTTACCTTAATTAAAACCAATAATGAATCTGAATATAAAAACGTGTCAAAATTATTAATTTTACTTACTTGATTTTTCTGTTAGGTATGAATGTACTCCTATAATCTAATTATGTAAGTAAATCTCACAAATATATATTTTAAAATGATAATAATTTTCTGGCTTACATTATTACCATTAATTTTAAAGATTTTAGATCACATTTTGTTATGGAAACGTATTTTATTTTTCCAACAATTATCGTATAATAATGGTATATCGGTTCTTTCTACTTATGGGGACGTGACGCGGACGTCACAACTTTCGCGCCAAATTTTAATACTCATTTTTGTCGTTATTAAGCAAAATTTCAAGAAACCAAATATGTAGAATTTCTATTTTTAAATTTTTAACATATAAAAAATTCAAATTGGACGGGCATTCAAGCACTCGTTCGTTCGTGCATTCGCTGCTACGCGCTCGTGTTAGAATTTCAAACTCATGCTAGAATAGGCTGCCTTTTGTAATTTATGTTTTAATATACTATTCTACTTTTGAAACAGAGAAATTGAATTCTTAACGAACATCGTAACTTTTATAGTTTTTTTTTGTTTTTTATCTATAACTACCTTAAATACAAAACAAGATCCAACAATTTAAAATAATATTAAATAATATAGTTCATAATTAAAAATTATACTGTTAGCAACTCTTTGTGATAAGGCAGTGAAGTGCTCGGGTTTGATTGGGTTAAAGCAATAATAAAAACCGTCATAGGGGTAGGAAAGGCAGTGTGGGTATCAACATCGCAACGTAACCGTTTTTGCTAAATGTAACAAATTTTTCAAGTTTCTTTGCATCGCTTCGCGCAATCAGCCCGTATCTCCATCAGAGGCCGACAGTGAGTAATTGCCGCGTCTCAACTCGAATCCCCAGGCGAATTTTCTCACTTCGACGTCGGCGTTCCGCCCGGAGCGGAGCGGAGCCTGCAGCCAGCAACCCGGATTCACCCGCGATGGCCGTCCTGCGTAACAACACTTTAATCCCGGACTGACGTTGTCGTCTTGCGTTTTACATGGATTATACCAAGAACTGAATGTATACGTTATGGTGTACATATATTCAATACCCTAAGCTACATCATTGACAACATCTTGTCTAGATGAACATTTTTAATCCTAAGGTTATTCAAATATTCAGATGTGCTTCTTAGTCTTGCATTTCTGGCAGGGTTGGCACTGTTTCATACAGATGTAAGTTGTGACTGAAAAATACTTGAATCGGCGAGTCTCTCCCCCTGACGTACAAGGTGTGACGTCTGTTTATAATACGACACTTGAGTGACCGTCTTCTGATGAATACGGTTTTATAAAACCATCGAGGTCTGCTCATAATCTTTTTACTTTTTTTATTGATTGTGAAATCTGATTTTTGTTTCTAATTCTTCAAACGAAGTTAATGTTTTTTAATATAAATTATACAGTTTGACTAATTTTGGTTGTTATTTGGGTTACTTTATACCTCTCGTCATACCATAGGTAAGGGAGGTAATATTATCGGTCCAAAAATTTAATGGTGAGTTTTTAGTAAATAAGCACAACACGTTTTTACTATTTTTACGATGATGTCTCTCTCTCTCTCTCTCTCCCTCTCTCTCTCTCTCTCCCTCTCTCTCTCTCTCCCTCTTTCTCTCTCTCTCTCTGTGTGTGTGTGTGTGTGTGTGTGTGTGTGTGTGTGTGTGTGTGCGTGTGCGTGTGTGCGTCGCGCGTGCGTGCGTGTGTGACGATTTTTTCGTCCACGTTAACTCTTATATCAAGCTTCCAAAAAATTATATTTTCTGTATTTAAGCTTTCTGCATTCATATAAAAAGTTGATTAGATTTTGGGTAAAATTAGACAACCAGGAGTAATACTTTACTTGAAGCCCTTAACTGTTTTTAATGGAAAACTATATTAGAATATAATCCAAAACTTTTCAAATTTAATATTTAAGACTTTTTTTATTTTCATAATGATGTACAAATATTTTTGACAGTGGCATACAAATATTTTTGACAGTGACATTTATGTGTCAATTACAAACATTTGCATTTCTTGCCTTGAGGTAGTTTGATTTGAGATTTATTACATAAAATTGTTTTATATACATTTATTTATCTCTAAATCTATAGAAGATATAATAATGAATTTATATTTATCGAATAAAGAATTTAACGTTCTTTAATATAAGTATTTACATAAATTTTCGATAAATAATATTTGGATGATTTTTTCCTTGTATCTACTACTTCCGGTTGTCCAATTGTTACCTAAACTTAATCAATTCTTCCCATTATTGTTAGATTGAGGAATCCGTAGTTAAAAATGTCTTAAGTCTTATAGTATTTGAGAAATCGTGGGTCCAATATCCACTCACTCACACACATCCAAACACACACACACACACACACACACATACACACACATACACACACACCACACACACACCACACACACACACACACACACCACACACACACGCACACACACATACACACACACACACACACACACACACACACACACACACACACACACACACACACACACACACATCATCGCAAAAATGTTATAATCGGATTCTAGGGATCTTGAAACGAGCTTATTCACTAAAATCTGGATATGTGATTCTTAGCATGAATTCATATACTATGATTACATGCAGTTTTGAAAATGATTTCAGTTTTCAGTCAAAATTACGCGAAACTGTTTACATGCAATTTTTAAAACAGGTATACAGATCGATTTGAAAATAGTTTCGGCGCATGCGCATTTGGCTGATGTAAGTGATAGATCCTCTTCACTACAAATTATTCGTATTGTTATTATTCCAATTATTTTTTCTTCCTTGTACCACTACGCACTAAAACTACACAACTGTCAGTTTATTTGTAAGTTAGTAACACAAGCGACAAAACTTTATGCTATGTACGCATGCGCAATATCGAAACTGAATTTTAAGTGTTTACATGAGTAGTTTTGAAACTAGTTTCCAAGTCAAACCTATGCATTTTAGTTTTGGTTCGAGATAACTCAAAACCGTTTTGACAATGTATACATGGCGTTTTCAAAACTAAAAACGTTTTGAAAACGGTTTGAAAACCGCATGTAAACTAAGTAATAATCTCTCTTAGCGAGAGGTAAAAATAGAAGTTATAAAAAATTAGCAAATGGGGTATGTGACCTTCAGAAAATTTAAAATAAAAATTACCAGCTTGTTTAATGTAATTTTATTACATAACACTAACACTTTGGAAACATTTTTTATCTTATTTTTCCATTGTTTACCTTTGCTTCCTTTGAAGTTTTAAATAAAATATTTGATATCTCTATGGCGAGAGACAAGTTATGAAAACCAGTGTCTAGTAATGTTTCACAAAAAAAAAAAAACTAAAAAGAATCAAATTTTTAAATACTCTAATTAATTTTTTCATATCAGATATTTCTAGATGTTTGAAAAGTAGGTACTCTATATCTAATGACCTATTCACTCTTCCCTGCAAACCGTAAATCAAATCACTTGAGAACTACTCGTAAATGTCTATTTTTCTACTATAAAATGTTAGCTCACCAAAGTTTTAGATCTCAAGCCTTCTATATTGCGAAATTTGTAACACCTTTGATTATATTTACTTGACTTAGTTTATAAATTGTACTTCGACCAACTTTTAGTTTTGTTTACAAGGTTAAAGATCGTCTTTCCGGAAAGATGGTTAAATAAAAGATGGGCTATAGATTCAAACTAAACTCAACATTAGAAGAAAAAGGAATGTTACAACTTTAGCAGTAATGTATAAAGTTATATATCTGATGGCTTATTACTTATTAGGACATAGCTGTTTATATCATAAAAGTGTATTAAAACTTTGGCCCCTCCTAATATATCTAAAGGAGCAAATCTTGACTATGTTTACACGTATAGCAAAAAAGTACTTTGACTTGACTTTGACTTTCAAAAGGCGACTTTTGCCGTTGTGTAAACACTCTCGCCTATTACTTTTCTTCCTAAAGTCGAGTCCAAAATAAAATAGACTTGACTCATATAAGTAACTTTTAAAACGTCGTGTGAACCAACGAACGAAACATATTTTACAACAGTGACATCTAGTTTTCATCCACAAATTCCTAATAATTGGATATTTAATTACACAATTTTTTGCTTTATATCTGAATTTAAAATATTCTCGAATTTTAAAATATTTTATGCGATTATTTTTTAATCTACTTCGCATCCAATATTGTTGCTACATAGTTATATTATTTAAAAATATCGCGCTTAAATTTAGTAACTGTAGTTTACTATTCATTTTTTACTTTCCGTCACCTTTAGGTAAGGAAGGTATTGTCTTTGGTCAAAAAATTCGGTGGTGAGTTTTTGATGAATAAGCACGTTTTAGGGTCCCTAGAATATGAGTTTACTATTTTTACGATGATGTCTGTATGTTTGTGTGTGTGTGTGTGTGTGTGTGTGTGTGTGTGTGTGTGTGTGTGTGTGTGTGTGTGTGTGTGTGTGTGTGTGTGTATGTCTGTGTGTGTGTGTGTCTGTGTGTAACAAAATTTTCTAATGCGATACTACAATTCCAAAAATTATAATTCTTTCGTATTCCTCTTCGTTACATCCATGTGAAGAGCTGATTAGATTTTGGTTATAATTGGTCAACCGGAAGTACCCTCATTTAAAGATTTTAACAGTTTTTCTTGAAAAAACGATGTTAAATATTATTTTTTCACATTTAATGTTATTATAAATATTAAAGAATTATTTATTCTCTATACGATTTGAATGCATTTTATACTTCATATTAAATGGACATGGAGTTAAAAAATTATAAAGAAATTAAATATCATATATATTAGTCAGCTTTACTATGATTGAAAGGTGTCAGTGTCAAGTGCAGTTGACAGTATGTTTATGTTATAATTTTACTGGAAATATAGGATCTTTTGTTAGAAACTTTCTGTATGGAATTTGTATAAAATACATACAACTGCCTTAAGGTAATGTACAAGAAATATAATCTTTTGCAAGGAACTTTCTGTATGACATTTATACAAAATACATAGAACTGACGCAGGCACCGGACAGCTAAATGAATGTGCCAAAACACTGTCATAGTTCCAGGAAGCAAACTGTAGAGGCGCCACAGTGCTTAAATTTTAAGAAAATGAATTAAGTCATCTTTGAGTTCAAAACATTTTGCAATATTTTGAATTGTATGTCATTGAACGTACGCTTTAACATCTCTAATTATTTAGTAATCCAATTTGTAATAGTTTATAGATTTAGTTATAGTGCCAGTAGTGATTTATTTTGTGATATCTCCAGTTTTAAAGTGTATTAACTGTGTTTATTTTTTGACGTAATACGGAATTGAAATTCAATAAGTTGATGAACATTCGTTGTGCTGTTTGATATAAAGTGCAATGCAAAGATACAAATAGACGTTTACTTTTATATTTAATGATGAAATGTCGTACCATTTCCAATATCCTTTTATCTTACATATAAATAAAAATTAAAATAGAAGTGTATGTCTATCTGACAAGTAATTTTAAATTTAATTTGAAATGAATTTATAGTTATTGTATTGTGATTATTTAAAATATATGTATGTACTTATATTCAATTTTCTTATTGTCATTTATTTTAAAAATTCAAATTTTCAATTTATCTATACATTACATATCACCTATGTCGCAAACTACCAAGCCGACAAAGCCATCACAGTGTGCGTTAGTTCATGGAAGCAATCTGTAGATGTCACTATTTTGTATTTCAAAAAATATATTAGCTGTCCTATCTGTAGTTGACGTGATCCGTGAACTGACGGATGATAATGTGCTGGCCACATCAGATTTTTTTATAAATAATTTATTCTTAATTATGATTATATGATAATAGTTAAATAGGTAACTTACATCACACGTATTATAACCAAACTTTACTTTGCTGTAGTAGATTTGACCTTATGTGTAAAAGCACCATTAAATTGACTTTTCATAAGTCGCCTTTTGAAAGTCAAGTCAAAGTAAATTTTTCACAAACGTGTAAACGTAGTCCTTGTGAATCTTGGAATGAAGTGATTAGTGTATTAGGTCTTGGTAAGTCGTAGTCGTACTTTCGCTACACAAATCGAAGTTGACTGTTGGTAAATATCTGTAGGTATTGGCTGATGTTAGTGAATTAGTATCGATCTAGAAGGCTTCGTGTAGCTGTTCCCGTTCCCGTGTAAACAGCAGGGTCGTGTTGATTCTGCGATGAGGAACGCTAGTCAGAATAAACTTATCATTGATCGGCAAACATGACATGCCAACTGGACGCGGCAGATTACGTCGTTGCCTGCATCCAGTGTTTGTATGGCATAGCACGGAGCGGTCCACATATTGTGTCCTGGCCCTTTAACATATGGCGAGTGCCGCTATTGATTCTATGCATGGCTGAGCCTCCGCCAAGGTACAAGGGTACATGTAGCTTTGTTGATATACATCGTGCTCATATTGTGCAAATTATTTTTGCAATTGAAGCGTTAATTAAGTTGATTAAAGGCCGATGTTACATCATTATCAATTAAGTCAGATGAAAAGTTTCATATTGCTTCCACTATATCCTCTGATGGACAACAATCTCTATCTAGGCAATTTAGATAATTAAATTTGCTTTATTGTGTAAATCCGCAAACTACAAACACGACAAAAATTCTTTGATTAATTGCCAACGGTCGGGTACAAATTTTATTTAATCGCCCAGTACAAAGCTATATTCAAAAACTTATGACTAAATACCAGATGCTTTCCGTCCTCTAAAAAATAATCTATTTATAGATTTACAAACTAGAATAAAAAATCTGATGTGGACACCACACGACTTCCTCGTACGCAAGACCAATATGAAGATGAAGTATAGACCCAATTATAAAATTGCACGTATTTGACGTAATTTAACATTAACATCTATTTTTTATTTTTTTGTTATTTTTTCCTAATACATAGCAAGCTTCATTACAAAAACCAAAAAGTATATAAGTTTTAAATTTATATATCTCGCTTATACAAAGGGCTAATTTAATAATACTTGATGTGCTAGACGCAGAATTTAATTCTCTAAAACTTTTATTTGAAGCATTTATTTCTAAAATCAAAATGAAACCATTTTATTCAAGAAAAACTGTTAACAACTTCAGGTAATATATCACTTCCGGTTAGCCTGTTTTAACCAAAATCTGCTATGTTATTCCAATTGATATAAAAGTCTTATATATTAAATTTGAAACGTTTTGGATTATATTTTAATATAGTTTTTCATTAAAATCTGTTATAGGCGTCAAATAAAGTAGCATTTCTGGAAATTATGTAATGACCAAAAAGGGAGGTGCACAACTAGATGATATAGAAGTCCTAAATACAAAATTTCAACTTTCTACGGCTTACCATTTTAGAGTTATGCGAGATACGTACGTACGTACGTACACACGTCACGACGAAATTAGTCAGAATGGATTCAGGGATGGTCAAAATGGATATTTCCGTTGAAATCTCAAAACCGAAATTTTTCGCGATTACAATACTTCCTTTACTTCGTACAAGGAAGTAAAAATTTGATGTGGCCAGCACATAACCTCCCGTCAATTCCTTGTTTAAAATAGCAATGATTGATCGTTTGTAAACAAAATCTAATTTCTCGTTCCAATAAATAGAAAAGCTGTAATATGAAATTTGGATTATATTCTATTATGTTTTTCCTCGAAAATCAGTTAAGAGCTCCAAATTAAGTACCACTTCCGGTTTATCATATAAGTATAGTCAAAATCGAGTTTTAAATACCAAATTTGATAAGTTTTGGATCATGTTTTAATATACTTTTTCAAGAAAATATGTTTATAGCTTTCTGTAAAGTACTACTTCCGGTTTATCAATTTTAGAAAAAAATCTAATATGTCGTTTTCATTAATATAAAAGTCTTAAATACCAAATTTGAAAAGATTTGGAATATATCATAATATATTTTTCACGAAAATCTGTTCAGAGCTTCAAGTAAAATATCATTTCTGGTTTATCAATTTTAGAACAAATATAATATGTCCTTCTTATTAATCTAAAAGTCTTACATACCAAATTTGACAAGTTTTGGAATATATAATATATTTTTCACGAAAACCTGTTCAAAGCTTTGAGTAAAGTATCACTTCCGGTTTATCAATTTTAGCCAAAATGTAATATGTTGTCCCCTTTTATATAAAAGTCTTAAATACTAAATTTAAAAAGTTTTTGAATATATCATAATATATTTTTCACGAAAATCTGTTCAGAGCTTTGAGTAAAGTATCACTTCCGATTTATCAATTTTAGCCAAAATCTAATATGTTGTTCCCTTTCATATAAAAGTCTTAAATACTAAATTTAAAAAGTTTTTGAAGATATCATAATATAAATTTTTTCACTGCACTAGTTTAATGTACAAACTAATTTTTGTTATAGTGGAAGACCCTATTTTGGCAACTGTAGAAAAAATCTTGTCTATGTTTCGATCGCAAATGGACATTGTCGATTTCAAAAACCTCTCAATCTACAATATCCCATTTTGCGCTCTTAATACTTCCAAGAATAAAATAATACTGTATTTTGGTTTGCACTTTTTTACCCTCTTTTGAATAGGGATGCTATTTTTATCACTGTTGTATTTCGAATTATGATGTAAAGTTAAAAAATTTAAATGAACGTCACATTTAGGAAATACACCATTGAAAAGAAGATATTTTTCGCTTTCCAACGATTTTAATTTGTCGTTGTTGATTTGTTTGAAACGGGAAAAATACAACAATTATTAAATATCTCGTATTTACTGTTATTTCATTTTAATAATAAAAACTGCAGCGTTTACATTTTCTTCTACATCTAGTAACCGCTAGGTACATTTCATTTTTTTGGATAAACAGTATACCACTAAAATGGCCTCCGATATGTTGCAATTTTGTCTAATTAACCGACTTGTCGCTTAAGGTGCATTCACAATTGAAAATTAGGTTCAGATTTATAGTTTTTACTTTAGATTTAAAGACTTTAGCCGCTTATTATGTAATGACTCCATTCACACTTCAGAATTTTGGGTTTCTAAATCCAAATCATAAAGCTAAACATTGCAAGGTCCAAACTTTAGGTTTATGATTTAATTTGATGTCACAAACTTCACCAATGAGAACGAGTCTGAAATGATATCGATATATACACTCATCTATATTTAGTATCCACTTGGTGGATTCGGCTTTTTAAACAAATGCGAGAAGAACATGGAGACTGTCATAACTTAATTGCTGAAATATAACCAATAATGCCAAGCGAATGACAGTTTCACGGCGCACAGGTGCCTTGTTGAGTACTGCTCTACCGATATTTTAATCTTGTTTTTGAAGCATTTATACAGATGTCTGTACATATCAAAACTAATTTTCAGGTAATTTAAACTTACATTTATGAAAGACTTACTTAAACCTAAACAAAAACTATAAACCTAA
The DNA here is from genome assembly GCA_963082715.1 of Harpalus rubripes. Classification (NCBI taxonomy): domain Eukaryota; kingdom Metazoa; phylum Arthropoda; class Insecta; order Coleoptera; family Carabidae; genus Harpalus; species Harpalus rubripes. Next base: position 14,077,340 of record OY720448.1, read on the forward strand.
TTTTCATTTGTGAATGCACCTTTATAGTTCTCGAAATGCTGATAATGCGTTTAGCCAGTATATCTACTATTTTTGTGATTTTCTAATTTTCTATTTTCGCACAACCGATCGTATGACGCACTCAGCACGCGAATCTATTAATTAATATTTACGATATTCAAAACTTTTAATTACATTAATATTGTAACACTTCATTATATCTATAAAGGATATTTTTTGTTGTTTTCTTTTTTCTTATTTGAAGAAGGTAAACTTGCCAGGCTTCAAGTTTGTTTAAAACGAAGTCTGAAAGAAATTAATAAACTAAAGACTGTGAGAGTAAGGCGATACCATGGTATATGATAGCAGCAAGTACAAACAATCTCAGACGGAAGCGGAAGTTGACAGAATGCAGTGCTTCTAATTGAGAGCCAGTCCAGTACGAAGGGACTCGACCCGAGGTGCAATACAGCGCATGCCTCATGAACCCGCCGTAAAAACACGTAGGTACGCCGATCAGAAGAAATCATTCAGTGATTTCACGTCACGGGGAAAAGATTTTTACACGATGTCAAGAAAAAAATCAGATGTGGCCAGTACATTACCTTCCGTCAGTTATATGAGGTATTTACGAAACTTCTACAGGTGAACTGTTACCGGTAAACAGCTTTTTATCAAGTTATAGCTACCAAAATCGATATTTTAAGAACACAAGTGGTAAACAGGGTAGATCCATAACCTGTGAAAAAATTTAAAAATTTAAAACAGGTTAGAAATTTGACGTAGTTAACAAACTGAGCAGAGTCCTATTTTGAACACATTTCCACTTTTAACGCGCGCGCTTCGCTTTACATCACTATCTTTTTTTGAGATTAGATTCATGAATCCGGTAGATGGATCTGGTAGATATTGAACAATTTTCGAACACGGTAACTTTTTATCACTCGTGTTTTCGAACACAGTCGGTAGATGCGGTATCTGCCTGTAGAATTTTCGTAAATGCGTATGTAGTTTATACAAAATCCATACAGAAAGTTCCTTGCAAAAGTTTTTAAATTTCTTGTATGTACATTAGCTTTCGACAGTTGTATATGTATTTTATACAGAAAGTTTCGAGCAAAAAGATCTTATATTTCGAGTAAAAGTATAACACACATACTACGTATATGTCAATTGCACTTGACACTGACATCTTTCAATCAGAATTTTCTTAATATAGTAGATGTTTCTACCATAGCTGGCTAATTTATGAAATTTAATTTCTTAATTTTATAACTCTCTAACCATTGAATATGAAGTATAAAATGCAGTCAAATCGTATAGAGAATACAATGTTCTTTAATATTTATAATAACATTAAATGTAAAAAAACGATATTTAACATCGTTTTTTCAAGAAAAACTGTTAAAATCTTCAAATGAGGATACTTCCAGTGCTTATTCATTAAAAACTCCAAAATTTTTGACCAAAGACAATACCTTCCTTACCTAAAGGTGACGGAAGGTAAAAATCAGATGTGGCCAGCACATTACCTTACGTCAGTTCCATTTATTTTATACAAATTCCATACAGACAGTTTCTTACGAAAGATTTTGTATTTCCAGCACATTAACTTCCCTCAGTTCTATGTGTTTTGTACAAATTCCATACAGAAAGTTTCTTAGAATTGATTCTATATTTGCAGCAAAATTATAACACAAATATGTCAATCGCACTTGACATTGACATCTGTCTATCAGAATTTTTACCATCCGTCATACCTTTAGGTAAGGAAGGTATTGCATTTGGTCAAAAAATTCAATGAGTTTTTAATGAATAAGCATGTTTTAGAGTCCATAGAATACGATTTTATTATTTTTGCGATGATGTCTGTATGTCTGTGTGTATGTGTGTATGTGTGTATGTGTGTATGTGTGTATGTGTGTATGTGTGTATGTGTGTATGTGTGTATGTGTGTATGTGTGTATGTGTGTATGTGTGTATGTGTGTATGTGTGTATGTGTGTATGTGTGTATGTGTGTATGTGTGTATGTGTATGTATGTGTATGTATGTATGTATGTATGTATGTATGTATGTATGTATGTATGTATGTATGTATGTATGTATGTATGTATGTATGTATGTATGTATGTATGTATGTATGTATGTATGTATGTATGTATGTATGTATGTATGTATGTATGTATGTATGTATGTATGTATGTATGTATGTATGTATGTATGTATGTATGTATGTATGTATGTATGTATGTATGTATGTATGTATGTATGTATGTATGTATGTATGTATGTATGTATGCATGCATGCATGCATGCATGCATGCATGCATGCATGCATGTATGTATGTATGTATGTATGTATGTATGTATGTATGTATGTATGTATGTATGTATGTATGTATGTATGTATGTATGTATGTATGTATGTATGTATGTATGTATGTATGTATGTATGTATGTATGTATGTATGTATGTATGTATGTATGTATGTATGTATGTATGTATGTATGTATGTATGTATGTATGTATGTATGTATGTATGTATGTATGTATGTATGTATGTATGTATGTATGTATGTATGTATGTATGTATGTATGTATGTATGTATGTATGTATGTATGTATGTATGTATGTATGTATGTATGTATGTATGTATGTATGTATGTATGTATGTATGTATGTATGTATGTATGTATGTATGTATGTATGTATGTATGTATGTATGTATGTATGTATGTATGTATGTATGTATGTATGTATGTATGTATGTATGTATGTATGTATGTATGTATGTATGTATGTATGTATGTATGTATGTATGTATGTATGTATGTATGTATGTATGTATGTATGTATGTATGTATGTATGTATGTATGTATGTATGTATGTATGTATGTATGTATGTATGTATGTATGTATGTATGTATGTATGTATGTATGTATGTATGTATGTATGTATGTATGTATGTATGTATGTATGTATGTATGTATGTATGTATGTATGTATGTATGTATGTATGTATGTATGTATGTATGTATGTATGTATGTATGTATGTATGTATGTATGTATGTATGTATGTATGTATGTATGTATGTATGTATGTATGTATGTATGTATGTATGTATGTATGTATGTATGTATGTATGTATGTATGTATGTATGTATGTATGTATGTATGTATGTATGTATGTATGTATGTATGTATGTATGTATGTATGTATGTATGTATGTATGTATGTATGTATGTATGTATGTATGTATGTATGTATGTATGTATGTATGTATGTATGTATGTATGTATGTATGTATGTATGTATGTATGTATGTATGTATGTATGTATGTATGTATGTATGTATGTATGTATGTATGTATGTATGTATGTATGTATGTATGTATGTATGTATGTATGTATGTATGTATGTATGTATGTATGTATGTATGTATGTATGTATGTATGTATGTATGTATGTATGTATGTATGTATGTATGTATGTATGTATGTATGTATGTATGTATGTATGTATGTATGTATGTATGTATGTATGTATGTATGTATGTATGTATGTATGTATGTATGTATGTATGTATGTATGTATGTATGTATGTATGTATGTATGTATGTATGTATGTATGTATGTATGTATGTATGTATGTATGTATGTATGTATGTATGTATGTATGTATGTATGTATGTATGTATGTATGTATGTATGTATGTATGTATGTATGTATGTATGTATGTATGTATGTATGTATGTATGTATGTATGTATGTATGTATGTATGTATGTATGTATGTATGTATGTATGTATGTATGTATGTATGTATGTATGTATGTATGTATGTATGTATGTATGTATGTATGTATGTATGTATGTATGTATGTATGTATGTATGTATGTATGTATGTATGTATGTATGTATGTATGTATGTATGTATGTATGTATGTATGTATGTATGTATGTATGTATGTATGTATGTATGTATGTATGTATGTATGTATGTATGTATGTATGTATGTATGTATGTATGTATGTATGTATGTATGTATGTATGTATGTATGTATGTATGTATGTATGTATGTATGTATGTATGTATGTATGTATGTATGTATGTATGTATGTATGTATGTATGTATGTATGTATGTATGTATGTATGTATGTATGTATGTATGTATGTATGTATGTATGTATGTATGTATGTATGTATGTATGTATGTATGTATGTATGTATGTATGTATGTATGTATGTATGTATGTATGTATGTATGTATGTATGTATGTATGTATGTATGTATGTATGTATGTATGTATGTATGTATGTATGTATGTATGTATGTATGTATGTATGTATGTATGTATGTATGTATGTATGTATGTATGTATGTATGTATGTATGTATGTATGTATGTATGTATGTATGTATGTATGTATGTATGTATGTATGTATGTATGTATGTATGTATGTATGTATGTATGTATGTATGTATGTATGTATGTATGTATGTATGTATGTATGTATGTATGTATGTATGTATGTATGTATGTATGTATGTATGTATGTATGTATGTATGTATGTATGTATGTATGTATGTATGTATGTATGTATGTATGTATGTATGTATGTATGTATGTATGTATGTATGTATGTATGTATGTATGTATGTATGTATGTATGTATGTATGTATGTATGTATGTATGTATGTATGTATGTATGTATGTATGTATGTATGTATGTATGTATGTATGTATGTATGTATGTATGTATGTATGTATGTATGTATGTATGTATGTATGTATGTATGTATGTATGTATGTATGTATGTATGTATGTATGTATGTATGTATGTATGTATGTATGTATGTATGTATGTATGTATGTATGTATGTATGTATGTATGTATGTATGTATGTATGTATGTATGTATGTATGTATGTATGTATGTATGTATGTATGTATGTATGTATGTATGTATGTATGTATGTATGTATGTATGTATGTATGTATGTATGTATGTATGTATGTATGTATGTATGTATGTATGTATGTATGTATGTATGTATGTATGTATGTATGTATGTATGTATGTATGTATGTATGTATGTATGTATGTATGTATGTATGTATGTATGTATGTATGTATGTATGTATGTATGTATGTATGTATGTATGTATGTATGTATGTATGTATGTATGTATGTATGTATGTATGTATGTATGTATGTATGTATGTATGTATGTATGTATGTATGTATGTATGTATGTATGTATGTATGTATGTATGTATGTATGTATGTATGTATGTATGTATGTATGTATGTATGTATGTATGTATGTATGTATGTATGTATGTATGTATGTATGTATGTATGTATGTATGTATGTATGTATGTATGTATGTATGTATGTATGTATGTATGTATGTATGTATGTATGTATGTATGTATGTATGTATGTATGTATGTATGTATGTATGTATGTATGTATGTATGTATGTATGTATGTATGTATGTATGTATGTATGTATGTATGTATGTATGTATGTATGTATGTATGTATGTATGTATGTATGTATGTATGTATGTATGTATGTATGTATGTATGTATGTATGTATGTATGTATGTATGTATGTATGTATGTATGTATGTATGTATGTATGTATGTATGTATGTATGTATGTATGTATGTATGTATGTATGTATGTATGTATGTATGTATGTATGTATGTATGTATGTATGTATGTATGTATGTATGTATGTATGTATGTATGTATGTATGTATGTATGTATGTATGTATGTATGTATGTATGTATGTATGTATGTATGTATGTATGTATGTATGTATGTATGTATGTATGTATGTATGTATGTATGTATGTATGTATGTATGTATGTATGTATGTATGTATGTATGTATGTATGTATGTATGTATGTATGTATGTATGTATGTATGTATGTATGTATGTATGTATGTATGTATGTATGTATGTATGTATGTATGTATGTATGTATGTATGTATGTATGTATGTATGTATGTATGTATGTATGTATGTATGTATGTATGTATGTATGTATGTATGTATGTATGTATGTATGTATGTATGTATGTATGTATGTATGTATGTATGTATGTATGTATGTATGTATGTATGTATGTATGTATGTATGTATGTATGTATGTATGTATGTATGTATGTATGTATGTATGTATGTATGTATGTATGTATGTATGTATGTATGTATGTATGTATGTATGTATGTATGTATGTATGTATGTATGTATGTATGTATGTATGTATGTATGTATGTATGTATGTATGTATGTATGTATGTATGTATGTATGTATGTATGTATGTATGTATGTATGTATGTATGTATGTATGTATGTATGTATGTATGTATGTATGTATGTATGTATGTATGTATGTATGTATGTATGTATGTATGTATGTATGTATGTATGTATGTATGTATGTATGTATGTATGTATGTATGTATGTATGTATGTATGTATGTATGTATGTATGTATGTATGTATGTATGTATGTATGTATGTATGTATGTATGTATGTATGTATGTATGTATGTATGTATGTATGTATGTATGTATGTATGTATGTATGTATGTATGTATGTATGTATGTATGTATGTATGTATGTATGTATGTATGTATGTATGTATGTATGTATGTATGTATGTATGTATGTATGTATGTATGTATGTATGTATGTATGTATGTATGTATGTATGTATGTATGTATGTATGTATGTATGTATGTATGTATGTATGTATGTATGTATGTATGTATGTATGTATGTATGTATGTATGTATGTATGTATGTATGTATGTATGTATGTATGTATGTATGTATGTATGTATGTATGTATGTATGTATGTATGTATGTATGTATGTATGTATGTATGTATGTATGTATGTATGTATGTATGTATGTATGTATGTATGTATGTATGTATGTATGTATGTATGTATGTATGTATGTATGTATGTATGTATGTATGTATGTATGTATGTATGTATGTATGTATGTATGTATGTATGTATGTATGTATGTATGTATGTATGTATGTATGTATGTATGTATGTATGTATGTATGTATGTATGTATGTATGTATGTATGTATGTATGTATGTATGTATGTATGTATGTATGTATGTATGTATGTATGTATGTATGTATGTATGTATGTATGTATGTATGTATGTATGTATGTATGTATGTATGTATGTATGTATGTATGTATGTATGTATGTATGTATGTATGTATGTATGTATGTATGTATGTATGTATGTATGTATGTATGTATGTATGTATGTATGTATGTATGTATGTATGTATGTATGTATGTATGTATGTATGTATGTATGTATGTATGTATGTATGTATGTATGTATGTATGTATGTATGTATGTATGTATGTATGTATGTATGTATGTATGTATGTATGTATGTATGTATGTATGTATGTATGTATGTATGTATGTATGTATGTATGTATGTATGTATGTATGTATGTATGTATGTATGTATGTATGTATGTATGTATGTATGTATGTATGTATGTATGTATGTATGTATGTATGTATGTATGTATGTATGTATGTATGTATGTATGTATGTATGTATGTATGTATGTATGTATGTATGTATGTATGTATGTATGTATGTATGTATGTATGTATGTATGTATGTATGTATGTATGTATGTATGTATGTATGTATGTATGTATGTATGTATGTATGTATGTATGTATGTATGTATGTATGTATGTATGTATGTATGTATGTATGTATGTATGTATGTATGTATGTATGTATGTATGTATGTATGTATGTATGTATGTATGTATGTATGTATGTATGTATGTATGTATGTATGTATGTATGTATGTATGTATGTATGTATGTATGTATGTATGTATGTATGTATGTATGTATGTATGTATGTATGTATGTATGTATGTATGTATGTATGTATGTATGTATGTATGTATGTATGTATGTATGTATGTATGTATGTATGTATGTATGTATGTATGTATGTATGTATGTATGTATGTATGTATGTATGTATGTATGTATGTATGTATGTATGTATGTATGTATGTATGTATGTATGTATGTATGTATGTATGTATGTATGTATGTATGTATGTATGTATGTATGTATGTATGTATGTATGTATGTATGTATGTATGTATGTATGTATGTATGTATGTATGTATGTATGTATGTATGTATGTATGTATGTATGTATGTATGTATGTATGTATGTATGTATGTATGTATGTATGTATGTATGTATGTATGTATGTATGTATGTATGTATGTATGTATGTATGTATGTATGTATGTATGTATGTATGTATGTATGTATGTATGTATGTATGTATGTATGTATGTATGTATGTATGTATGTATGTATGTATGTATGTATGTATGTATGTATGTATGTATGTATGTATGTATGTATGTATGTATGTATGTATGTATGTATGTATGTATGTATGTATGTATGTATGTATGTATGTATGTATGTATGTATGTATGTATGTATGTATGTATGTATGTATGTATGTATGTATGTATGTATGTATGTATGTATGTATGTATGTATGTATGTATGTATGTATGTATGTATGTATGTATGTATGTATGTATGTATGTATGTATGTATGTATGTATGTATGTATGTATGTATGTATGTATGTATGTATGTATGTATGT